>JANAVB010013398.1:1818133-1865633 GCA_029216955.1 Iris pallida
AAGCGTAGGTAGGCTAACTAGTTAATCGCCGAAGTTGGATTTTTGCCATTTTTAAGGGTAAAATAGGAATTTGGCCTATGGCCAAGAAATGGGTTTCGAAGTCCAAGATGGACTTCGATATGGGTTGTATAGGTTGGTAATGGGTAGAAATAGCCGTCTAGACCTAGTCTTGACCTCGGTTGACCACGGTTGACTTTTTAGACCAAAAGTCAACTATGGGTCAACACTTTACCCAATTTAGTCCCAAATTCCATTAGACTTGTGCAGTTGACCGAAAGTCAACAGTTAGTCACCAATGACCTAAATTTGACCTAGGGTTGGCCACAGTTACCACAGTTGACCATGGTTGACCAGAGTTGACCGGTTGACCAAAAAGTCAACTATTGACTCAAATGGATCCCGATTGATTCCGTTTGACTTACATTGACCCAGTATGACCTAACTAGACCTAATATGACTTAGATTGACCTCGTACAGTCTAGTTTGACGCATCTTGACCTAGAATGACTTAATAGGATTCAAATTAATTTGACTTTATTTCCTAAGTATAGTATTGATACGTCTTGTTCTCTATAGGTCCTCGAGACGCTGCATTTGCTCCGGTTGACATATCATACCATATTATAGGCGAGTACATTCTCTGACACTTTTCCAATTTATAATAATTGTTATGATTCATGTAATTAGTGTGGATATACTTGTTCTCGACACATTGGTCATACGGATTGGTATTCATGGATCCCGACATGAGATATTATTCCTCGTTATCTTAGTATATCTTGTGCAAGCCTCCTTGTAGTTCTTGTGCAGTATATGGACACCAATTCTTGAGAAGACTTGCTCCCTTCTCGTAGAATTCCGTATCGTAACGTGTCTTGCTTGGATCCACTCTACCAGTCGGGGACGGAGAGTACTAGTGTAGATGTGTGGTCATTATCCACCTTGTTTATTCTTGTAGACCTTGAATGCTACCAATCCTACACTCCACGTGGGATTGGCTGATCATAACCTTGTGCATACCCAATTCGGCCACATGTTGTAGCTACTATTCACACACCTAGAGATATGATTCTTGATTCTTGTACATGTCATGATCAGTTTACTTGCCTTGTTCTAGCTCTAGTTTTACAGCTTACCTTGCCATGATACTCACATGTACATTCCATGATTTTCTTGTATATACTCTCTATTTACAGTCTTATAGCTTTTGTCATATCTTGTGAACTGTTGTTAGTAGATTGTACTCGTTCCATCCTGACAGGATATGTTGAAAATATTACAGATGCAGACGAGGGAGACTATTCTACCTACTACGGTCCGGATGACGTAGTAGGCCTAGACCTGGAGACTTTGGTCCAGCAGGGCTTAGGTCCGCCTGACGAGACCTTACCCCTTGCTTAGTTAGAGTAGGTCTTTTATACTGGACTTTGTCTCCAGCTACTTTTGAGACTGTTTTTATTATGGACTGTATTAGAGACTTGGACTTGTATATATTTCTTGTGTTGGACTTGACAGGTTATATATTATTTTATCGTCTTGTTGTCTTTTCATTTCAGTCTTTACTTTGTTATCTTAGAGTCGTGATTGAGTACTAATATATATTCATTGCTTGTCCTCCGTTCGGAGTTGACCATATTCTCGACAGGTTTTTGTTATATATATATAAACTGTTTAGAGTAGAAAAATCTACAGCGTTCTACGACAATTTTTTGGTGAGGGTTGGGCGTTGTCGCGTCACGTGCCCTTTTAGCGGGTGCGGGTCGTGACACATTTTAGTGGTGGCCCACGCAGGTCCTGAAGTCGCAATTAGTGCGATGTCGTAGTGGCGCTCGACTTAGAGTGCTATTACGAGCCTGCGGTACGTATCTAGGATAGGCTATAGGCTAAGAGTACTCAATCACAGTAGGATCTTTCCTTGCTTATCTTGCTTACCGTCTTTGATATCGATTTACTGCATTCTAGCTGTCCTCCTTTGATATTGCCTTCATGTGCCATATTGATATCTTTCTTTCAATCTTTCTCCAGGATAGTTATGACTCACTCTCCTGGCGAGGAGCACGGGGAGACGGAGAGGTCTGCTACCTCTGGCGGACAGGCTCCGGTCACTTCCCCTGCTGATGGGACGTCAGTTGGGATTCTCGGGGGTACTCCTCCAGCTACCTCGATGACAGTCCCTGGGGTTGCGGGTGCTCTTCCCGTAGTGCCGGGAGCTGTCAGGGGCGCTCTTCCTCCTCCTGCGCAGCGGATTCCTCCGCCAGTTGCAGGCGTACTTCCACCTCCACCTCCTCTGCCTACAGATATGGGGCAGATGCTTAGCTTCCTCCAGCAGATATTGTAGACTCAGAGAGCCCAGACCGAGGCTAAGCAGAGGCAGACTGACGTGATGCGTCAGGGCATGGAGCATGTCCATCAGTTGGCCCTTGCAGCCGTGGAGCAGAGGGCTCCTCATCCGGGGATGCGACCGAGGTACGGAGATATCCAGGACTTTAAGAAGCTCGGGCCCCGTGACTTTAGCGGGACCGAGGGTGTGGTCTATGCAGATGATTGGCTCGAGGATATCGAGCGGCAGATGAGGGCCTCCCGCCTGGCAGACGACCTGAAGGTCGAGGCGGTAGGTTTACAGTTGCTAGACATTGTACGCACCTGGTTCAGAAACTAGCCAGCCCTAGCTGGAGAGGGCCGTACTTGGACAGAGTTCAAGCTCCTCTTCAAGGAGAAGTTCTTCTCCCCCATGGACAAGATTGACCTGGTGCGACAGTTCCAGGATCTGCAGCAGGGAAGTCTATCTGTAGAGTAGTACGCAGCGGAGTTCGGCCGTCTGAGCCGATACATAGAGTACATGGTTCGAGACCCGGAGATTAGGGCGAGCCGTTTCAGGGAGGGGCTCACTTGGGATATCAAGATCCACACCCCCTCCTTCTATGCGACATATACTCAGATCTATGCGGATTCATTATCACCGCTCAGGGCATTCATGTAGACCCTGAGAAAACGAAGGCAATCATGGAGATGGGTCCCCCGAGAAATCTCTGCGAACTTAGAGGCCTCCAAGGAAGGCTAGCTTACATCAGGAGGTTCATTTCTAACCTCTCCGGGCGATGCCGACCGTTCACACACCTCATGAAGAAAGGAGTCTCATTCGTATGGGACGAGGAATGCCAGCGTGCCTTCGACAACATCAAAGAATATCTGTCAAATCCTCCAGTCCTGGTGGCCCCGGTTGCCGAAAAACCGTCATGCTCTATGTACGAGAAATAGAACACTCCCTCGGTGCCCTGTTAGCACAAAACAACGATGCAGGTCATGAACAAGCTATATACTATCTCAGCCGAATGATGGTTGGACCCGAGCACCGATACACCGCGGTTGAGAAGGAATGCCTCGCCTTGGTGTTCGCCATTTAGAAGACACGGCACTATGTCACCGGACAAATGATACATGTAATCTCACGAGTCAACCCTCTCGGGGTCCTCATGACTAAACCAGGGGCACTCAGTTCTCGCCTCGCTACTTGGGCAATATTGCTGTCCCCTTATCATATGACCTTCGTCCCACAAAAGGCAGTCAAAGGTCAAGCCCTGGCAGACTTCTTAGCAGCCCACCCAGGCTCAGAGTCCTCCAGAATATATGAAGAGATCCCAGATGAGGTCGCCGACTCACATGCAACCTCTCACGAGGCTATATGGCGAATGTTCTTCGACGGTGCTTCGACGACCGGACCTAAAGGCAATATAGTTGTCGGAGTCGGGGTAATGCTGGTCTTCCCTTCCGGATTAGTGATCAACCGTGCCTATTCCCTCACAGAACCCTGCTCTAACAATGTGGCCGAGTATAACGCTCTGGTCATTGGCCTCCAACTAGCAAGAGAGCTGGGGGTAGAATATCTTGAAGCATATGGTGACTCCCAACTAATCGTCAATCAGATCCGGGGCTCATACGAGGTCCGACACGAAGACATGATCCCTTATCACTGAATAGCGATTGACATCATCTCGTCGTTTGAGGGTTTCTTCATCGAACATGTCCCCAGACTCCAAAATATCGAAGCTGATGCCCTAGCAGGCCTTGCCGCTTCCTTAGCGATGCCGAACCACGCTCATCATTCGATTGACGTAATAGGCCATGAACTGGTCTGTCCCAAGAACAACGTTCAACTCGTGGCGAGCTATTCCGCCCAGACGGTCGACGAAGCACCAGACTGAAGACAGCCGTTCATCGACTTCGTCGTCTACGACATCCTGCCCGAGAACCCGAAGGAAGCCACTTCTATCAGATGGCGTTCTCTCAGATTCTTCTACGATGCAGAGACAAAAATGCTGTATCGCCGTTCCTATGACGGATTATTGCTCCGGTGCTTGTCGAACGCAGAAGCCAAAGAAGCAGTACGAGAAGCTCACGACGGTGTCTGCGGGGCCCACCAGCCCGGCCCAAAACTACAAGATCGCCTTCGCCGAATGGGCTACTACTGGCCCACGATGGTGGCAGATGCGATAGATTATGCTAGAAAATACAAAGCTTGCCAGGTCCACGCAGACTTCATTCACCAACCATCCGAGTTTCTACATCCAACGGTGGCGTCCTGGCCATTCGAAGCATGGGGAATGGATATCATTGGTCCAATCACCCCACCTTCCTCCCGAGGACATCGCTTCATACTTGCGATCACTGATTACTTCTCCAAATGGGAGGAAGCTATCCCACTCGCAGAAGTTAAAACTTCGAACATGATCAGCTTCCTTAAGCATCACGTCATCTACCGCTTTAGACTGCCCCGAAGGATCATCCATGATAATGGTCCACAGTTTACAAGCCACGCATTCTATCAGTTTTGCGATAAGCACCGTATTCAGAATGTCGCTTCGACACCGTACAACCCGACAGCAAACGGGTTAGCAGAGGCATTCAACAAAACGATCATCAAACTACTCAAGAAGTTTGTCTCCTCCAACAAATGCGACTGGAATGAGAAGCTCGGTGAATGCTTATGGGCTTATCGCACCACAATTCGGACCGCCACCGGGAATACACCATTCTCTCTAGTGTATAGGAGTGAGGCAGTTCTCCCATTAGAGACTCAAAAACCCTCACTCTGCATCGCCCTCACTTATCAATTGACAATGGATGATAACTACCGACGTCGACTACAAGAGTTGGAGGCCTTAAATGAAAAGCGCCTCCTAGCTCAGCAAAGGATCGAGCTATACCAAGCACGCATCTCAGGAGCCTTCAACAAGAAGGTCAAAATCAGAACATTCCAAGTAGGCGATCTTGTTCTGGCAGTCCGGAGGCTAATGGTCATGACTCACAAGACCGCCGGCAAGTTCCAGCCAAAATGGGAAGGTCCATTTGTCATCGAGGCCGTGTTCTCCAACGGTGCTTACCGCCTCGCCAAGCAGAACGGGGACTTGCTCATGTTGCCCGTCAACAGCAAGTTCCTGAAAAAATACTATGTTTAAACAACATTCTCCAGATCATCAAGTCACGTACCCACTGGTACCACTGAACTCACCCCCCAATTTTCTAGATTTTCGAGTCATGTGTCCGCTGATACCACTGAACTCACCCTCACAGTTTTCTATATTTTTGAGTCATGTACCCGTTGGTACCAATGAACTCATCCATATTCTTTCCAGATTATCGAGTCACGTACCCACTGGTACCTCTAAACTCACCATCACAACATCCCAGATTATCGAGTCATGTACCCGCTGGTACCGCTGAACTCATATCCTCTATATCCCAGATCATCGAGTCATGTACCCGCTGGTACCGCTGAACTCACACATCTATAATATTCCAAATTATCGAGTCATGTACCCGCTGGTACCTCTGAACTTACACTTTGATTCCAACATTTACGGATTGTCGAGTTATGTACCCATCGGTACCCCTGAACTTACATCCTGGTCACTCTTTTGAAAGAAAGTCATGTATAACCATACCGTTGAACTTTCTTCCTACAAGAGATCCACCCTCATGATCCACTACCTGCACTCCCAGTGCATAACAAGGGTAACGGGTCCACAAACTTCCAAGACGGCCATGTCCTTATCACCTCTGAGTCGTCCCATTTCCGCCAAAAACAAATCACCCCTTAACATAGAATTGCCATGTCCTCATTACCTCTGAGTTATTCTATGTACCCCCCCCCCCCCCCCCCCCCCCGTCAAAGAAACCCTCATGCTCACCATGTCCTCTGTACCTCTGAGTCAGTATGATTGGTTCTTTTTTTTAAAACTTGTTGTCCGTATCCAAAACCAGGATACGTTAGGGACAATGGGTCCACGCAAAATGTCCCAATAAGAGGATTATTACAAAGCAAAGAGTGAAGCAAATATATATTCCATTCAGAAATCGGTTACATCCACACGATTGCAAGCAAGTCAAAAGAGTTCTTCACGAAGGCAAGAAGAAAGGCGAAACAAAATAAAAGACTACAGACAGACATCCACGAGAAGCCCCTGCATCCTAGTTACATGAGCGCATATACCATTCCCTCAACCATCTCACATATGAAGGATGCAAGTGAAGATCATCCTCGTCCAGAATAGGAGAAACAGGGTTCCCAGTGCTGCCACCCTCAACAGTCTCGATATTTGGAGGGCTGCCGTTCCCCTCAGGCGCAGGTTCTTCTTTCTTCACTTCCTCCTTAGCAGAGGAAGATCCCTGGCTGATGATAAGAGACTGCGGCTCCTCTGACGCCGCAGTCTCAACATTCGGTGGAGATACTGCGAGAACCAAAGACGAACAAATAAAAACAGTCAGAAATGTTCATGCGGCTCGTTTTAAACAAGTCTCATGCGGCTCAGACATGGGGTATATCCTCATGCGGCTCAGTCAGGGGACGTGTATGCGGACCATATAGTTTGAGAAGTTCACGTCAAAGTCGTGTACATGAAGCATGCAGTAAAGCAGGCTCTGCTAGGGTTTCAAATCGACTACCTAATCCTTACCTTCGATGGCAATATGAACGTCAAGACGAACGGGGGGCACGACAGTCGAAGGCGAAGACGAACTGGGTGCCATTGTTGTCCGATGATCAGAGGAAGAAAATACGACAAGAATCTGAGTCAAGAATAGTCTAAGAGAGAAGACCGTCCAAATGCCCTTCTATTTATAGACAGAGAACTGTGGACCGACGCCTCGTACAAACACGATCGACTCTTCGGTTATCGAGCCAAACCAGCCATTTAAAGACTGAGCTCTTGGGATCCTGTCCCAAAAAGATCAACACGCATGGCATAATGACGTGGCAAAGAGCTTATGCGGTTCAAATGGCCATGCGGCTGATATCAACTATGCGACTCAGATGGTCAGGAGACAGAAATTTCTATGCGGCTGGGCCATCTATGCGGCTGAGACGCCCCCGCGGCAGAACTTTCCATGCGGCCAAGATATCCATACGCGGCCAGAAGAATATCCAGCCATGCTTCTTATTCAAAGTATTTCAATTTTGCAAATTGAAAACTTTGAAGGGAGTCTTGTAGAAGCATAGAAAATACTAAAGGAAATGACTCATGCGGCCAAAGAGCCCCATACGGCTCAGAAAGCCCATGCGGCTCGGAGAGTCATGCGGCATAAGGAGCTATGCGGCCTGAGGCATTCCATGCGGCTCAGAAGACACGTGGACTGACAGTGCTCCCCTCCGACCCATGTTGCATTAATTGCTTTGACGGCTGACCACTCTGAAAAGTTGACAGCCCTGACACAAAAGCAGGTAATTATGACTTTGTCATAATGATGAATCTCTAGGGAAGAGAAAAGAGATCTCTGACACAAATCCCCCGAGTGCCATAAAAATGCCATGTGGCCTTGCCACGTGGGCGTTCGTATGCGGCTCACTTCTCATGCGGTTCAGAATGAATCCTATGCGGCTTAGGTCAAGAAAGCCTCATGCGGCTCGAATAAAAGAACTTCTCATGCGGCTCGAGCAAAGAACTTCTCATGCGGTTCAGAGTGAATCTGTCCTATGCGGCTCAGGCCAAGAAAGCCTCATGCGGCTCGAGCGAGGACTTCTCATGCGGTTCAAGAGGATCATGTCCATGCGGCTCAGGTGGATATGTACCTATGCGGCCCACAAGGATTACTCTCCTGTGGTTCAAGGGCTCAAGTGAGGGCCACTGCCCAGGCAAACCTGACACGTGGGCTTAACCATATGCGGCTCAAATTCATATGCGGCTCACTCGTCATGCGGTCCAGATCCCCCCAGCAGCTCCTAGGACACGTGTCCTAAACCGATTAATTCCTCAGATTTGCTGCCATTAAAGATTGGGTCAAATCCCAATAATCTGGGACACGTGGCAGAAGAATAGATCTAATTTATTCGCAGATATTAGAAGATCATTATAAGGAAGATTTATTCCAATCAGCATTAATTGCTAATGGGATTTGGTGTAATCTACACCTAATGGCTCGGATTTGTCACAATCAGAAACGAACGGCCTGGATTGACCAATCACCAGGCCGCCACCATCTCCAAGAGCTAATCATTGGCAACCCTAATGATCACATCCCACTATTATAAATAGCAAGGTGTCATGCCCTTGTAAGATATACAATATCAGAGAGAAATACGTATATACAGAGAGACTTCCCC
Source organism: Iris pallida (assembly GCA_029216955.1). Classification (NCBI taxonomy): domain Eukaryota; kingdom Viridiplantae; phylum Streptophyta; class Magnoliopsida; order Asparagales; family Iridaceae; genus Iris; species Iris pallida. The sequence goes on from JANAVB010013398.1 coordinate 1,826,730, forward strand.
CCATAGTCAGAGAGAGAATACACACAGAGAGAGAGAAGCCAGAAGAGCAGTCAGAGGGAGAGCAAGAAAAGTATTTCTTCATCAACGCCAACCATCTTTTTGCAGGAGCCAAGGCTGCATACCGATCGTCCAAGGAGTAAGGCAGGGCTGCCGTCGCCTTCCCGAGCCTCTATCGTCACCCCCCAGAATCTAAAATAAACAATTATACTTAGACTGCTGTACCTAAGTTTTCGTCCCTAGGCTTTCTTTGTACAAGCGAGTTTGTAACGTGAAGTAAAAGTCCGGTCCTCCGATAATTGTTCTGTTCTTTTATATTTCATGGCAAACAGCCACAATCTCTACAACACATTGCTATAGCTATCTTTTATGCTAATTAGACTCTAATTAATATATTGGATGTGATCATAATGTTTTGGTGGTGTTTGGGAATGATTTGTGTGTGTATCAAGAAAGTAACACATGAGTATTTTGGTGTGATACCAATGTGTGGCTTGAGGCACACCAAGTGTTTGTTTTTATGCTTTTAGTTTGAGTATAGGCCTATTAGAGGGTGTGTCTGCATGTAGGCATGTGTACACGCACACACACACACACACACACACACACACACACACACACATATATATATACAAATACAGTCAACAATCTATCAAGATTATCCAGAATATGGGATATGATTTGAAGACTATGCAAGGTCTTAATCAAGGCAAGGGTAGACGACTACCATTATGTGGTGATCCATTTTACCAGAAGACTCATCATGGGTTGGGATATGATCCATCTCACATGTTTTGTAACGCCCCAGTCCTAAAATACATAGGATCAAGTACGTGAACATGCCAGCTGCACATATACAAAGAACACTCCAATATATGGAATTTCTCATATATGCACATAAGCTGTAAATAAATAATCACAGGCCAAAATAACATATCTAATCTCATCACAGCTCAACACAGAAGATAACGAAGTCCAAATAAATAAATAAGAGTATCAAAAGATAGCCGGGTGAACATACTCACTCCAAACAGCTATGAAAAATAGTCTCACAAGATCGGAGTCCGACCTCCGCAAAATAGAAAGAAAAGAGATGTAAAATAATGTCTACAACTGTCTCAAATATGGAATAGACTAGAAATAAATAAGAGTATCAATGTAAGATAGCTCCAATGTCGCTCCGTACTCCTGTGGAAAATCGTCTAAACCTGGAGAGATAACCAGGTCCTCAGGGGACATAGCAAGATACAAGAAAACACCATGCCATATAAACTATGATAATATAATAAGAGAAAAAATATGCATGTAACCGGGTTCCTGACTATTCTACTGTGAATATGCAGTTGAGATACAATCCTTCGACGCATGAGCCCTGGCTAAAAATAGGATCGGCATAGTTCCCATAGAGGGTACCAGGGGCCAACGTCCATAACGTTCGGGAAGCGTCAGAGGGCACCATGTGCAAGGGGCTACGTCCATAACGCTCTGGGAAACGTCAGAGGGCGCCTGGAGCCTGCGTCTCCGGAGGAGCGCACAGGTAAATCATGGAAGTCTAAAGAAGCCCATACGTCAGGTATTGTTCTCCCCACCCAATGCCTAGTATCATCATCTCCATGACTGATATGAGCCTCTAGTAACCTCCAAGTCTTCTAACATGTAATACTATTGGCAGTTACTCCTATCCGTCGTACGCTCCATACGCATCGGTGGCCAGCCAACTGTGCGGAAACGTGTCCTATATGTGACACACATCACGTAAAACAACAAGTGTCAAGGCCATATGAGATATACCAATACCTCAACATCAGTGGGTGGTCAATAAACTAAGTCAATGCAAGAGAATAAGTAAAGCAAGAAAAACGACCAATAGAGTCGCTTGCACCCAAGTGTGACTTGGACGCACAGTTTAAATATCACGAAACAATGCTAAAAATAACAACTAAAAATAAGAATATAATAATCACAGAGTAGGGTGGCAAGGTATCTTGCCTGGTGGTGCAAAGTTGCATGTCCAAGAGTAGCAAGCGTCAGCACCAAAACTCACAAATCACAGATGACTCCAAACGCTGAAACAAACATCAAAAACGGTCTCGGTGAAGAAGATATACCTAGGAAATGCCTGTCCAAAAGTCAAATTCTGGAACAGGGGCAAAATCGTAATTTTGGGTCAAAATAATGTCCGCCGTTGGACCCGCTTTGCACCGAAACGCGTGCCAAATCTACGGTCTCTAAAGTCGTCAAACTATATGTCTATGGTTTCAGTTTGAGGAGAGGAACTCAATGGTATGTCCAGTTTTGGATTCCGAGGAGCCGTGTACAAAATCGCCCGTTTGAGTGGGTCGTGGGCCCGCCAAAATTGGGTTCCGATTCTACCTTCTCAGAATTGAACCAAACTTGGCATGCAGAACCAGAATTTCGATTCGGACTTGATGGCGCAAGTTTCGTCTCAATTTGATGACTGTACACGAAGTTATGGACATGTTTGCAAAACGTCGATATTTGGGTATCTCGACGGATACACGTTGATTTCGTCGCACACACGCGACGAAACTGAGTTCCGTCAGTCCCCACACGTCCGCAACGTCCATACGCGCCTTTTGATGCATATAACGTGTGACCATGTCGCCCAGTTTGTCGGGGCGTACGTCGTATCGTGGAAATTTTCTGAAATTTATGCTTTAGAAAACAGTTTTTCGCCCAACTTTAACGCTGATTTAATATTCGCACAGAAAACAAAATTCAGATCTACAAAGTGCGTTTTAATCGTGGTTATGTTGTCTTTACCTGTGTTCAATTAATTTCTGAAAAATCTCGACACACAGATCGAAATCTGGCTTCTAAGTTGTGGTTTGGGACTGCTTTCTAAACTGTGTTTTCAACAGTTTTTGGGACAACTTTGCCTCGATTTTTCAAGCAGTCCCTTGGGGTTCCCAGAATTCTATCAGAAGGGGTTTGAAGATGGTTATGTGGTCATTACCTAGGAGGCGACGGATCGAGAAATCATTGCAAAACATGGGAGAAATACATCTCAAAAATTGTACCTGGAACGTACGAATTCAGTGGAGCCTTCTTTGCTCGACCGTCGGGTTGGGGCTCTCCGCGGCGGTGCGGTGGTTGTCCGGCGCCTGGGGTGTGCATTGGGAGTCAGCGGCCTTGGGGTCGAGGTGGAGAGGAGATGGGAATTATGGAGGGTTAGGGTTTGGTTTCGTGTGGGTAGGTTTAAATACTACTCTGTTGTGCCGACTTCTAATAGTATTAGGAATAGTGGTGAGGGTCGGGTTTCGTTCATTGCAGTTGGTGGGGTCGGTGCCAAAGTGCCATAGCAGCAAGTTTGCTGCTTAGAAAATGCATTAAGGGGGTCTCAGTTTCTAAGGTTGCAGCTAGAGCTGCTGTTAATGAACAAAAGGGGGTCTCGGTTTGACTATGATTTTGTGGGGGGTCGGGTTTCTCTATAGCAGCAACTGCTGCTATGTTTTACTTAGGAGGGTTTGGGGTGAGGTGGACCGGCCCACGTGGCTGGTCCCCTCCAGTCATCTCTTCTTCTTCTTCTTTTTTTTTCCAAAACTATATATATAGTTATACATATATATATATATCTATATATATATATATATATATATATATATATATATATATATATATATATATATTTTTTCTATATATATATATATATATATATATATATCTATATATATATATATATATATTTTATGTGTATATATATAGTTATATATATATATTTTATGTGTATATATATAGTTATATATATAACTATATATATACACAAAAAATATATATATATATATATATATATATATATATATATATATATATATATGAATAAAAATCTAAAAAATCCTATAAATTATTAATACGTAACAAATGATTTTTAATAATTGAAAAATATTTACAAAAATATATCAAGCACAATTATTCATATAATATCCATAATTACGAATATACCAATTACCACATTAATTCCAAATAATGACGAAAAATTATTTTTTTAAAACACTAAATATATTTAGAAAAATATTGGGGGTTTACATGTTTAATGACGATATATAAGAAGAATTCTCTTCTAGCTCTTCGCAATCATCGGATTCAGAAGAAGTCCAATTCATCGAATCTGATATATCTCGTTTCTCATATGATGAATCTGGACAAATTTTCTCAGTTAATATGGTTCAAACGGATGATGAATCTGAACCATTTGAGGATGATCTTTGGGCCTAATACAAATTGGCTCAACAGAGTACATCCTTGATGATATCTTCAACTTTTCATAAGGATTCATTCATTCGCGGAATTGGATTGACCTTCCCTTTCTTGAAAGATACATTTATTCACTCATTACAATGGCATATATTTTCAATGACATTTGTTTTCTTATTCCCCAGCTACCAAGGTTTGGTTAAGCTGATTGCTTACCTCCTCAAACGGAAATTACTCTTCTATTTTATTAGTTGATTAATTGGATTTATTATTTATCATGTTTTCATGACCTCTGGATAGATATTAAATCTACTTGTTTTCCCTATCTATCATGTCCATTTGACCTCTGCATAGATATTAATCTACTTTTCTTTGAGTTCTTACATACTGTCATATCCATATTACCTCTGATAGTATTATACTCTAAAGAAGAAAACAAGATTTCATTTATCTATCATGTCCATTTGACCTCTGTATAGATATTAATCTACTTTTCTTTGAGTTCTTATATACTGTCATGTTCATATTACCTCTGATAGTATTATACTCTAAAACAGAAAACAAGATTTCATTTATCTATCATGTCCATATTACCTCTGGATAGATATAATGTATTGAGTTTAGAAGGCTTGTCATGTTCATATAACCTCTGATAAATATTTTCTGTCTCATACCTATTGTTTAAATTCCAAATAAACGATAGGATCACAATATATATATATTTTATTCATTTCTTGTGGAAACATTACAAAATGGACAAATATATATATATATATATATATATATATATATATATATATATATATATATATATATATGACAAACAGCTTTTTCAAGGTGGAGCAAAAATATCTAGAAGTAACTTCTGTAGTTCTTCTAGCCGCTTGCCACGAGAGCTCATGACTTTCTTGGTAGCCTCGGCACGTCGAGCTTCAGGGGTGCAAATACAAGAAAGTTTAGCAAAGGTGATTATCAGACCCTCTTTGGCTTCATCAAGGGTTCTGATGGTCGATTCAGCCCCAAAGGCTTTCTCTTCTAAAATTGAGCTCTGGGTGAGGTGCAGATTTCGAGCTTCGATCATCTTTTCCCTTTTGGCCTTCAAGCGAGCTAACTCTGTCTCGACTTCGTGGATTTCATCATTTTTGTTCTGAATATCTATGTTCAGAGCATCATAAGCTACTCCATGACCATGTAGTGCGGGTTTTATTCCAGCCAAAAAGGCTTTCTCTTTGACAACCTTCAAACTATGTTCATGGAGAGATTTATTATATGTAGTCTCCCGAGCAAGATAATCAGCTGTCAAGGCATCATATTCCTTCTAGATGAGACTTTCAATAGTCCCACTTGACAGCTTGAGATATTCTCTGATTGGCTGTTCAAGGTCCTCCACAATTTTCTCCAATGTTGCAGCTCTCTCATCATCGTTGAACATAGCAACGTTCTTGATGGTCAAAGCCATTGCCGACTTCAAAATCTCGTAACTGAGGCCCTTATTCAGGACCATTTTTATCAGGGTTGCCAGGGTTTTATAAAAGGTGTCAGTATAAATCTCAACTAGGAGATTCATTTCTATGCTGGAGCTTGGTGTGGCAGCAATATCTAACAGATCTTTTCCTTGGAAACCGGGAGCAGATGTTGATGGTACAACAGCAGGATGAGATGAAGTCGTTGCTGTTACTACCGTCATAGCTAATTGATCCTCAAAAGCTTCAGGGATTATATCCCCAACATCTACAGATACCATTGGTGTAACAATAGGCTGAGATGGAGCTGTTGTTGTCACTGCTGCTATAATTAATTGGTTCCCAGGAACTTCAGAAGCAATGTCTTCAATATTTGTTACTCCAGCCGTTTCTGGAGTTCTGGCGGCGGTAATATTGGTGGATGTGGTAACAATTGCGGGAGCTGATTCAGGTTCCGGCATTGGCTTGTCAGAAATTGGTACCGAATCAGTAGCAACAGTAGAGGATGTTATTATAACTTCCCCAGTTTCTGTTGGTAGTTCAAGCATGCCTTCAGCATATTCTTCAATTGTCTGCTCTGCAAGATTTTTTATTGCTTCAGTGGTAGTAAAACTTTCTATAGCTGATTCTTTGTTCAAATCTGGTTCTCCTCCAGCAGCTCCATCATCACCTACAGTGAGGTCTACTGTAGTCTCTTCTTGGTGCTGGTCCTCAGCAGGAGAAGGCATTTTAGGTTGTGTTCGTTGTGCTTCTTGAGGCTCTATCTCAGGTTGTTGCGCTTCCTCCCCTTCAGCATCCTTTTCTTCGGAAGAAGAAGTTTCCTCCTCAGATTCCTCATTTTCTTCATAGATGTCTTCTTCTTGAGGAGGAGGAGCCACAGGCTTTGGTGCAATGATGATATCTACAAAATAAACAAAATAAGTTAATATGCAAAATTATGATATATAATTCCGTATAGGTTTTGTATAATACTTGGAATATGTGTATTTTTTTTAAGATATGAGTCATAATCACCATCCCAGTCATCATCTTCGAAGTCAAGAGCCGGCTCGTCTGAGGTAATACGGTCTTGATCAGCAGTGGATACAGTAGTAGCACCCTCCGTAACTTGTGCCTTGGTTGGCAATGATAAATGAAGCGAGGTGCTAAGACGTCCAGGAGACAAAAGTGTTACAGTTTTTGATCCAATTGCTGGTGGAGGGGCTGAAGATCCTTCTCCTGGATGGATTGAGGAAGAACCGACAAGATGATCCTCTTCAATCAAAATGTCATCTTCCGGAGTGTGGGCTCTTGGTTTGGAAGGCCCTTTTGTGGTAGACTTCTTCTTCTTTTTCGGAGTTTTCGTTGGAGATGTGACGGCTGCACTTTTTTTTCTTTTTCGGCCTTCGCCAATGACGATAGGCTCTGCAGCTGGTTTCCCAATTCCTGTAGGGATAACTTCCAGAAAGGGATCTAGAATGCCAGTATTGTCAGGGATTTCTACTGGTATCCTGACCGGCTCCTCAATATTTTCTTCTTTAGGCCACCTTAGACTACCTCTCATATTGTAGCCATGGGTGAAAGAACGAATTGAAGCATAAAAATGAGCATACGTATGGAGTATACGTAGCTCTGTAGTACTGGTGGCGGTCGAAATTCTAAATTTAGCACCAGTCCGAGCAGTGCCGAAATATCTCCAACCCCTAGCTCCGTCAAGTAGTTTTCCATAGTGACGGAAACTAGTCGAGGGGTTACCAACATGAAGTTGGTCGTACCCAAATTAGCGAGCGAACCTACTGGGTAGGTATGGTTCAAACGCACAATTATCTTCATTTCTGTACATCAGGTGAGAGGGTCTGATGCACTGAAGCCATCTAAAGACTGATCGTGGCAATACAACCCTTCCTTCGACTTCATCTTCAAACTGAACGCCGAAGCAATCTGCTGGAACTTGCGGCCGGGTACAGAAGAAGTTCCAACCATAAGAATAGTTCAGAATTTCTCGGGTGTCCAACACAGTTGTAGCTGTCCATGTAGCTTTGCTAAATTTTTGAAGAAAGACCTCCTCATTATCTCTCGGGCCCGGTGGCAACAGGTTGCAGTTGTGGTGCAATAACCAGCCCATCAGATAAGTATAGGGCATTTCTACCCGGGGGAAAACATTCCGATGAGGAGCATTGTTGATTATCTCCTCACTGAAAGTCCTTAAACCTGCATTTACTCGGCACACCATGGCTGATAGCAGATTAATTCTGACTTTAAAAACCAATCGTACTGCTGTCCATAGTACGCTACGATGGATTCTGTCAACAGTACCAATGTCCGACACAACCCATCTTCTCAGCCATAAAGAAAGAAAGCCTGCCAGCAAAGCTCTCCTAGAGATTTTCTGACTACCGTATCTAAGGAAGCTCAAGGCTTCAGTTCCGACAGGAAATTCCCCAGTCTTTTTAGACAGATATTTGTTCGGGAATTTGTAGGTAATCATCATATCCCGTATTTTGTTAGAGGGGATTGTCGAATCTATGTTGATTACCGGAGCTTTGTTTTCCTGAAACCTTTCTTTGTCTTCCTTGGATATCTTATCCTTATGGAAGAAGAGATAAGTCGTCCACTTGTTGATGTACACCAAAGGGGATGTACTTTCATGTATTGTAGTACAAATCATGTAGTGACACATCAATTCTTCGTATACCTCAATCAACTGGGGGTTAGCTTCTCTGATTTCAGCAAGTTCCCTGTTGGAGGGAACGTATTCTTCATATGGGGCCTCCCCCATTGGCAACTTCGAGATAAACTGTATCTCATGAAGAGCAATGCCCATTTCGCCTTTTGGGGTGGCAAAAGTCCCAGTTGAACTTATATATATATCTCCATCAAGGCCAGAAATAAGTTTTCGTTCAGAGGAATACCCTGACTGGTGGAAGCTACTGCTTCATACAAGCCAATGTCTTTCAGCTCTGTCTCGAAGTTCTTCATCATCCAAATACTTATCTGAATCCAGTTTTGGTTGAATGGAGTCAACCATCCCGGAAGCCTGGGGTTTGTTTGGGGATATAATACAGCAACCCTCATAAATTTGTTTACGAACATCTGGGTCTGTACTGGTTGTATTAAACCCGAATCTTCACTAGGATTTGATCCTGGCATGAGGCCAAAAATAGAAGTAACACCGCCATTTGGAACACTAGCAAAATATCCCATATCATTGGCACGCTCTCTCTTGAAAACAATTCTACCCGGTCTTCCATGATTGCTGGGAGTCAAATTCCACAGCATTTGTCGAGAATGGATAGCATGGATGAATGAAGACAAAGGATAATCTCTGTCCATATCCGGAAGTTACATGACTCTATCTCCAAATTTGAATACCCAAGACTCCTTCTTGGGGTGTATCTGGGACTCACAATCAATTGCATCTCCAAACAGGAAGGCTGGTTTTGCGAAGTATTGTTCATCTAGTGAACTCAACAATTCTCTATTTATCATGGATAGCAACATCCTATTCCCTTGAGCTGCTATCAATTGTGCCCTCTCTTTACGGTAATCAGGGTTTGATTGGGGAAATTGGACATGAGACAGATCCTCCAGATAATTTGAACCCAACATGCCAACCGAGGAGCCGAAAACTTCTGCGAGAAGGTGAACTTGCAAATCCACTGACAAAAGGACAAAAGAGATCAAATTAGTCTGAAGTTTTATGAGTAAAGACATTGACTTTTACGCTTACTAAAAGTTGATAGAAGTTTATGAAGTCTTTGTTTTACAAAGTCTCTCAGTGATTGATAAATTTTATGCTACCACATAGTAATGTGAGCGTAATATAACTTTTTACGCTGGCATGTATGAACATGAGCATAGTTAAGTTTTACGCTAGCACATTAATTGTGGGCGTAATACAAATTTTACGCTGACACGTATAACGTGGGCGTATTCTTTTTATCTTTTACGCTAACACGTACAACGTGGGCGTATGTTGTTATTTCAGTTTTTACGCTAACACGTACAACGTGGGCGTAAAAAGTTAAAAGTTTGCGTTATCTTCTTCTTCCTCGACGAATTTTTCCAGCCAGAGAATAGGGTTTTACCAATCATAGGCGGAGCTACGGCCGGGTTGGGTTGTCGATGTGGTGTTGACGACTGAATGTGAGCCGACAATGAATCGACGGCAGGTTTCTTCCCCTTGTTGCTGGCGGCGGATGATTTCTTGGGAGCCATCGGATCAAAGTGAGGGTTTCGAAAAAAGAAAGGGCAAAGGAATTCGAGATTGCAAAAAGATGAATAAAAGTGTTTTCTCTCTCTGAAAAGACCTATTTATAGAGAGATTCAAATTGGTTTAAAATTACACCGACTGTTGGATATCCCTATTTGTACGCCGACTGTTGGATATCCCCGCTTTTACGCAGATGACGGTTGCGTATCCCGAATTTTACGCTGACTGATCAAATCTCAACTTTTACGCTTCTGTTCAAAGTGTTTCAAATTTTGGAGATATTTGAAAACTTTGAAGGGGGTCTTGTAGGAGCGTAAAAAGTGCTTCACAGAAAGAGTCAAAGTGGTTGATTATTCCACTCAAAATTGATCTACTTTACGCCGCTGAGAGGCTAGTCTCTTTATGACCAAGACAAGGCTAATCGCTTTTACGCCTAAAGCAGCCAGGGTCAAGACAATGAATTTACGCCTATGACAGGCTAACTACTTTTTTACGCTGGGCAAAGCTGTCAAGTCTTGCATTTAATGCAAAGTCTGACATGAAGATATTAATGATGGCATATACCACAGAATTCGAAGGGATTTGTTTTACACAGAGACCAATGTTGTCGTTTAGTATGTGGACTGAGCTACTTTACACTCACAATTTGGCTTCTTTTACGCATGGAGACTATACGAGTTTTTACGCTCAAAAGTTGACGTGTGCGTAAAGTCTATTTGAGCTACTTTTACGCTCAAGGTTATTTAACAACCACTTTACGCGGGAAGTCTATGTCAGGGCTATTTTATGCCTAGTCTACTGCTTTACGCTCAGAGTACATTGGGGCTATTTTTACGCCCTATTCTTTCTGACCAATTTGGAACATGGTTTGCCTATATGGCTTTCATGCCACACATCCCGAAGAACGTGTGTATGTGCATCCTATTCTTACTGAAATGATGGGACACGTGTCAACGTATGCAGAGGATGACTTTGATCATGGGTGGCAGTTGTTAGCGTAAAGACGGAACTTTTGCTGAGATTTTACGCACAGGAGCCCAAGTCTATAAAAAAACTTATTTTTCAATAAGAGACAGAGACGGGAGGAGAGAAAACAGAGAGATTAGAATTCAGAGACGTTAATTCTCTAGAGCATTCTTCTTCAACCTTTCTTTCAGAACAGAGTGAAGCAAAGCAGGAAAGCATTCGACCTCGCCATCAGTGCCCAAGTGCGTCGATACCTTTCTGGTGACTTAGTCCTTCTAGTTGTTCAACTTCAAGCAGTGATCTTCATCATCATCGTATGGTCCAATGAACAAAGTGATCATTTACTGATCAGACTTCCATAGTAATACTTTTCCAGAATCAAATTTGTACTTCTTGTACTTTTTTTCGTTTTATTTTCCAAAGCCAATTTTTCTGGCATTTTGTTAAGTGAAACAGTACTACTTGCGTTAACTCTGTCATCCACTATCGGGTTCGGTATGACATGTAATTGAGTTGGGAGCTGACGCGTGTTCGTCGTAGTATTAGTGATAGGTTCAATTTCCTCCTTCTGCACTATTGCCTTTCCTTTATTCTTCAACTTACAAGTATCCATTATATCTTCTTGATGAAAGCAGTGATTACAATATAATGGTGTGTTTTCATATTCCACGTTCTGCCAAAAACTTCTTCCCTTAGTTAAGTTTATGCGGATTCTTCTCTGCAATGGCTTTCCAGCATCAATCTCAACAAAAACCTTTGCCATACTAGGCCGAGCTAAATCTTCTGTTGCCCGATCAATCTTGAGTGGTGTCCCGATCGCCGACATAATCACAAAGAGCATGTCTTTGGCATATAGGTGGTGGGGTAAATCTGGCTGATTCAATCAATGGTGTCAAATCTGGTTTCCACTTGAAAATACGCATTGGAGCACGAGCGATGAACCACATCTCCTTAGAACGAAGCCGTAGATAATCCTCTTCAATAGAAGGTCTGATTAGGATACGTTTACGATCAATGACACCCGCCTTAGTGGATCCCTTAAACTCAAACCCTTGTAGAACTTTGCGAATGACCTCGATCGGAGGTTTATTATACGAAAACTTCCCAATGAAAGCATATTTCAAAGGAGCAGCAAGGGCTTCTTCCTCTTCCACAGTGAACGAGAACGCAGGCGCCCCTTTAAAGGAGGAAACCATACGAGCTGCTAGTCAAGAAGGAGCATCAACTCTGCCTGCAATCGCATTCGCGAAGGACTTGGGTGCAGCCATGGCATCGGCCTGGCCAGCAGCCAAGCCGGGGTCGGCGAAGGTCGAAGGAACCACTACAATAAATATGGCCTATAATAGCATGCGCAGAATGCTATAGAAAGCCTTTTATAGCATATTCTGTCTGCTATAATTGCCCAAGCTATAGTATGTCAAGACATGTGAATGCTATAACATTATAGCGTTCTTGAATGTTGTAGATGGATTATAGCTTTCATGAATGATGTGGATGGTTTATAGCGTTCATTAATGCTGTAGATAGATTATAGCATTCATGAATGTTGTGGATAGTCTATAGTGTTCTTGAATGTTGTTGATGAATAATAGCGTTCATGAATGCTGTAGATGGTGCATATCGTTCTTTAATGCTGTTGATTTATTATAGCGTTTCTGAATGCTATCGATTTTTATAGCATTTTGAGTGCCATAAATATTCTATAAAATTTCATATCTGAATAACCTGTTTTGTATCACATACAATTAACCTGTGCATCATAAAAATTCATGCTGAATTGTAATTTTGATTTCAACAATTTCAATCGCAACTTCCATTTTGATCAATCAAGATACAGAAAAAGTTTGCCAAATTAATTAATTCATACATTTTTCATTAAAACATTCAAGATGTACAAAAGGTTATTGTATGCCTAAAGTGATCGAAATAGTAGTCCAAAATAAAATTTTCATATAAAGAGAATCCAAGACTACAAAATGTTTATAACCTAACACTAGTCCAAAATTCAACTAAACCATTCCATTTCCATACAAAATGTTTGTAGGCCAAAATGCAGCTCGATCGACACTTTCCTTCTAGCTTATATCCACAGCCATCAAAAATTTACACACAACCTACACAAAATTGAGAAGAAAACACATTATCATTATTATATAAAAAATATGCACATAACACGTCCAAAAACTTTGTGAGATTCATCTTTAAAACAAGTTCAACCCTCACGCTTCAGCTCCCAAATTAGAATTATTAAAATATTAATGATTTACTTAATAGCTAAAAATGTGAACCGATAGACATTAGAAAAAGAAATAAAAGCATACACACAAAGATTCAATCTATACTCTCCTCTTTCATGATTCAATTGATTAAAGAAAACAATATAACAGACTAAGAGTAATATCAATAAGTGAAATAAAAACTAAGAGTAACAACACAAATTGATTAAAGAACAATATAACAAAGCCAATGCATTAAATTTTCATATATTTAATAAAGTAAGAATCTTCAAGTCATGTATATTCCACTTTGTATTAGCTTTCAGTTATTCCAAACTAGAAACCTTCAAGATAACGGTTCGGTTTTCGGTTTGAAATTTTGAAACTTTAAAATAACGGTTTGGTTTTCTGTTCTCGATCCGAATAACCGAACCGAACCGAAAACCGATTTAGAAATACGATTTACGGTTATTTCGGTTTTCATATATTCGGTTCGGTTTGAACCCAACCGTTGCCCACCACTATGGATAGATACTCCTAACTAGGGTAGCCATAGTAGTACTAGGGAGGTACTGCAGTTCTCGATTTATTTTCTACAAATATATATATAAGTAGCATTGCAGCATTTTTCTGATTCATAACGTAAGCTAGTTGTTCCACAAATTTAGACTGGTGTGCTCCTAGGTTGTCAAAGTGCATCTTTAGAAGTCTGTACAAGACGAATATAGATTTGTGTCTAAATTCACTAAACATGTACATTTTCTCATATCATATAACTAACTATGATTACATAGATGCTAGCAGAACTGACTTCCATATATAGGATTTCTCCTCAAATGCTAACTAAAGCAAGGTCCAAGTATATGCAAAAGTTTCTGTCATTGATAAGGGATAGGATGGAATTAATTTCACTAGAAGAAAGGCAATATATAACTAAATATTTTAGTGAGTTGGGTGAAATGTACTCACGTTCATATTGATTGAGTAATGCTATCAGCTGACAGGTCTGATATTGCAGGATGATGAGTCTGAGTAGGTCCAGTTTAGTCTAATAGTTCTGTCAAACTCAAATTCAACAAATGATTAGAAAATATTGTGCTTTCTCTTAATAACTAGAATTTATAGCATGCAATGTTAACATGATCTTCCTCAGAATCAAAACAAAAGGCATTAGCAACGGATAAGGTGAGCGTATAGATATCAAGCATGAAAAGATATATAAAAAAACAAAATACTAACCGTAATAAGACGTCCAAGACTAACATTCTGCTTTCTCTCAATAATTGGAATTTCGTCGTAACGATTGGCCAATATTACTCTTTAGTAGAGCCCTTGAAGTTCTATTAGATGTTGAATTGGATTTGGTTAGACCTCCAAGATAACAACTGCTTTGTTCAGAGACTAACCATAATGAGAGGTCTCAAACAATTTGTTGATAATTCAATAACAGTATATAAATCCATGTGCAAATGTATCATAATCAATAAGGTCTATAATTACCTTTGAACTTTACTTCAGCTATCTAAAAGTTAAAATGTATCAAAATTCTTAGAAAGAACAAACATAGCATTATTATCCTTTACTCCAACCAGGTTAGGAAAATATCTTCAACACAACTATCCATAAAGCTGAAAGGAAGCAAATATGAACAGTAGAAAGGATGAGTATCACACTTCCAATCAAAGAGCAATCTTGAAATTTCTTTCTGTTTCATCAAAGCAAGCATCTAAATATTAAAAAATTATAATAACAATGTAGATTTTGAGTCAAATGGCTTTCATAGATGGCATTTTTTTTAATCATGTCCTCTAATGCAATTATACCACAACTATGTTTAAAAGAAAAGGGCTTTCAGCATCTAAAAGAAAACTAAAGTGGAGGATAAATAAAATTTCGTTCTGTTAGGAGGGAACAGAAGAGAAATATATGAAGTAGGCTGAATGTTGTTATGCACTCGTGCCCCTATACAGGGTGCGGGTCGTGACAATATCAAACATACTCCGCATAAAGGTGAACAACGATTAATTTGCCAAGTTTTTTTTCAATAAAAATCAAAAGAAAAGGAAAATACAAAGCAATCAACTTTAATAACCAGGATACGTACATTGCTTCCTTCTCCACTCAAGAAGGACCTCATGAGCCTTTCTGAGTTCTCTCCGCTCTTAAACAAGAAGGACGACCCATGCTCCACCACAGCCGCGATATTGTTCCTACTGAGCGACCTTCACAAACCAATCCAGAACAATAAAACTTCATGATCTGCCAATCCACAACAATTCGTCAAAATCCTACTAAGAAAACATCAACGAGGACACATTACTGATTATTGCCATATCTAGTGTGTTATGGAGCATCCTTGTCTGTGTCTAAACGTGTCCGACAACACGCAGCTCCGACAAAGGTGCTAGCTTTCGAGTGTCCCTCACCTTATCAAATCTGTGTGGTCTGCGAGACATGCCTCTGCCGTACGTGAAAACTCCTCCGACGGCCCCTGCGATGTCGCAGCATAGAGGGATTATATTGTTCATCCAATCTTTTTACGGTAACATCAAAAAATAGCTACAGTTTCGTTAGTGTATAGAAAGAAAACTCTAATGCATAACTATTGAAGAACAAAGCAGCCACTTAGTCAATCATTATTGTGCTGTGAAACCAAGTAGACAATTTTACCTATTAGTGGATGGATGCTTCTCTTGATTCTCTTTCGATCCTCCATTTTCTATTGGAGCTATGCATTCTTTCAAACAGTTCGCGTTCACCTAAACTGACAAAAATTGGTACATCAAAACGACAACATTGGTGCATCAAAATTTTTACAAAAAATTCAATTGATTTGAGATTTCATTCGTTGTAATGTATGTCTAAATCTAACCTTTATTGATCGGAGAAGAGGAGGTTCTTTCTCGCGCTCAGTCTCATTCCATCGTTGACTCCTCCATTTGAATCTCGTCGCTGTCGTTGTAAAGTTCGACCAAGTCGTCGCCTCAATCGAACAACTGCCCTACGAACTCCACCCCGTCCCTATCCCCATACCGCCCTGCGAGCTCCGCCCCGACCGGAGACACCGACCCCAGCGCTACGCGTGCACCGACGTCGACTCCAACTTGATGTCGTGGCCACCGCCTTTTCGGCTCCCCCTCTTTTCTAAGCTGGGGGACTTTCCTTTGGAGAGAAAATTTTTGGGCGACTTTCATTTGGAGCTAAGGATTTTGGAGGAGTAGGGAAAATTTGGACACCCTTTTTTGGAGAGGAAAAAATTTGGACGCTCACCAAACAATTAAGCAGAAGAAAATAAATAGGTAGGTTAGGTTAGAATTTATCGGAACTCGAGAAAAACCAAGGGGCAGATCTTAATTCTGTCGTTACAGTTGGTCGATATTTTTCCCTTTTTTTGTAGTGTAGATTCTACAGCATTCAAAAAATGTTATAGATAGATATTTTTATGGCACTACAGAAAGAACGTTGTTGTTGATAACATTCTATAGCGGGAACACTTGAACGCTATAGAAAAACTGCTATTGTAGGCCCTATTTGTTGTAGTGAACAGAAGTCACCACCGCGACGCTAGGGTTGCGCACGCGAAAGAAAAAGAATATATACATATATATATATATATATATATATATATATATATATATATATATATATATATATTTATATATTTATATATATATATATATATATATATTACATGTGTGTATATATATGTATATTGTGTGTGTACATGTTTAATGGATACACATAAAGATAGTTGGATAGATAGATAGTAGGTAGATGAATAGGGAGAGGGGGTTTATAGAAGTAGCTACCAGTCAACAGGGTATCAAGGGTCCTGTGTAGGACTAGAATAGAAGTAACAGTAGATATGCTTTAATGTTGTGGCAGCAACAAGTATTGCTGCTATGTAGCTGCTTACATAAGGGTTTAGAACAACAACAGTAGCAGGTGGTGGAGAGTTATGGAGGATAATATGGCAGCAACGTAGGGGATATATATGGGGAAACCCTGGAATAAAATAGCAGCAACATGTTTGAGGAAGTGGAAGCAGCAGGTTATTAGTTGCCTTTACGAGCAAAAATTGACAGAGACAACACCAGCCGCAGTGCACTTTCTGTACTACTATGTTCAGTCTTAGGACCCCTACACACAGCAGTCCTAGCTGCCCATGTTGGTACAACAGTTGGATAAGGGAAACACAGCAGTAGGGACTCTTTAATTGCCTTGTAAAGCAGTTATAGGAAGGGAGTAGACAATTAGAGAGTTAGAATTTAGGAAGATCAATCCTATGGACTGCTAGGCATTGCAGTGTAGGCAGTGGGGGTGATAGGTAATAAAGAAGGGGTTGTTCAATGCAGGAATGAGAGACACAAAGCAGTGAGCATGGTGCAACAACACCTGTGCAGGTTGGTAGGAGGTTTTATTGGCCTGTGCAAGCAATGCACATAAGCTTTTACATTTAGTACAGTGAGGGGCCTTTGTATCAGTTTAGGGATTAAGAGTATCAAGCAGCAGTGGCTAGACAAGGAGTTCAAGTGTGAGTGTGTATAATTTTTGTACACACATGAGGGTATGAACGAGTGGCAGTTAGGAATAGGAGGATGTAGCAGTCATGTGTGTACCATGTACACTCTAAGCAGCTGTGCACCACTCTAACAGGATGGAATAGGCCATGACAGAATGTGTTGGCATGGGAGGCAAGTTTGTGTTAGGTAAAGGTTGATAACAGCGTTAGATAATAAGGGAAATTATAGGTAATATGTGTAAGTTATAAGTTTGGGTAATGAATATGAATTTGGGTATTACCCATAGGTCAAGGCATAGGTAATTGGTCTACCTATGTAGGAGTAGGTATTGGAATTTTCCTAGGGATTATAAATGGGTAAGGTGACATTGCATAGGATAATGGGTTGCTAGGTATTAATACCCTAGTTAAAGTACGTGTAGACAACTCTAGAGGGGGTGAATTGAGTTTGTGTCGATACTACCCAATTAAAAATTAACTCTATTCAAGTTCACCCAACAGAAATAATAATCAGAGTATAAATACAAAATATAAATAGAGGTTAGAGAAGCATGCGCAGACACAGGAGTTTTTAACCTGGTTTCTCTCGTGAAGGACTAGTCCAGGCCTGAGAACTCTAGCTTAGGATTGAAATCCACTATTTCTGGATTTACGGAGTTCCAGTCAGCATCGTCTCAGATCGGGATAGTTGCTTCACTTCCTATTTTTGGAGGAGTCTGTAGACTAGCTTGGGCACCCAGCTCAAGTTTAGTACCGCATACCACCCCTAGATGGACGGACAGTCGGAGAGGACTATTCAGTCTCTTGAGGATATGCTGCAGACGTGCGTCTTGGACTTTGGAGGCTCCTGGAAGGATTATCTTTATTTGATGGAGTTTGCTTACAACAACAGTTTCCAGGCCAGCATTGAGATGTCACCGTTTGAGGCTCTGTACGGGCGTAGGTGTCATACACCCTTGTCCTAGGATGATGTTGGAGAGCGAGCTTTACTGGGTCCAGAAATGGTTGTTAACACAGCCGAGAAGGTGAAGCTCATCAGGGACAGACTTCGCGTGGCGCAGGACAGTCATCGACACTGGGCCGATAGCCACCGGAGACCTTTGGAGTTTGAGGTACAGATTAGAGTAGGATTAGATTAGGTTTGATTGTTTGTGTTGTTTAATCATGTTTGTTTATTATAATTTAATTGAGACCTTGCTTGTGATTAGGTTGGAGACATGGTTTTCCTGCGGATATCTTCGACTCGTGGTACGATACGTTTTGGTGGAGGTGGGAAGCTTAGCCCGTGCTTCATCGGCCCTTTCGTTATCAGCGGGAGAGTCGGTGACATGGCATACTGGCTAGACTTGCCACCTGCACTTGTGGGGGTCCACAACGTATTCCACGTATCACAGTTGAGGCGGTACGTGGCTGACCCTAGCCATGTGCTCGATCATTCAGAGATTGAGGTTGGGCCTTCTCTCAGCTATCCAGAGCAGCCAGTGGAGATTCTGGATCGACGGGAGAAGGTTCTGAGGAACCAGGTGATACCCTTGGTACGCGTCGCATGGAGGCATCATTCTCCAGGAGAGTCTACCTGGGAGCGGGAGGATGAGATGCGCGAGCGTTACCCCTATCTTTTTGGAACTTGAGGTATACTATTCTATCCTTCTCAGCAGTTTATTTTCGCCTTTAATTTCGAGGACGAAATTATTTTAAGGAGGGTAGATTTGTCACTACCACTTTTCTAGCTTGGGGGTATTTTGGTCATTTTGGTCAATTTTGAAATTTTGTGAATTATTTGGAATTATTATTTATTATTTGGACTTATTATAATTAATATGATTTTTAGTGATTTTTGGTGATTTTTAGTATAATTGACTTTGACCCTATAGTTGACCTTGACTAGTGTTGACTAGAATAACCTAGGTTAAGACCATTTGGTTAGGTTAAGTAAACTTGTTTTGACCTAATTTAGTGAAGTTTAAGTCATTGGAACTTGTTTGGAGGGATTTGGAGTTGATTTGACTAATATGGCTTATGACTTTATAAGTCATGATTAATGACTTAGGCTTAATAGCCCATAGGCTCACACCATGAACCAACCCTAACCCTAATCAGCCCATGGCAGCCACTATTGACCTTTTCCATCCTATTTAATGCCCTCCCAAAGTTTGGGCTAGCCTCCATTAGGTTTTATTGCCAAGTTTTAGAAGAGGTATTTCTCTATCTTCCATAAATCCTAGTAAATCCATTTTATCTCCTTTTTAATCCAAACAAATTGCATTGGGTTCTAAATTCTACCTACTTTCTGTTGGTAATTAATATTCTCAGATTTGGAGAGCTTTGGAGGAGTTTCGCTATCAAGAAGAACATCACTCATTAGAGCTTTTTGAGGGTTTTGATACATTGAGGTAACTTCCTATTTCCACCATAGAATCCTGAGATTTTTGCATCATTAGGGAGCCCTAGACCTAACCTAACAGTAGGAATAGGCATGTGTGTATTACTGTCATTGAGAGTTAATCTCCTTCCATTTTTCACTATCAAGACCTACATAGCTCTCACTACTCACACACTACCACACACACAACCTCTCTATATATCCTATTGTATATACATATAATGTAATGTATATATATATATATATATATATATATAATGTAGTGTATATACATATAACGTAATATGTGTATATGTGATATAATATGGTTTATGTATCATATAGGTATCCAATGTAGGTATTTTTCAATGGGTTATAGGCTATGTTAGTTTATATATATAAGTACCATATATATATAACTTGTGTGGGAACTTTATATATGTATTTCATATTTATGTGTTATGTTTGAGATTACATATATCTAGAGTGTATTGGTTAGATATAGATTTGGCATGTTGTATGTGTTTGGGTTGGCCTAGATTGAATAGCCTATGGCTTGTGTATGCCTGTTTGACTAACAGGCCTAGATTAGGCTTGTACAACTTTATTAGACCTATAATAGACTTACTAGACTAGTGTAGACTAGTTTGACCTAGTGTGGACTTGTTTGACCTAGTTTGACCTAGTTTGACCATAGTTGACCTAGTTTGACTTCTAGGGTTGACCAGAGTTGACCAAGAGTTGACTTTGGCCTAGTTTGACCTGGATTCATGTAGAATGCTTGGTAGAGCTTTATTTTATCATTTTGGACTTGTTGTGACTTGTGCTGTTCTAATAGGAGCCAGACACCACTCCTCGGACAATACTTTTCAGTTGGACACTCAGATACCAGGCGAGTACATTCTCTGATCATTTCATATCATGTTTAGGATTATATTTCCTGCTTTAGACTATCTTACTTGATGCTGACACGTTGGAACACGGATTAGTACTATATGGATCCCTTCATGAGATGTTATCCTTCTCGGGAGCATCAGATACTTTTGGCCAGTGTGTTTCACTTACATCATGTATCTTATGCTTCTATTATCATGAATCTTCGTGAATCAGCTAGTGACTCATGTACCCTCATGATCACCGAGCCTTCACGAATCAATTCATGAATCACCCTATACGAGTTAGTAGTTTAGTCACGAATCTTAACGTAGCTTGACTGGATCCTTGTGTATTGATTGGGGTACGGAGGAGTATGAATGGTCATGTGAATAAACATCCAAAGTATTGTAGTCATGAATCACTCTTAGTGTAGTTATGAATCAGTCCTAAGCCATTCACATGTTCATCTGTACTCTAAATCACTAGCACTGTTTCTCTTTTATATATCATAGATATTTGCTTACTGTCTCTCTCTCTTACTTTATGCTATTCTTCAGTTCCTGTATTTTATTCTCTAGCATGATTATATTTCCTTTCCTACTATGACTTGTTGAGATGTTTTGTACTCGCTCCGTCCTGACTGGACCTATTGAAACATTATAGAGGATGAGGACGAGGCTGGCTGCCCTACTTATTATGGTGCTACTTTAGACGACAGTTGTGACTTGGACCAGCAGCAGGAGCCACTAGCTGTGGATGACACACCCTTAGACTAGGATGTTTTTATTTCAGTATATCATGGATGATTGTACTTATTGATACTTGGGATCTGGGATTTGTATTATCTTAGACACTTAGACTTTCTGATGTACTTGGGATGTTCTTTTCTTTTCTGCAGTTTCTCTTATCTATCTACCTGCTATATTTTCATCTGCCTTAGTTGTGATTGAGTTACTTTCTGCTATGTCATCCCCATTCGGGGAGTATAAACTGTTAAGCTTTATATTGTTAGATGTTGTGACCTAGGACAGCGATCTACCGCCGACACTGTGGCGTAGTCTGGACGTACCCACGTCTCGTGCCCTTACGCTAGGGTGCGGGTCGTGACACGTTTTTAGTAGTGGCCCATGCAGGTCTAGATTAGAAGTGTAGTGGTATTCGAATTAGAGTACCACTACAGCCTGCAGTAGGATATAGGACAATAATTTTTTAAGGTACTCGATCACATTAGGAAAAATTCTTTTATTGCCATCTAAATCCTTATTTTTAGCTGATCCTTTTGAATTTTAATTGTCCGCCTTTGTTATATCGCTTCTTTCTCAGAAATTGATAATCTTGTTTGTCTATCTTTAGGATGGTAGAGACTCGTTCGCAGCGTACCATTCATGAGGATGCTATGGAGGGGACTGCTACCTCCCAGCCAGTACAGCGGGGCCAGGGGACTGCAGCTCTTGCCACCTCTGCTCGTATTGAGACCCCGGCAGCAGCAGCAGGGGGTATGCTTCCCCCGACAGGGAGACAGGACCCAGTTCTCTAAGAAAATCCTTACCAGCAGCCACCTCCAGGGACAGTGGACACAGTACAGCTGCTAGCCTTCTTTCGGCAGTACATGGAGGGTCAGCAGACCCAGAAGCAGAGGCACACGACAGAGCTCAGCAGAGGCATTGAGCTGGCAGTGACGGCAGTAGAGAGAGTTATAGCCCAGCCAGCAGCAGTCCAGCAGTCGCACCAGCCACGGGAGAAGGGCATCCAGGACTTCCAGAAGATGCACCCTAGAGACTTTCGAGGGACAGAGGGGATCCTGTATGCCGATGAGTGGATCGAGCATATGGAGGAGATCTTCAGGCTGGCGGAGATTCTGACGAGGCTCCAGATAGAGGCAGCGGCCAGCATGATGCAGGATCTGGCCCGTACCTGGTACCAGACCGACCCGAGGGTCGGCACAGCAGGACAGACTTGGGCAGCATTCAAGAAGCTGTTCAAGGAGAAGTTCTTTTCAGACGCAGCACTGGGAGCCCTCGAGACCCAGTTCGAGGCCCTGGTTCAGGGGAGCCAGTACGTAGAGGAGTACGCAGGAGAGTTCTGCCGCCTGAGCAGATTTATGGAGGACCTGTCGGAGACGACGAAGGCCCGAAGGTTCCGGAGGGGCTTGGTAAAGGAGGTCAAGTCCTACACCAAGAGCCCCCGCAGTGCTACATTTGAGGAGATCCTCGTAGACGCACTAGCTGCTGAGGATGATCTTGAGCTTAAGCTCAAGAGGGGGCGAGACTCCCAGGGAGGCAGCAGCAGCGGAGGACCGGCCAAGAGGTCGCACTTTCAGCAGCAGCACCACTAGCAGCAGAGGTTCCAGCCGTAGCAGTTTCAGCAGCCGAGGCACCAGCCAGTGCAACATCAGCAGTGGAGGGTGCAGTAGCAGGCACCGAGGCAGCAGGCCACCACCTGTGCTTATTGCAAGAAGCCAGGGCACGGGTGGGACGAGTGCAGGAAGAGGTTGGGTAGATGCCTTCTTTGCGGAGCAGCGAACTATCAGATGAGGGACTGCGCTCAGTATACTGGCAGGATAGCACAGGAAGCAGGAGCTAGAGCCAAGGCTACAGGGAGATCGCAGAAGGGACCGTTGCCGACTCAGCAGCAGCGGTTCGTGCAGCACCAGCATCAGGCCATGGGAGGCCAGCAGGGGCGAGCTTTCGCCATGGCAGCTGAGGATGCAGAGGCGATAGGAGAGCTGATCGCAGGTTCGGTTCTTCTTGACTCCAGTCCAGCTTTTGCATTATTCGATTCCGGTGCTTCGCATAGCTTTATATCTGTATCTTTTGTGATTAGACACGGTATCATAGTTGAATCGTTGCCTAGGACTTACAAGATCACGACCGGGGGTGGCATTATCCTCGTACGTGATGTTTGTAAGGGTTGGAGAGTTATTTTGGGAGGTCGTGAGTTGGAGGTGAGCCTGCTCGTGATGCCATTGCCGAACTACGATATAGTACTCGACATGGATTGGTTGAGCAGGCACCACGCCAGCATTGATTGCAGAGGGGGTAGAGTTCTTTTCAGAGCGCCGAGGGAGCCAGAGTTCGAGTACTCCAGATGTCAGGCAGAGCAGAGCAGCGAAGTTTTTGTGGAGTCTCGGTCGAGGAGCAGGCGATTCTACACCCCTTGATAGCATAGTATATGGATGTTTTCCCAGAGGAGTTTTCGGGATTGCCACCAGACAGAGACATAGAGTTCACGATAGACTTGGTTCCAGGAGCGGAACCCATCTCTCAGCATGTCTATCGGGTGAACAACAGTGAGCTGGTGGAGCTGAAGAAGCAAGTGGATGAGCTGCAGGACAAGGGCTTCATCCGCTCGAGTTCGTCGCCATGGGGTGCACCAGTGTTGTTTGTGCCGAAGAAGGATGGGTCAGTACGGATGTGTATTGACTATAGGGCACTCAACAACCTCACGATCAAGAACAAATACCTACTGCCGCGGATCGACAATCTTTTTGACCAGTTGAGCGGAGCTCGAGTATTTTCCAAGATTGATCTGAGGTCGGGATATCACCAGGTGAAGGTGAAGGGGGATGATATTCCCAAGACCTCTTTCACGATACGGTACGGGCAGTTTGAGTTTTCGGTTATGCCGTTTGGGCTAACCAATGCACCAGCAGTGTTTATGAACCTTATGAACAAGGTGCTCCACCAGTATCTGGATCAGTTTGTGGTGGTGTTCATAGACGATATCTTGATATATTCTAAGACTGAGGAGGAGCATGAGAAGCATCTGCGGATAGTGCTGGAGATTCTCAGGAAGGAGCAGCTTTATGGAAAACTCTCCAAGTATAAGTTTTTCTTGGACCGGGTGGACTTCTTGGGGCACGTTGTGACTGGAGATGGTATCTCGGTTGACCCCAAGAAGATTGTAGCAGTCGAGGCATGGGCAGCGTCGACTTTAGTTGCAGAGATCAGGAGTTTCCTGGGGCTGCCAGGATATTACTGGAGATTTGTGCAGGATTTCTTCCGGGTTGCAGAGCCATTGACACGGTTGACCCGGAAGGATGCTGAGTATGTTTGGTCAGAGGAGTGTCAGGCAGCTTTTGATGAGTTGAAGAAACGACTTACGACAGCTCCGATTCTGAAATTGCCTTCAGGATCAGGTGGTTTCACTATTTATAGTGACGCTTCAGGGAAGGGGCTGGGTTGCGTCTTGCAGCAGCATGGGAAGGTGATTGCCTATGCTTCCAGGCAATTATGTCCCCATGAGAAGAACTACCCTACCCACGACCTGGAGCTGGCGGCGGTAATTTTTGCTTTGAAGTTATGGAAGCATTATCTGTATGGGGAGAGGGTAGAGATCTTCACAGATCACAAGAGCTTAAAGTATGTGTTCACTCAAAAGGAGTTGAACATGAGGCAGCGCAGATGGCTAGAGTTGATGAAGGACTTTGACATCCTACTTCAGTACCACCCAGGGAAGGCCAACGTGGTTGCCGATGCCTTGAGTAGGTATTCGACAGCCATGTGTTTGACCATGGATCGGCATTTGCTTGCAGACTTGGAGAGCCTTGGGATTGAGGTGATCGTGCCCGGGGTACAGATGCAGTTATAGGGGATGCAGATTCGGTCGGACTTGGTGGAGAGGATCAAGTCGGCACAGTTTGAGGATGTTGCTCTACGGTGTCTCCGAGAGCAGGTTCGAGCAGGATTGCTGGAGGGCGAGTTTTGTCTTGCAGATGATGGTGCCTTGAGGCAGGGTTCCAGATTATGTGTGCCCAGCGGAGAGCTCAGGGAGCAGGTTATACAGGAGGCCCACAGATCTCAGTACTCCATACACCCTGGTGCCAACAAGATGTACCGAGATCTGAGGGAGCATGTTTGGTGGTCCGGGATGAAGCGGGAGGTGGCTCGCTTCGTAGCTAGGTGCTTGATCTGTCAGCAGGTCAAGGCGGAGAGGCAGAGGCCAGGTGGATTATTGCAGCCGCTGCCCATTCTCGAG
Organism: Iris pallida; assembly: GCA_029216955.1. Lineage (NCBI taxonomy): Eukaryota > Viridiplantae > Streptophyta > Magnoliopsida > Asparagales > Iridaceae > Iris > Iris pallida. Next base: position 1,852,516 of record JANAVB010013398.1, read on the forward strand.
TGGAAATGGGAGCATATCACTATGGACTTCGTATCAGGATTACCGCGTACACCAGGTGGAAAAGACGCGATTTGGGTCATCGTTGACAGGTTGACCAAATCGGCCCACTTCTTGCCATTCAAGGTGGGTACGTCTACGGAGAGGCTTGCGGAGATGTATAAGCGGCAGATAGTCAGGATTCATGGAGTTCCAGTCAGCATCGTCTCAGATCGGGATAGTCGCTTCACTTCCCATTTCTGGAGGAGTCTGCAGACTAGCTTGGGCACCCAACTCAAGTTTAGTACCGCATACCACCCCCAGACGGACGGACAGTCGGAGGGGACTATTCAGACTCTTGAGGATATGCTGCAGACGTGCGTCTTGGACTTTGGAGGCTCCTGGGAGGATTATCTTCATTTGGTGGAGTTTGCTTACAATAACAGTTTCCAGGCCAACATTGAGATGTCACCGTTTGAGGCTCTGTACGGGCGTAGGTGTCGTACACCCTTGTCCTGGGATGATGTTGGAGAGCGAGCTTTACTGGGTCCAAAAATGGTTGTTGATACAGCCGAGAAGGTGAAGCTCATCAGGGACAGACTTCGCGTGGCGCAGGACAGACATCGGCACTGGGCCGATAGCCACCGGAGGCCTTTGGAGTTTAAGGTACAGATTAGAGTAGGATTAGATTAGGTTTGATTGTTTGTGTTGTTTAATCATGTTTGTTTATTATAATTTAATTGAGACCTTGCTTGTGATTAGGTTGGAGACATGGTTTTTCTGCGGATATCTCCGACTCAAGGTACGATACGTTTTGGTAGAGGTGGGAAGCTTAGCCCGCACTTCATCGGCCCTTTCGTTATCAGCGGGAGAGTCGATGCCGTGGCATACCGGCTAGACTTTCCACCTGCACTTGTGGGGGTCCACAACGTATTCCACGTATCACAGTTGAGGCGGTACGTGGCTGACCCTAGCCATGTGCTCGATCATTCAGAGATTGAGGTTGGGCCTTCTCTCAGCTATCCAGAGCAGCCAGTGGAGATTCTGGATCGACGGGAGAAGGTTCTGAGGAACCAGGTGATACCCTTGGTACGCGTCGCATGGAGGCATCATTCTCCAGAAGAGTCTACCTGGGAGCGAGAGGATGAGATGCGCGAGCGTTACCCCTATCTTTTTAGAACTTGAGGTATACTATTCTATCCTTCTCAGCAGTTTATTTTCGCCTTTAATTTCGAGGACGAAATTATTTTAAGGAGGGTAGATTTGTCACTACCACTTTTCTAGCTTGGGGGTATTTTGGTCATTTTGGTCAATTTTGAAATTTGTGAATTATTTGGAATTATTATTTATTATTTGGTCTTATTATAATTAATATGATTTTTAGTGATTTTTGGTGATTTTTAGTATAATTGACTTTGACCCTATAGTTGACTTTGACTAGTGTTGACTAGAAGACTAACCTAGTGACTAACCTAGGTTAAGACCATTTGGTTAGGTTAAGTGAACTTGTTTTGACCTAATTTAGTGAAGTTTAAGTCATTGGAACTTGTTTGGAGGGATTTGGAGTTGATTTGACTAATATAGCTTATGACTTCATAAGTCATGACTAATGACTTAGGCTTAATAGCCCATAGGCCCACACCATGAACCAACCCTAACCTTAATCAGCCCATGGCAGCCACTATTGACCTTTCCCATCCTATTTAATGCCCTCCCAAAGTTAGGGCTAACCTCCATTAGGTTTTCTTGCCAAGTTTTAGAAGAGGTATTTCTCCATCTTCCATAAATCCTAGTAAATCTATTTTATCTCCTTTTTAATCCAAACAAATTGCATTGGGTTCTAAATTCTACCTACTTTCTGTTGGTAAATAATATTCTCAGATTTGGAGAGCTTTGGAGGAGTTTCACCATCAAGAAGAATATCACTCATTAGAGCTTTTTGAGGGTTTTGATACATTAAGGTAACTTCCTATTTTCACCATAGAATCCTAAGATTTTTGCATCATTAGGGAGCCCTAGACCTAACCTAACAGTAGAAACAGGAAACCCTAAGTTTTCGTGTCCTTTCGTGTCCAAACAGGACACGTATCAGTGCACTATTCAACGTGTTTATGGAAATGCCACTGTGGATTTGTTTGTGTTATTTTCGAATATTTTTTGAATGGAAAATTATGTTTTGATGTCGCTTACATGATTTCGAATTACTGGGGTGGTTTCGAGTCGTGTCCGAGTCGCAATGGACTCGCGGACACGGCCCCGCGCGCGGCCTGGCGGATCCCCTGCTACCCGGGGGTTCCACAGGACACGACACGGCTTGCCTTGACACAAAATTTTGTGGGGAGCTTGGGGCACCTTCTGTCATCGCACTCCCCAATTTTTACGAGATTTCATGGTCTGGATTGGGAAAAATCGGCCACGCACGGGGAATACACTGCACTGTGCACACTGTGTAATTAGCCACTGATACGGCTCTGGTTCACGGACACGGCGACACGAAAACACGATGCAGGCACTTAGACACGAGCACCTAGACCTAGCCTAGGTGGGGACACGAGCACGAGGCCTGGGTTGGCCTATGTCGGGTGCACGACACGCGTGCACACCCGCACGAGGCTGCCCAAATTCCTGTGTCCAGTTTACCCGATTTTGGGTTTAATTGGACTGGACATGTTTGTGTCCACTTTGGTGGACACAAACTCATCACACGACACGTGTACATGCAGTTAGTACATTACCAACCTATAAATTAGTGTTTTGTTTTAGTTTTATGTGTAAATTCCTAATTACCTAATCCTAAAACTGTGTAGTGTTCTTCCTGCATTTTTCAGATTTGAAACATGGACTTTGGCAACTATTTAATCCAAATTAATGTTGTTAAGGATTTGGTTTTAGTCCCTAAACCTGTCCTCCTATGTGAATTCTACTTGTAGGTTAATTTTTAGGTGTTTTGGCTTTGTTTTGAATTCGAAATGTAGAGTTGGGTGGGGTTTGATTGTTCATGTGAAAAACTGTGATAGAAATCTGATTTTTGTTTTGATACAACTTGTGTACTGTAAAAGAAAGTCCTGAGTTGATTTTCTTTCCCTTTTAACTGAATTTAACAGCTAGTATTATATGTGGTTGGTGCTTAAATTAAAATCTGAGATTTTAGGTTCACATGTTCATGTGTGTATTACTGTCATTGAGAGTTAATCCCCTTCCCTTTTTCACTATCATGACCTACATAGCTCTCACTACTCACACACTACCACACACACACCCTCTCTATATATCCTATTGTATATACATATAATGTAATGTATATATATATATATGTAGTGTATATATATATAATGTAATATGTGTATATGTGATATAATATGGTTTATGTATCATATAGGTATCCAATGTAGGTATTTTTCAATGGGTTATAGGCTATGTTAGTTTATATATATAAGTACCATATATATATAACTTGTGTGTGAACTTTATATATGTATTTCATATTTATGTGTTATGTTTGAGATTACATATATCTAGAGTGTATTGGTTAGATATAGATTTGGCATGTTGTATGTGTTTGGGTTGGCCTAGATTGAATAGCCTATGGCCTGTGTATGCCTGTTTGACTAACAGGCCTAGATTAGGCTTGTACAGCTTTATTAGACCTAGAATAGACTTACTAGACTAGTGTAGACTAGTTTGACCTAGTGTGGACTTGTTTGACCTAGTTTGACCATAGTTGACCTAGTTTGACTTCTAGGATTGACCAGAGTTGACCAAGAGTTGACTTTGGCCTAGTTTGACCTATATTCATGTAGAATGCTTGGTAGAGCATCATTTTATCATTTTGGACTTGTTGTGACTTGTGCTGTTCTAATAGGAGCCACACACCACTCCTCGGACAGTATTTTTCAGTTGGACACTCAGATACCAGGCGAGTACATTCTCGGATCATTTTATATCATGTTTAGGATTATATTTCCTGCTTTAGACTATCTTACTTGATGCTGACACGTTGGAACACGGATTAGTACTATATGGATCCCTTCATGAGATGTTATCCTTCTCGGGAGCATCAGATACTTTTGGCCAGTGTGTTTCACTTACATCATGTATCTTATGCTTCTATTATCATGAATCTTCGGGAATCAGTTAGTGACTCATGTACCCTCATGATCACCGAGCCTTCACGAATCAATTCATGAATCCCCTATACGGGTTAGTAGTTTAGTCACGAATCTTAACATAGCTTGACTGGATCCTTGTGTATTGATTGGGGTACGGGAGAGTATGAATGGTCATGTGAATAAACATCCAAAGTAGTGTAGTCATGAATCACTCTTAGTATAGTCATGAATCAGTCCTAAGCCATTCACATGTTCGTCTGTACTCTAAATCACTAGCACTGTCTCTCTTTTATATATCATAGATATTTGCTTACTGTCTCTCTCTCTCTTACTTTATGCTATTCTTCAGTTCCTGTATTTTATTCTCTAGCATGATTATATTTCCTTTCCTACTATGACTTGTTGAGATGTTTTGTACTCGCTCCATCTTGACTGGACCTGTTGAAATGTTACAGAGGATGAGGACGAGGCTGGCTGCCCTACATATTATGGGGCTACTTTAGACGACAGTTGTGACTTGGACCAGCAGCAGGAGCCACTAGCTGTGGATGACACACCCTTAGACTAGGATGTTTTCATTTCAGTATATCATTGATGATTGTACTTATTGATACTTGGGATCTGGGAATTGTATTATCTTAGACACTTAGACTTTCTGATGTACTTGGGATGTTCCTTTCTTTTCTGTAGTTTCTCTTATCTATCTACCTGCTATATTTTCATATGCCTTAGTTGTGATTGAGTTACTTTCTGCTATGTCACCCCCATTCGGGGAGTATAAACTGTTAAGCTTTATATTGTTAGATATTGTGACCTAGGACAGCGTTCTACCGCCGACACTGCGGCGTAGGCTAGATGTACCCACGTCTTGTGCCCTTACTCTAGGGTGCGGGTCGTGACACGTGCCTTTACTCAGAAGAGCACGCCAACTTCTTACAGATTTGCGGAAGGCGAGACTTGGAATTGTCCAAGTGACTACTTTTGAAAACTCTTGCACACGAACTTCTAGTTGACTCGCACTGAGCACCTTGGGGGCTTGGAAAGTTTTGTGGCTAGTTAGATGAGAAGAGTAGATTCTTGAATGTATAGGCTATAGAAGAAGAGAATATGAGAAGATTGGATGATTGAAAATGAAAGAAATCAAGGCCTATATATACTAGTCCAGAGGGGCAGAGTTCGACCAGAACTCTGTCCCAAATATTCAAAAATTTAGCCGTTGGACAACTAGCAACCAGCGAACCCTAAAAATCAGGTCCTGAAATTAAGGGGCCAGTGTTCGGCCCGAACTCTGTATGGAGCAGAGTTCGGTCCGAACTCTGTCTCCTTGGGGATAGAATGTTCAATTGGTTGTTTTAGGTTTGGCAGGTTTTTGGACTTTTGTTTGTAGAGCTTTGGGTCTAAAGTCTAGGGTTGAGATACTGAGTGCAACTCAACTTACAATAGCCTAGACTCAATAAAAAGTAAAATACAGACTCAGAGAACAAGTAAACAACAGCATATCATAGCAATCGTTGATGATGTTCGTCTTGAGATGATGTGTGTTGATTGTTTGTTTTGGAGTTTGATGGAGCTTGATGTGTCAAGTTGGATCATAGTAGATATCGTATTGTTAATTATCAAGATTAGGTTGACTGCGATCCAGTTTGGGTCAATACTAGTATCTTGTAATAGCTAGTATAGCCTAGATATGTAAGGTATGGACCTAATAACTTGGATATAGGCTCATACAGCCTAGAAATAGCTAGTTTGACCATGTTTGACTAATCTTACCTAGAGTTGACCAAGTTTGACCTAAAAATGACTTGAAGACCTAGAATTGACCTTGTATATCTTGTTTATGATTCCAAAACACAAATTGACATTTATACTCCATATTTAGGTCTTTGAGGCACCGTATCAGGTAATGTTAATACTTCACATTGGATATCTAGCGAGTACGTTCTCTGATAATTTTTCGTTCATGATATCTTCTATGTTTCTTGTATTTAGTGTAGATATCCTTGTTTTTTAACACATTGATCAAACGGATTGGTATTTTCTGGATCCTGTCATGAGATGTTATAACTTGAATATCTTGGTGTTCCTTGTGCAAGCCTTAGTGTTGTTCTTGTACATCATATGGATACCGATTCCTGTAAGGGGCTCGTGACCTTCTCAAAGAATCTAATGTCGTAACGAACCATGGTTGGATCTACTATACTAGTCAGGGCGGAGAGTATTAGTATAGATATGTGATCAATACCCTCCTTGTTCATGTCTTGTTTTTTGAGAGTGTTGATCATACACTGCATGTATGATTAACCAGGCCATGAATTCTTATACAAGTTTCCAAGCCGGTCACATGTTGAAACTAGTACTCACTCACATAGATAACATGATTCTTGACTTATATGATATATCTTGTTCACTTGCTCTTGTACTTACTTACAATTTTACTCATGCCATGTTACATTCATGTACACGTTATTTTATCTTGTATATTCTTTTTATTTACTGCTACATAGTCTTTATCATTTATTGGAACTATTATTAGACATGTACTTCGCTCCAATCCTGACATGATCTATTTTTCAGACAATACAGATGAGGGTTGTCTAACCTATTATGGCCCCCAGGATGTAGTAGGTATAGACCAGGAGACCTTGATCTAGGAGGGCTTAGTTCTAGCTGAGGAGGCTTTAGTAGTGACTCAGTTAGACTAGGTTTAGTATTGGATATGTCTCCAGCCTTATGACTCTGGCATGTTTGTTATTTCAGACTTGTATTGAGATAGATGACTATTAGACTCTAGACTTGTATTATGTTATGTTGGACTTCTGAATATTTCTCTTCTTTCATTATCTTTTGTTATACTGCATTTCTGGATGTTTCTCTTATTTCATTATCTTTTATTTTGCCATTTATTTTCCATATAGACTTGTGATTGAGTATGAATATATCAATATTTGTCCTCGGATTGGAGATGAAATATCTTGACTGGTTATGATATACATAGTTAGTTAATTTAGTAGACCTTGACAGCGTTCTACTGCCGATATTACGGCGTAGGCTGGGCGCTGTCATGCACATGTGCCCTTATATCGGGTGCGGGTCGTGACAGGAGCTGATTTATCCTCGCCATCACCGACTACTTTTCTAATTGACGGAGGCAATTCCACTGGTTGAAGTTAAAATCTCTAACGTGATTAGCATTGTCAAGCACCACGTTATCTATCGTTTCGGGGTCCCTCGTAGGATCACTTACAACAATGGTCCTCAGTTTGTGCGCCATGCCTTCCATCGTTTTTGCGATAAAAACCGAATATAGAACATAGCTTCCACAGCCTAAAATCTAGCAGCCTATGGATTGGAGAAAGCATTCAATAAGACAATTATTAAGCTACTCGAGAAGGTCGTGTTATCCAACAAAGGTGATTGCAATGAGAAACAGGGCGAATGCCTCTGGGCTTATCATATGATGGTCCAGAATCCAACTGGCAATACGAAATTCTCTTTGGTTTATGGGAGCGAGGTAGTCCTTCCCCTGGAGATTAAGATTCCCTTTCTATGGGTAGCCATCATCAACCAGTTGACGGAGGAAGACAACCAACATTTTTGGTTGGAGTAGCTGAAAGTGTTGGATAAAAAGTGTCTCCAAGATCAACAATGCATCGAGTTATACCAAGCTCAAATTTTTGGAGCTTTCAATAAAAGGACAAGGAAAGGGCATTTCAAGTAGGTGACCTTGTGTTGTCAATAAGAAGCTCGATGGTCATGACTTACAAAACTGTCGACAAGTTCTAGCCCAAGTGGGAAGGTCCCTTTGTGGTGGACAAACTGCCCCCAAAATGAATCGGCTGCTATATCACAGCAAGGGTCACAAAAATCTTCCTTCACAAAAGTATCTCCCTAACACAGTTCACGTCCATATTACCTCTGACTACCCCTTTCATGTTCTCCCCAGCTAAATCCAGCAAACTGGTCCTTGGAGCCTAGCTGCTCTAGGACATCCCCTTATCATCTTCCCTAGTAGACAACAATCACGTCAATATTCTCTGAATTGTTCTCTACGTCCTTATAGAATTATATCTTACCACATTTGTGTAACCTCTGAGTAAGATATTACTAAATCGATGTCTACTACGTTTATATTACCTCTGAGTTTACATCTAAACTTAGCAACCTTTGGGTCGCTATATCCCCAACAGAAAACATCCACGTCCATATCACCTCTAAATTGTTTTATGTATCCCCACAGAGGCATATATTTCTATGTTCGCGTAACCTCTGGGAAAGATAACTCTACCACAATTTGGTGTTTACTATGTTTATACTACCTCTGAGTAAACATTCCTACCAATCGATTTCCATCCAATCACGTCCATAATAAGTATGATAAGACCCTTATTTCTACCAAATTCATGATCATAAAGAGGCCAAAAATCAACTACTGCAGCACCTTTCTTTTGATCTTCTTCTGAGCATAGGGGTACGTAAGGTCAATGACGAGCGGCTCATCGACGACCACTTTGGATGGGGCCTTGGCCTTGCCCTTTCCCTTGGCAGCAGTAGTAGACTTGGGAGCCATGGCATTGGAAAAGTCGAAGAAGAAGACAAAAGTCAAAGGAACTTTCTTTCTTGAGAAATCAGAGAGCAAGTAAAGATTTCTCTCTCCCCTTTAGCACCTACTTCTAGGCTCAAAAAGGCATGTGGCCCGATAGAAGTTGAAGCGAACAACCATCACTGTGGATCACGCCAAAGTTAATAGCACTCATCATGAAGCTGATTTGATAGCCTGTTAACGACAACCAAGCACCAAGCGCCAAAACAGTTCATACGCTTTGAAGGCCCATGTGCTCAGTAACAAATATGTTATCCAAAGAATCTGCTATCTATGTTTCTTGTTCAAAGTATTTTAAAACTTATTCAAGTTTTAAAAACTTGGAAGGGGGACTTGTAGACGCATGGAATTTATGTGTCCAAACGAAAAATATAAGCAAGTACATCTTTATGTTCTACAAACATCATACGCCAAAATGTCTCACAACCAAACTGGCACATCTCAAAACAGTAGAAGTATGCGCCAAATGGTATTCAAAAGCAAAAGTGCATAAATGAAGATTCTTTCATTAATATTCATGATTACCAAACAGTAGAAGTATATTACATACATGGATTTTTATTGATATTCTTGATTACATGGAGAATCTAATACAAAATGGAGCCTACTCTAATGATTCAAGATAGGCACAGCTCTTCTGTCATATGGATTAGTCTCTGGCAGTAGGCACATGACCCTTTTCTGCTATGTGAATCAGCCAGCATAGGTGCAGGTCCTTTTTCATCTATGTGGATGAGTCATTGCTCGCCTGCGTAACTCTATCTTCGGCCATATGGACTAGCCTTTGCTCATCTGCACAGCTCTATCTTCGGCCATATGGATTAGTGACGGCAGCATTTACAATTCTGTCTTCGACCATACGGATTAGCCGCTAGAAGCGTGCACAACTCCTTTGCCATGTGAATGAGGCACTGGTTGAATAGCGTTTGGATTGTCAATCCATCTAAACCCGATATTCAACATCTTGGCACTCGCCGTCTTCTCGGGGTAGAATTTAGCTAGCACGCTGCATGTATGAGGACAACACCACTCAAAGTCAGCTAAGCTCGCTATAGTTTTTGACTAAGTCTTTCATCAAACTGACCACTTTCTTGAATAGAGAGATCTACGATCCTAGCTTATTGTTGCTAGACATTCCAAAGGAAGATCGTAGTCATCGGGGTACAGTGAAGTCTCCAGTATAAAGCATGGAAGAGGAATGAACGAATGAGTTCTTCCTCAAAAAACACTCCTATTTATAGGCCATACGTGGTCAAACTCGTGTGCCAAGTGGCCGCCATTCAAAGGCCATGAATTAGTGGGATGAACCTTGTATTATAATAAATGAATATGCCACATTTAATTTTTGACTAAGTCCCGGTCAAAAGTCATCACTTTTAGAGCCCCACGTAGCGGTGAAATTTTGGGAGTATGACCCAAGTGCCCCAAAGGTGCAGGTTCCAAAAGCGCAGCCTCTTGGAGCATACTGCCTTAAATGACACAGCCTCGCACAGAACCCCAAGCCATCACTGCAGCATTAGTGGCACACTAACACATTGTGTCAGCCAACAATTATCAGATGTCAGCTATCAGTTGTTGGCTGTCAGTTGTCGGACGTCGGATGTTAGCTGTTGGATATTCGCTATCTGTTTGGGCAAAGAGCACAGTCACCATGGGACTCAAGCGCAACCTCTAGGGCACTCAAAAGTGCACCCTCCAAGGTACTTTGAAGGAGAGCTTTTAGTAGGATTCAAGCAGTGCAGCGTTTACGGCACTCAAGAGTGCAGCTCTCATAGTATCCATAAAGCACAGCACTTGTCGATGGATGTCACGTGGCCAGCAAAGCACAATGCCTCTTGAGCACAGTTGAATCTGTTCTGTTTTAACATAATAAGATTTTTGAGCGATGCACATGCGACATATGTTATTGACTCAGTTATGCCTATAAACGGGTGCCAACCACCAAAGATCTCAGCAACAAATAAATATCAACAACTACCACGTGCCAGCACATTCGAATCCCAACAGTACTGTTACAACAGATTCAGTTCTATCTTCACACGTGCAGCTCTCCTGCGTGCCAAAGACATATGTGCACACCGCATTTGTGCGGATGGGTTGGATAGCTCATCAACTAATAAATTGAAGGAGTCCTCATTTATTCTTCAGCTCTAGCCCAAATTATCTAGATAGAGATATCCAGAGAGTCAGAGCAATTTTTTTCATCGTCAGATCATCAACGGAGTAAAGAAACCACTATAGTGTTCAATCTCCATCGTCACACTTCCCCAGAATCATTTGTACTTAGGTTTTATGTTTAGGACTTCTCTTATACTCTTCTAGTTCGAATCAAGACAAAATGTTCATTCAACTTTTATCCATGGGAAACAGTGCTACGACTCAAGTTTTGTTCGATTCTAAGACAGTCAATCGAATTATCATTTTGCAGGCCCCATGATCGGATTTGACAAGCATTTCTTAGATCAGCTCATCGGAACCCGATTCTGAACATACCATTGAGTTTGTATTATCATTCTGATCTTGTCAGATATATAGTTTGCTGAATTTGTAGAATTTTGTTTTGGCACATTTTTGATGCAAAGTAGGCCTACTTACGAGTTCCATTTTGACCAAAAATGTCATATTTGCCCCTGTATCCAAATATAACTTATGGCTAGGCTATTTTAGCTTTCTCACTAATTTCAAAAATATTGGTGATATTGGTTTTAGCATCCGAAGACGTTTATCCAGCTTTCTATTTTATGCGGTAGTTGACTTGTCGAGTTTACTACTTGAACGTCATCTAGACATCGTTAAGAATCCAGACAAGTATACATTGATGTAGTGACTGCTTATTGCATTTATTATCAGCTTGCTATATTTCGTATGATATATTGCACATCCAAACCATACTTGGTGCAAACGACAATATTAGTCATAGATTTATGTTTATTTTATACATGTTGGCTTAATCCTAGTGGAGTGTCTTATTATTGTGAGACATTATCATGTCTCCTTTAGATATGACACAAACACGACACAAGTTGTGATTTGTATACAGGATACGACCTTGTACATACGACCATCCATCGATACGTATGGATCGTACGACAAATAGGATCTGATTGTTATTAGTATGTTGTGTTAGAAGCCATAGCAATTACCATCTGGATATGTTTTAGATGCAACTTGGACGATATCATGGGGAAGTAAGGACAATTACTAGGCGTAGGTGACACTATTTATTTTTTTGCACTTGTTGGCTAATAGTGATTCGGATGAGCACTACTTGTGGCCATATATTTTTATTATTTTTCAGAAAGCCCCTGTTTGTGAATATTGTCCTCAACTGCATTCACTTATAAGGTTAGGATGCCCATTTCATATCTATATTCTTTTTATTATAGCATGTCATTGTATCTTGTTTTGTCCATCTGAAGTCATAGTTTTCTTTCAAGTATATGTTGATCTCTTGGCAGAGTAGTAGGACAGTTGGTAGTTGTGTCTCCAGAATTCATGCATATTTACTAATATTATTTTCATATTAACTAGTTTTTATACTTCATAGTCGATTTGATTATTTCATCTTATTAGCCTAATTTTACGGACTCATATTTTCCTTTGAGTCTATTCGAGTATGTATATGCTAGTGTCTACAGACTATGACACATGTTGCTCATTTATGATATTCATTTCATATGGATTGAGATAAAGATTATTAACTATATATGGATATATATTCCGTACCTGAACAACTTATATATATTTGAGATGGCCTGGAGTCCACTTAGTGCAAAGCTGACTATTGCCACGTGGCTTGGTCATGCGTATTTTGGGACTGGGGCTTGACAAGGAGGAAGATCATGAGGCATGTCTTATCAATCAATCATTGACCAAACTATATCAACATCAGAGGCTTGCAAAAAAGTGATATTGAGTCATAACTAGACCATGGTGCTCAGACATGTTCTCCGTCAAGGATTGAGAGATATTCAAATAAGATAACATGAATTGGTGGTATGCATAAGTTCTTCATCAGGATTTTAGATTTTTTGATAGATATTATCCTTAGGGGATTTGGTTCGAGGTGCTTCACTTATAGGTGTTCAATTGTACGTGGCACGAATATATGATCTTGCAAGGGACAAGAGAAAAAGGATGAGTGCACCCAATATGTGCAAGTAGGACTATGTTGGCATTTGACCCCAATTGGGTATAGTTTACTAGGTAGCCGGTCATATGGGAAGTGTGCCCATATTTAGGTGCAACCAATAAGGCCTCTACTTTCCTATATTAGGAGTGTTCTCAACAAATAGCTAATCTAATTTCAATAGCCTCATTTTTTTACTTCTTCTCTTTATCTCATATGGAAGTTTCTTGTGGGGTAGGACTAAAGTTCTCTTTTCTCTTAGGAGTTTTCATCGATCGTACTCCATAAAATAGTAGAAGGAACC
>JANAVB010013398.1:1870633-1890107 GCA_029216955.1 Iris pallida
CGATGGCAGATGGAGGTGCTTGCGACCAACGAGAGGCTGGGGGGTCTCATGATCGAGGGGAAAAAAATGTCCCTGAGTAATATAAGATCACCACTACGACTACAACCCCTAGCCATGTATGATATTCGCATAATATAAAGGCAGGTACAATATACATCTAAGAAATAGAACTACAAAAATAGTATGTCTCTAGGTTATAAAACTACAAAAATAGTATGTATAATAGACATCTAAGAAATATAAGTATATCCAAATAGCTTTGAAAACTAAGTAGAAAATTTAATAATCAAACATAGCATATATCATAGACTAAGCAGCTAAAAAATAGAAGTATATCCAAAATAGCCATAAAATTAAACTCCATCTCTAGGTACATATTTAAACAAAATAGGTACCCTGATCATCATCTTAATCGTCATCTACTTCATCCTCATCCTCATCATTGTCATTATTATCATTATCATCATCAACAACAACTTTTTCTTCATCTTCATCTTCTTCTTCAGAGATATCTTCCTGTTGTACAAGGATAATTATTTGGTTGTGAGCTAAGTCTTGCATATCAACCTCTACCTTCCCTCTATTTTTTTCGATAATAGCTTTAACCCGTATATTGGCCATGATATCTTTTTTTGAATATTGAAATGTTGAGGCTCCTCGACCTGATCCTCCCAGTATGCTAGGTCTCCAAAATTGAACGTGTTTCTAGCTATAGTCTTATATACTGCCTACCAATCAAATTGATCTCTATGATGCATTATGTAACTTGTATTAATAGACTTGAACAACTTGACTTGCTCTCACAAACGAGTCGAACCTTCTACATCTTCTTTGATAGTTTATATCGACAATTGTTTATTAGTTTTAAAGCCTTGATTTGGTCTTATACCTTATAAGATTGCCTTTCCAACAAGTTAAATCCAAGAAGATACTCCGCTTGGTTGAAATATGGCTACGCCCAAATCCTTCGACATGATTGTTTGATATTAGGATTTCTACCACGGTCGGCAAATCCTCTACATTCCCCCAAATATCTTATCCCGACAACTAGTAGGTGGATGAGATAGTTCTTGTTTACCAACTCTAATGTCTCTTTGTTCTTTTTCCAAGGATATGACGTAGGTAGATCTGGTGGTGACAGTTAAAGAATAAAGCTTTCCTTCCATACTTAAGACAAAATGCCTTACTCTTTACCAAATATATCGAATATGACTTATTACCGTAGGTACTTTATTCGAATAATTAACCATATATAGGAAAATAGTTAGTAGTCAACATAAATGAAGCTCTCATCTGCAAGTTGTGTGTCTTCAAAATATCATAGATCGTGATGCCGAACTTCCACAACTGTTCCAGCTCATCTACCAATGGCTGCAAATAGATATTAATGTTCTTCATCGGATTTTGGGGACTAGGTAAGGTATGTGACAAGAACATATAAGGAATCTCTATACACAACCATGATGGTAATTGTAAAGCGTGAGAATCACTGGCCAATAGGAGTACTATTATCATGACTGTCCTAATGGAGTGAAGCTATTAGAACATAGTATGAATCAGACATTTTTAGGATTTGTGGCTCTCCATCGAAAAGGTGAGACAATTTTCCATTATCCTTTTTATGTTCTATTCCATGACATGTGTTCTGTTATATTTCCAAAAATATACATCCACTGCAACTGCTTCGTCCTCGATAAGTACTTAATCTACTTATACGGATGTTGTTTCGTTGTTCTGGATGACTTTTTATTTCCCTGAATTGGCTTGTAACATTCTACTTGGCAGAAAGTGCATTTTTTTCCTTATTCTAATAATATAACATGCATCCATTGCAACAACAATTTATCTTTTTGTACCCTAGCCCAAGCTGTCGGACCATCATCTTCAATTTGTAGAAGATTTTAGACAATATTTTGGATCCTTTTGGCAATACCTCTTTGACCAATTATACGATCCGATTATAGCAAGCTTACGGTAAATTGAAATCAAACTTTATATTCAACAAGTGCATCACTATCGACAATATAGAATAAGTCGTATTTAGGAGTATCTGTATCCTTGAACATATCATAAAACTACTTTGCATCAGGAATCAAATCCTCTGGATTAAAATTTGGCCTTGCATCATCAATCACTATATCTCATGCAAAGTTGTGGTGTTTATATTCAATATAATGTACATTTTCATCCATTCAAACATCTATGGCAACATTCATGGTAACATCCACAACAAAAGAAAACTGCTTTTTCACATAAAGTTTATCTTAGATGCTCACAAGTCGTAATCTCGTACAAAACCCTTAAGGGTCAGATGCTCCCTCACATATGTCACTTCTTCGTAATGTCTATTCTGACATTGATCACATGGACACTTGATTTTTGGTCCATCCATATAATCGGGTTTGCTCATCGCACACTTGGGAAGTACTTCAATGCCTGCATTAAATTCGTCACTCAAACCAATCCTACTATCATATTTTTGCCTATACATTCACGTATGATCAACCAAGTAACGATTCATTGCTTGGTGGACATGAATTAATTTGCACCGTAAAATAAAACATACATAAGGAATTAAATATGCATTCAAAATTATATAAATATTCTAAAAATGTTGTAAATGGTACTTTGTGTATTCTACTAGACTGAAAAGACAAGAAAAAGTTGAAGCAAAGCTTCATATTGAAGAGACCGGGAACAAAAAGTTCTCCATAGGTGTTGGGTCAAGCCAAAACCCTATCGCTAAGAATCTAGGTTGACCCAACATCTATGGAGAATATTTTGCTCTGGTCTGTTCAATATGAAGATCTGCATCACCGTTTAGGGAGTACTTTGTATATTCTCCACCACCTCCATGAAAGTTACAACCTGGACATTCGATGTCGTTCCACATAGTATCAATGCAATTGCTTTAGGTTACATTTTCACATTCAAAGTACATTATAAGTGTATTTTCAAACACTATTAAATAGGTGTCTCAGCGTAATAACCAAACTTCTACAAGCATTATTTAGCAATTTGCTCTTAATGACTTGTAAGAATGAGATAACTAAATCGTCGAGCCAAAGAAAGATAAAAATATTATCATACGAGTTGAAATTTTAGAAAGACAAAACCAACTCAATAGTATTTGTGCTGATAAATATAATTTTTCTTCTTAATTTTATAAAACTTCTATGGCATATCAATAACTCAAGGATTTGTGGATCCTCGCATATACGATGTATTAGAGGATTAATATATCCTTAAATTAATAATACACAACAAAGTTGTACAAATTTAAGAACAAAATTATATTTAACCATACAAATAATATTGAGTTACTTTTGTCTTCCAAAAACTCTAACTTATATTATAATGTTATTATTTTTCTAGCACGAAGACCTACTTGTCCCATTCTTGCAAGTTATTGGTAAGAACAAATTATAGTTAACACGTTCTTAAAAAGGTATCGGTTTTATAATTAATAAAAATGTGCAGATAGAAGTGCACATTAGAAAAGAGTGCTAGATCCATGCACCATCATTGCCAATTGTGGGGAGGGACATAAATAAATAAGTATATTTATTTGGCTCTAGGATCATGCCAATACATACATGATATATGTGGCTAAGAACACAACCCAAAATTTATTCTAGCATACACTAGTAGAGATTATCTAAATTCTATTCGTAAGTGTAGTATATGTTCTCCTCAAATGTAATATTGGAAGGATATAACAAAAAAAGGTGAACACATATAATGTAAATGTTAAGACATCATCTTACACTATAAAAATGTAGAGATGGGTTGTGGTATTATCTCTACCGATGGGTGGGAGCCGGGAGACGATAAATGTTAAATATGTTTGCATGTTCTCTGTCTCGCTAGTCAAATAGTTGTATGGACTATGCCTCGTCGTTTTTGTTTGTAAGAAGAGCATAGAACCAATTTGCTCTGGTCCCTAACTTTCGTGATTACATGTTTATTTACCAATCTACATCTCTTAGGCACTTATACCGGAAATCTATTTTTTTCAGTCCCAGCATTCAACTCTCCCTCTCTCTATCTCTCTCTATATATATATATAGAGAGAGAGAATATATATATAAAAAGAATTTGGAGCTTTCGTTCTCCCCTTTGGGGACTCCCCCACGCGTATAGCTCGGCTGGTCGACCGCGTTCGGGCATGCGGGCGGCGTCCCATCCCCTCCCCCCTTATGTCTCCTCCCCCGTGTCTCACTGCGGGTGCCTCCATGGCCACCCGACCTCATCGCGTTGATCATTCTGGCTACAGACTCTCCATCGGCCTCCCCTCAGCTATCTCTCCACCCTCCGTCATCTCTCTCCCCAGCCCCTCCGGAGACCGGTCAAACATTCATCGGCTATTCTCCCCCCTCCGGTCGCACCCCCACCTTCCTTTCCTCCGGATATTTCGGTGGTGGGCATGCCTCCCCTTGACCTCCCCCATCTTGCGGCTCTGACCTCGATCAGAAGGGCATTTGACCTCGCCGACGAGGTCCCCGGCCCCGCCGTAGCATCCAGCTGCTGCCCTAGTAGGTAGAGGACGGGCTACCCGAGTGCTCATTGGAGAAGCCTCTTTCAGAGTCCCCGGTTCCTTCATCGTACAGAGTTTAAATTTCAAACACTCACCTCTCCCTGGCTTCGAGACCAGTGTCCTCTCTGTTCGAACCCAGTTCCCATGTGGGGTGCGCACCTCTTGGGTCGCACAGGACTTCCCTTCCTTTGGACGGGAGCGGTATGTCGCTTGATATTGGCGCCAACCCTATTGTTGTGGGGCCCGGTCTGAGTGGCGCCAGCCCAGATACTGAGGGGCCCATTGCGGAGGGACCTCTATCTCCCAATAGCGCTATTGTTTTGGTGCCAAGACGTGCGCCAGTTGGCACCATCGCCCCTGCGCTCACGGCACGTGCGCTCTTCAGCGCTCTTGCCCCCCTTTCGTCAGTAGCTACTTCTGTTACGTCCTACCCTACTCTCCCTGGTGGCGCCCCAGTATTGGTGACAGGACCTACGCTAGTTGGCGCCAACGTCCTCTCCGGGCTAACTGCAGCCGCGTGTTTCAGTGTACATCCCCCCAACTGTGATTCTTGTGCCCAAGCGGTCCTTGTCTGCCGACCTTTTGGCTTTAGCACCAATTTTGCCAGTTATGGCTCAATCTGGTGATCACTCCACGACTACCCTCTCTTCCTCTATGAGGATCGGAGATCCCGTGCTACTTTCCTCTTCTGGGGTCAGTTCGCACCCTCAGCCTCGGACTCTTGTGCGGCCTCTTTGCGCACTCCCCCCCGGGAATGTTGCCTCTACCCCAGTAGCGTCTGGCGAAACTTCAGAGCCTGCTACACTCCCCTCTCCTCCCCCAGAGCCATCTATTGCCCTGGCGGTGGAGACGAGACTTCCGCAGCAGTTGTCGTCGCCTTCCGCGAGAACGGTCCCTTCGGCCCCTACGAACTCCTCTAATCTTCCCACCGCTTATCCTTACTCCATATCTTACGCAGATAAACTCAGATAGGACCGCGTGGAGAAACCCTTCCCTCCTTTCAAGGAAATTGAGCTCCCGGTTCTCGAATTCCAAGCCTCGATTGACAGCCAAGCAATTATGGTTCCCTTTTCCTTGGAAGAAATTTCCACGTTATCTGCAACCTTTTCTCCGACATTTGTCTTCAAATTCTCTACTGGTTGTCCAAAGCTCTCCAGAGTCCAGGAAGCGCTGGCCGGCTGGGCCCTTACGTCCGGTTACAGGGTGGCGCCTATGGACCCCAAACATATGTTCCTACATCTTTCTTCAGAGAGCGATTACAAGAAGGTCTGGTCTAAAGGCACAGAAAGAATTGACGCACACAGCATGAAAATTATGAAATGGACCCCGGATTTCAATAATAACGAAGACTCGGCTATATCTTTCACGTGGGTCACCCTCCCGAACCTCCTCCTAATATGTTTTGCCCCTGCAGCACTAAAGAGTATCGCTAACTCCTTCGTGACATTTGTGGCCATAGCAGACAAAACTCGTAACCTCTCTCGAGGAAATTATGCCAAAATTTGCTTGGAACTGGATTTGTCCAAAGATTTGCCCAACCAAATTTAGATAGAGCTGGGCAATAAGATTCACACGCAGCACAATATCTACGATAACAATGTTATCTTCTGCAAGCACTGTCACCAGAGGGGCCACTCTATAGAGCACTGCTTCAGAATACACACGTAGTTGAAGAAGAAAGTGAAGAGTAAGGCAAGCACGATTCAACAGAAAAATCCAACCGGCTAATCCCTGATCCTTCCTCAACCAAACTCACACATTCGATTCAAAACGAACTCCGGAGAATCTTGATCTCCAACACCGACCCTTCAGGACAGAGTCACTGTGCCCTTCAAAGCCCCAGCAATCAATATTACCAATAAGGTTGACATCCTTGCAGCAGCCCTTCCATCTGTATCTCAGGATAACCCCTCCACTGAAGTTCAACCAGGGGCCACCAACCGGATGGAGCGGTCCGAGTTCACTACAGACACGTTTGTCTCCAATAAACCAACCGCCTACACCTCTACTCCTGGATTAAACCTTAACAACAAATTCAAATTATTCGGTTCAATGCACCCCGAAGTAAATCAGGAGACTATGATCCTTGAGGAAGACCAAGAGGCTAAGTCACCCGACAAGGCAACTGCGGATCACAAAGAGGAAGAAGCGGTAGCAGTTGATGAAGGCACAACAGGGTCACTTTCTGACGACGGCCATGAATCAGAGGAAACCACAGACGAAGACGAAGGAGTCGTAGAAGAACCGATTTTGGATGAAGAGACCAGGAACAGATTGATGGTCTTCTATGCTAAGATCATGGACTCCCTCCCTGAGGCCGAGGAGGTCAAAGAGATTAGCATACTAACAGCCCTCACTTTCAGATCTCAGTAGGCCTTCCGGGTCAGGGTCCGGCAATCGGACGCTGCCCTGGCATCCCTTCCGAATCTGTATATAGTCTTCGTTGACTTCGTTCAGGCTCGGCGCGAGACGCTCACCCCACGACGCTCTCTACGATCTAACAATAAAAAGTAGTAAGTAGGGTGTCATGTTTCTCTGGCTTAGTCCTTTTCGGCTAAGTCTCTAGGGGATCCATCCCCACACCTGTAGGAGCAAGGGCCATCTCCCTACTCCATCTTCCCATTTTCCTTGTTTTCAATGAAGGCCTCAGCCACCATGGTTCTCATAGATTTAATATATATATATATTTATATATATATATATATATATATATATATATCACAAGTGATCTCGTTTACGTGAATTATTACGACCCGTATCCGATATAGGGGCACGAGTTTGTGACGATGCCCAACCTACGCCGCAGCATCGGCGGTAGAACGATGTCTAGGTCTACTATGCTAACTAGCAATATATATATCATAACCTGCCAAGATATCTCAACTCCAATCAAAGGACAAATAATTATATATTCATACTCAGTCACAATGATTGTAAGGAAGATAAATGGCACAATAAAAATAATGACATGATATGAAATATCCAAAGTAAGTCTAACATAAACATAGCACAAGTCCAAAGAAAGGCGAAGAGCCAACTATCTCTAATACAAGTCTCAAATAATATCATGCCAAGAGATAAAGATGGAGGCAAATCTAGTACAAATCTAGCCTAACTGAGTCACTCATAAAGCCTCCCTAGCTGGAGCTAAACCCTCATGAATCAGTGTCTTCTGGTCTACGCCTACTACATCCTGTGGGTCGTAGTAGGTAGGGTAACTGTCACCTGAATTATTTAGAAAAAAATATATTCAGTCAGGATTGGAGCGAAGTGCACCTATAATAACAGTTTCAGTAAATAATAAGACTATGTAACAGTAAATACAGAGAATGTACAAGATAGTGTAACATGTACATGAATATAACAAGACATGAGTAAAGTTATAAATAAGTACAGGAGCACGAGAACAGGATATATCATGTACAAGAATCAAGAATAATGTTATCGATGTGAGTGAGCACTAGTTTCAACATGTGATCTGCTTGGGAACATGCACAAGGATATATGGCCTAGTTAAACATACGTGCGGTGTATGATCAACACTCACATGAAACAATAACATGCACAAGGAGGGTATGATCATATATCTACACAAATACTCTCCGCCTCCGACTGGTATAGTGGATCTAACCATGGTACGTTACGACACGAAATTCTTTGAAAAGGTCGCAAGCCTTCGCAGGAATCGGTATCCATATAATGCACAAAAACAACAGTAAGATTTGCACAAGGTACACCAAGATATACAAGAAATAACATCTCATGATAGGATCCAAAAATACCAATCTTTGTGACCAATGTGTCAAGAAATCAAGGATATCTACAGTAAATAAAAGAAACATAGAAGATATCATAAACAAAAAATTATTAGAGAATGTACTCACCTGAGATGTTGTGTAAAATATCAACAGTATCCGATACGGTGCATCGAAGACCTAAATATGGAATATCAATGTCAATTCATATTTTGGAATCATAAACATGTCATACTAGCTGAATACTAGGTCTCCAAGTCATTTCTAGATCAAACTAGGCCAACTAAGTCAATACCTTGGTAAACTAGGTCAACTAGGTCATACCTAGGTTTTCTTGTCTATATTAGGCCATAGCAAGGTATTCTAGTCTACACTAGGCCATACCTTATATTATTAACTATATGGACACACATAAGGTCTACAATACAATATCCTAACTATTCTCCAATATCCTATGCATAAGCATATACCTTAACGCGAGGTAAACTAATTACCTACCTACTCAATACCCTATAACAAGGGTAAAATCAACTACCTTAACCCAAACTAATATTCTATCACATTACCTATTACCATTCCATTACCTTAACCTATTTTCTAATACGTATATGCATATGGGTAATACCCAAATCTATATCCCTAGGTAAACCCAAACCTTAATCTATTACCAATGACTTTCTAGGCATTACCTACACTATGTACCCTGGCTTACCTTATTTACCTAAACTCCACTCTACTAGCCATACCACACTCTAACACAATATTCAAACCAATACACATCCCTTGCTAACCCACACTCATAATTTACCTATACACAAATACACACAAACACTCATAACCTATTGACAGTCTATGTACTGCTGTCACAAGCACTTCAAATATTGTACTACCCTAAAAACTGTGCCATGCATTCAGCATTGCAGAGTCAACCAGCTGATATCCCCTTGATGTATAGGTTCCCACAGGAACCCCTTGCTAATCTACTATTGTTACTGCTAATGGGACTGCTATTCTCTTCTTCTAATTCCCTACACAGGCCCTATGACTGCACATGCCCCTAAAGCTATGCACAAGTTGATGTTTCAAGCAGCAGATTGTTGCTGTTAATGCCTGTGCACACATGTGCACAGGAGCTTCCTTTTTTTTGTTGTACAATAGAGTGGCAAATGCCACTGCCACTGCTACTAAAGCCAACTGTTGCTGCCAAGGACAGTAGCTACTGCTGCTTCCTACCTTCTTTTGTAGCATCTGTGCAGAGCAGTCCAGTAGTTGCTATAAGTGTGATGCACCTATGTAGTCACCAATAGCTACTAGTGCTAACCCTTCTGCTCTACTATCCCACACTTTACACATACTCACCAATGAAAATCCACACACCTGTGGCTATATGATTGCACCAACATATCCTCACATAACTAACTATATATTGTCACGATCCGTACCCGGGTATTTGGGTACGAGTACGTGGGCGACGCCTAGCCTACGTCGCAGTACTGGCGGTAGAACGTTGTCAAGTACCCAATTAAAATATCTTAACATTTATATGATCTACTATCACGACTCGCACCCTATTTAAGGGCACAAGTGCGTGAGGACATCCAGCCTATGTCGCAGCATCGACGGTAGAATGTTGTCTAGGTCTACTATACTAACTAATAATTATGAATATCACAACCTGTCAAGATATCTCAACTCCAAACGAAGGACAAATAATGATAATATTTATACTCAATGACAATGACTGTAAGAAAGATAAATGGCACGAATAAGATACAGACATGATATGAAATATCCAAGAGAAGTCCATCATAACATAGTATAAGTCCAAAGAGTGTCTAAGTGTGTACTAACTCAGATACAAGTCTCAAAATAATAAACATGTCAAGAGTCACAAAGCTGAAGACAAATTCAGTACAATCTAGTCTAACTAAGTTTCTACTAAAGCCTCCTCTGCTGGAGCTAACCCTCCTGGATCAGTGTCTCCTAGTCTATGCCTACTACGTCCTATAGGCCGTAGTAGGTAAGGCAACCGTCATCTAAGTCGTCTAAAAAATATATCTAGTCAGCATCAGGGCGAAGTAAACCACTAATAACAGTTCCAATAAATAATAAAGACTATGTAATAGTAAAGAGAGAATATACAAGATAAAGTAATATGTACATGAATGTAACAAGGTATGAGTAAAACTGTAAGTAAATATAAGAGAAAGAGATGGAATATATCATATATAAGAATCAAGAAATAACCTATCTATGTGAGTAAGAACTAGTTTCAACATGTGATCGGCTTTAAAACTTGTACAAAGATTTATGGCCTAGTTAATCATATGTACGGTGTTTGATCAACACTCATAAGGAACAATGACATGCACAAGAAGGGTATGATCGCATATCTACACTAATGCTCCCTGTCCCCAACTAGTATAGTAGATCCAACCTTGGTGCATTACGACATAGGATTCTCTGAGAAGGTCGTGAGCCTTCGCAGGAATCGTTGCCCTTACAATGCACAAGAACAACAGCAAGGCTTGCACAAGGTACACTAATATATACAAAGAATAACATCTCATGACGGGATCCAGGAAATATCAATCCGTGTGACCAATGTGTCAAGAAAATAAGGATATCTACACTAAAGATAGAAAACATAGAAGATATCATAAACGAAAAATTATCAGATAATGTACTCGCCTGAGATCCGATGTGAAATATCAACAGTATCAGATACGGTGCCTCGAAGACCTAAATATGGAATATCAATATCAATTTGTGATTTAGAATTATAAACAAGCTATACTAGCTCAATACTAGGTCTACAAGTCATTTCTAGGTCAAACTAGGTCATACCTTGCTAAACGAGGTCAAACTAGGTCATACCTAGGTTATTGGGTCTATACCTTGCTACACCAAGGTATTCTAGCTTATACAAGGCCATACCCTATGTATCTACCTATATTCTATATGTATATTCCATATAATACAATACCTAGTCATTACCCTAATACCCTATGTGCATTACCTTAAACCAAATATAAATATAACGTTTCGGTTACGTTACTAACCGTTTTGGGGTTAGGGATTGGATTTGGGAATTGGAAATTATGGAGATAAATTAGAGGAATGATCTTTTATATATAGGAGTTGGCGAATCCCAAATAGGGAAGGACTAGGATGATCAAATCTTTCTAAGGTTTAAATAAATATTGAATCCAATAAATTAATATCAATCCATAAGGATTTAAAAATAATTCTAGATTTTATTAATATTTTAAAAATACCTTAAACCAAATATAAACATAACACTTGATAGCAGTAATGAATTAAACAGGTGCTAAGTATTATAAAATAACCTTTGAAACATATTTGTATAGGTCAAAACTAATTTAGTAAATATTTATCTAATAATTTACCACCATAAGTAAAATTTGATATCATTCAAATATATTTATAAATTAAATTGTAGAAATAATTGATAATAATCTATAATTATTTTAAAAATAATACTACATATTTAACACATTTACCAAAACTAAAGTTACTATTTCATAACCATAACACTTTTCAATAATATATAAAAAAATTAAATAGTACTCGATAGTATCAAATAATATTTGAAACATATCATGTAAATTTAAATCGTAACAATAATTGATCAAATACTTCTAGAAGTCTATTTTGAAAATTTCCTTTTCTTTAAAAAAAATAACTTTGGTAAATTCTTTCCTTTCAAAATATCTATTCCAGAATTGAAATATAAAATATATATTTCTAACTAGAACCAAAAATAAAATAAATAAAATTTAAAATTCTGAAAAGTGGGCTTACAAATCTATTCATCTTAGAAAAAATTTCTTCTTCGAAATTTTAAATGGGCACGATTAGGTAGGACTAAGAATGTAACCAAGAAATTAAGTTTCGATCGATACGAATAAGAACGACAAATGATATAATCAAGATGATAATATGATTAATGATCAAATTAGTCATGTATAATCGTAGGTAAATCAAAATAATAAAATAATAAACAAGAGAAAAAATGATTAAGCACGATCAAAGTATATTATGATTGATTCACGATCAAATTTTATTTAAGGAGGATCAAGGAAATTAGTTTAATATGAACAAGTGTTCAGGTACGGTCAAAATATGACCAATTTATATGGTCAAAGGATCTAGTCAAATCAAAATCTAAGCATGCCTAAGGATAGAAGCGAAATAGGATTAGCTAAAAGTCATTAGACACGATTAACCACTAAGATATTATCTAAGCATGATCGACGATCAAAAGTTAGACAAAGTCTAACGGGATTAAAATCACTTAGATATAGGGAGGATGTAGTTACGATCAAGGCTAATCGTGCCAGTCATCCAAGCATGATTAAAATTTGGCACCAGTATAAATATGATTAGACTGAACATGATCAGGGATGGAATGAATCTAAACATTAGCAATAATAGAGTTTGAAATATAGGTACGACTAGGAGTATAGTCTAATAGTTTAGTCACGATCAAAGTCGTTTAGAAATGATAAAAAATTCAAATCATTTTGGCACTATCAACAAGTTGAGGAAACTTGTTTAAGCATGATTATAGAGTCAATACCTAGGTATGACTATGATTCTAGTGAGATGGAATCAAAATATACTAAATGGTTACTAGGAGGGAACTAATAGGATGGTAAGAGAGAGGTTATATGGCTTATCGAGAAGACATACAGAAAAATAGGATACAAAATTAAATTGAAATGAGGGTGTAATAGTCATATGCCAATAAAAGATATAGCTACTATGGTATTCGAAAATCGTACGCATATCTGAAGTCTTTTTACCGAGAATCCATGCCTCGCCAGTGTACATCTGGCTGCAGTAAATCCTTGGTTTCATGACTCAAATATGATATTGTATCGAATATTCTATTATCTCTACCAATATTAACATACAACTCAAAGGTCAAAATAGGACAACTAGGACATAGTCTTAATAACATTCAATAACTTACACTTACTCAAAATTACTTCAACTTGGGAATCATACCACACCACTGCGCTGCTGGCTGCAGTGTACCTGCAGTCTTGATAATTCAAATAGCAGTGCGCTGTTGTTTTACCATTGTAAGTCATCAAAATTTATTCCAACTATATCAATAAAATTTCAAAGGAGTTTCTAAAGTTTCAACAAGTCGACAATGATAGTAAAAGTGTAAATATCCGTTCTTAAATAAAAATATTAGTTTTGAAAAATCATACGATTGATTAGGAAGAAAATGATCGAAGGCAAGAGAAATGTAAATTTTAATTATTTCTCTAATATTCAAAGATCGAGAGGAAAACTTGTATACATCTTGAATTTACAACAAAGTTAACTTGGAATAGAGATATTGATAATGGACCATGTTACGCTCAAACTCCATGGGTAAAATATTGACTTTTACAGAAATGAATTACTACGGCAATTGGAAATTAAATAAGTAATATGGACCGTATGATACGACGATGTTAGAGAAAGCAAAAAAATAAAATTGCACAAATGATCAAGATAGAAAAATGTAAGTATCTGTCATATCAGTCCCAATTCTTGAAAATAGAAAGATTAATTAGGAAAATTGTTGAAGACAGAAGAAGTATAAATATTATAATCCTATTTTTTGTGGATACTCCATGATTGAGGGAAAAACTTTGATGAAAGAACTAACTCGAGATTCATATATGGACAACAAATTAGAAATCATAAAAGTAATTCCTCGGGCAAAATGGAAAATAAATAGGCAACTCGGACTTATGATATGGTAATAGTTAGAGAGGGCAAAACAAATGATCAAGGTTATGAATTGGGTTCTAGAAAGTACTAATTTATCAAGCGAATAGTATATCCACCTCAGGTCCTACCTTCCTACACAATAGTGTATTATACTACGAAAACTCCTTACGTCACATAATAGGGTTTGAATTCAATAAATCCCTACATAAATCATATGGCCTATGTAATAATCTTAACTACCCCACAGTCAACTGAATAAAGGACTCCTAGTCCTAGTCATTCTCCTAAAATTAAGTTACTCCTAATTGTCATTGAGCACTTCTTAGTCGCAGGCTCGTAATAGTATGACTAACTTAAGTACTATCATGAGTTCGCAATCCTTTGCAAAAACTGACCTACATGGGCCACCACAAAAACTTGTCATGACCCACACCCACTTTTTGGGATACGAATACGTGTCCAAGCTAGCCTACGTCGCAGTATTGGTAGTAGAATGTTGTCTAGCCACAATGCTCTAAAAATTATATGAAGGATAACTTTATTGCTCATTCACACGACTAAATCAACTTTATAAAATTTACAAGTTATACTTTTGAAGAAAAATATAAACTTTTACAATTATGGAAACTACCACACATCTAACTGGTCTTCTATGGTTGACGTTAACATATACCTATATCTCCCAATGCTAAGAGAAGCTACGGCTAACCTGAAAAAAATATTGGTTTCAGTCAGGAATAGAATAAGCACACAGACTGACAGGCTATTCAAAACATAATAGAATCTATAAGACATGAAAATAGCATATGTGAAATAAAACTAGATAGCAAACTAAATCATGGCCTTTCTAGAATAAAAAAAGTACTCTACAATAAGATAGGTCAACTAGAAGAAAAGCATGTAAATAGAGTGACATGGAAAGTGGTGAAGAAGACAAGAAAAAATAAGTAAATGACAACTATCTATGTGTTTTGAAATATCATATTCGACGTGTGAACGGCTAGGGGGTAAATTGTCACGACCCGCACCAGCTTTTCAGGATACAAATGTGTGTCCAAGCCAGCCTACGCTGCAGTGTCGACGGTAGAATGCTGTCAAGCCACAATGCTCTAACCACAAATAATGCTCATTTATAATAACTAAATTAAATTATAATATTCAAGGATTTGCATTTGATACAAGGTACAATGTGTCACAATTTATAAAGAACAACTGAAGAATATTCAACTATCTAACTAGTCTCTAGGTTTGGCCTGCAAGTACGTCCTCCTTCCCAATGCTAAGCGTAGTCGCGGCTATCATGAAAAAATATTGGGTTACCCGGTCAGGATGGAACGAGTACAATTTATTGAATGCAGTTCCAATATATGAAAACGACTATAAAGCAGAGGTTAGCCATTAAATATATGATTTGAAAATAAATAAGGAAAGACACGAGAAAACTGGGCAAAAATTGGATAGTAAATGAAATTAGCAAAGAAAATACTTTCTAAGTGACTGAAGTACCTTTGATATGTGATCGGTCTAGGGACAATTACACGACACTGTCTACGATGTCTACTTTACAATAATAAATCACTGTCTACGATGTCTACTTTGCAATAATATAATACTGTCTAAGATGTCTACTTTGTAATAATAAATCACTGTCTACGATATCTACTTTGTAATAATAAATCACTGTCTACGATGTCTATACTATATAAGGTCAGATCACACATCCTTGGTACTTCTCCTTTCCGACACGATAAAATATGACAAAACATAAAAGAGACGATAACCACATATCCAATGACTAATAATTAGATATAGTAATAATCAATATCGAAAACAAATAAAAAAATGTACTCGCCTGTGGTCCTTTGCTGGTAAAACCGATAATCCAAACCACTCAGTGTGCCACACAAAAGTCCAACTGCACAACAGTCTCCGAAGGCTGAAACAGATGTTACCAACATGTTCAAAAAGTCAAAGTAGCTAGAATCGCCTATCCATAAGTCTATTTCTTGATACAGGGGCAAAACGGTAATTTTGGACCAAAACGATGTCCGACGTTGAACTCGCTTTGCACCAAAAAGCGTGCCAATATCTATGGTCTCGAAAGTCATCAAACTATATGTCTACGGGTCCAATTTGATGAGATAAATCCAGCCATATTTCCAAAGTTGGATTCTGGTGAGCCGTGCACAAATTTACCCATTGGATCGGGTCACGGGCCCGCCAAAGGGCGTTTCGGTCGAGCTTCACAGAATCGGACCAAACTTGGCATACAGAACCAAAAAAATGTTACGGTCCTGTTGGCCCAAATTTCATATTGAGATGACAAACGTACACAAGTTAGGGGCTAGTTTGCAAAGAGGCCGATACGGGGTATTTCGACGGATACGTCTCGATTTTGTCGTGCACTCACAACGAAATTGAGTTCCGTCGAATCCCACACGTCGACAACATCCATACGCATCTTTTGATGCTCAAGGATTATGACCACATTGCCCGGTTTGTCGGAATGCACGCCGTATCGTGAAGCTTTTCTAGAATTTCTACTATTCGAGAACAGGTTTTTCTGAAACTTTGGATTCGAATATATATGCATACCATTCATTAAAATAAACTACAAGAAGAGAATTGAAGAGCTACAGGTTATGGAAATTACTGTTCAGAGAGTTCCTGCAAGTTTCAACGAGGTTGATCATAAAATACCTCCAAACACGGGTACATGAGTCTAACTTCTGTCAATTATGACAGTAGTTTTATTGCTGACTTCGCGTTGATTTTTCAGGTGAGCGATGGCAGATACTTAGGAACTATTTGAACAGAGTCGAAGATGGTTAGGTTACAAATGCACCTGAGAAATCGGTTTGAGAAAAGAACGGTTATGGAGGACGTACTCGTACCGCGAAGTTGGGTCTCCGCTGTCGCTATTGTGTGCTGATGGTATATTGCATTTTTGTGCCTGACCGGCACTGCCGATGGCCACCTGTGCGCGGCGCTGGCCGGCCGGTGGTTGGCGACGGAAGTTTAGGATTAAGGTTTTCGAAATCCACCTCTTCGTGGTTATAAGGGGTCGGCGGGATTTGCTCGAAAGCTGTGGGATCGGTAATGTTTGCTATTATATTGGCTTTGATTTTTTTTAGTAAACCTGATTTGTTTGGGATTAGCAAAGAAGGATTTTAGGAGGATTTAAAAGATTTGAACGAAATTTCATGGACCAAAATATCGAGGCTCGGTTTGTACTATTCCCTGCGGAGAACAGTACCTGTTTTATATGCATAAGCTATATTGCAACTACTTCTATTCTTTCCTATCTTAATAAAATTCAAATATTTAAAATGCTAAAAAATAATATTTTTTCCATATGAGTATCATTTATGTATATATTAAAATTTACTTTATATATATATATTATATATATATATATATATATATATATATATATATATATATATATATTTTTTCTTTTTATATATATATATATATTATCTATATAGACACTAAAACTAAATAAATATTTAGAAATTTCTAAAATATATAAACAATTATTTTGTACAAATAAT
The DNA here is from genome assembly GCA_029216955.1 of Iris pallida. Classification (NCBI taxonomy): domain Eukaryota; kingdom Viridiplantae; phylum Streptophyta; class Magnoliopsida; order Asparagales; family Iridaceae; genus Iris; species Iris pallida. Next base: position 1,888,237 of record JANAVB010013398.1, read on the forward strand.
TCCTCTCATAACTATAACAAGACAATTTAAACAAAATATTCAATTTAACACAAGGCTATCACTAATTATATAAAATGTTATAAAAATAAAATAAAATAAATCCTTAATATTTTAAAGAAAATATTACTGAAAAACATGTATTAAGGAAAATAACTAATACTACAGGCAAATACTAAGTTCTAAATAATAATAACTCTTTTATAGAAAATTTCTCCATATATCCCTCATAAAATATTTACTATATAAATATTTAATATAAACCAAATTTATTATCCCTCTTATTTCTCTTTATAAAAATGATAACTCCTAAAAAAACTAACAAGGGGGTTTACATAAATCCAGCACCCCGTACGTGTAGTGTGCGACTACTATTCTCTACGAAAGACAATGGGGATGGAAAGGGTAGTTCACATGTCTACAAAGATATTTTCCCTTCCGACTAGTACTCATGTACTCGAACAAGTCACGAAACATGAAAGCATGTAAATAAGAATCAAGAAATATATTATGTAGAGATCCATGATACTAATCCGTACACCAAGCGTGTCAGCAAGCAGGAGGGCATATGTACAACATGAAATGGAAAAACTATTAGGAATCAAAAGTGATCAGTATATGTACTTGCCTAGGGTTCCTTTTTGGTGAAAACCGATAATTCTATTACGTTCGGAATAGTCCAATTGGCTAGGGATAGCAAGCAAAACTAACAATCCCCAACCACTCAATGAGCCACATAGTCAACTCGGGCAACAGTCTCCGGATGCTGAAACAGACATCACCAACGAGTTTGGTATAAAAGAAATGTCTAAGAATGCCTACTCAAAAGTCTAATTCTGGATACAGGGGCAAAATTATAATTTTGGGTCAAAATGATGTCCGCCGTTGGACCCGCTTTGCACCGAAAAGTGTGCTAGTACCTACGGTCTCTAAAGTTATCAAACTATAGTGTATGGATTCGGTTTGACGATAAAACCCAACCGTATGTCCAAAGTTGGATTCCGACGGGCCGTGCACAAATTTTGCTCGTTGGATCGGGTCGCGGGCCCACTAAAATAGTGTTTCGGTCGACCTTCACAAAATTGGACAAAACTTGCCATACAGGACCTGAAAAATGACACAGACCTATTGGCACAAGTTTCATCTCGAGATGACAAACGTGCACGAAGTTATAGGCTAGTTTGCAAAGGGGTCGATACAGGGTATTTGACGGATACGCTTCAATTTCGTCGCGCAAGCACAACGAAATCGGAGTTTCGTCAAATCCCCTACTGAGAACATCCATACGTGTCTTTCGATGCTCGTGGGTTGCGACCACGTCGTCCGATTTATCGGGGTGCACACCGTATCGGGAAAATTCCTAAGTTTTGAAAATAGTTTTCTCAGATTTTTCATGATTTTTAATCCGATTTATCTTATTTTCTAAACTACTATAAATAAAACTAATAATGGGTTTTGCATCTCTGGTTAGGTTGTCTTTGAACTGATTCAGGTACTTTTCTAAAACTTTTGATGATCGTCAGATGGTGTGCCTTCCAAATTGGGTGTCTGAACTGTTCTATACCCTGTTTTGCAAACAGGATTTTCATCGATTTGTCAATTTTCGAGCGATCTACGACCGTTACTTACAAACTACCTGATAGAGTTGAAGAGGGTTAGGTTAGGGATGTACCCGAGAAAACGGCTCGAAGAACGGTCGATTGTGGCGGCAAAAAAACATGCTGCAAAACCATCCTTGCAGGCCGCTGTTGCTGCTGTCTGCATAGCGCGGCCATTCAAGCGGGTGGTCTGGCGGCCTACGGCGGAGGCAGGCGGCGATATATCGAGGGAGGTCGTGAGGGTTGGGAAGATTGGCAGGGATTAGGGTTTCCTCT
>JANAVB010013398.1:1891008-1923508 GCA_029216955.1 Iris pallida
ATAGAGATAGAGATGAGATATATACACACACACAAACACACACACACAAAAAAAAATTATAATATATACACGCACACAAAATATAGAGAATATATATATATAATAGATATATATATATATATATATATATATATATATATATACGCACACACACACACTCATATGTGCATATATAAATCCTAGTACCACTAAATACTAAAATAGTTTAACTAAATATTACATTACTATCTATATATTATGTAGAAAGAAACATTTTGTTACATATATTTTTTTTAAAATCCCTATATACTAATGCACGAATTTTTAGATAAGTAACCAAAATACTTATCAATGCATTTTATATGGGTACACCTATAATTAGTACCCCAAATGCACAAGGATATCTAAGAAAATATATATTATATTTTCCAAGGTAAATAGAAGTTAAAATAGCAATTTAGTGCATATATTATATTTAATATTCAAATTACAGAATTTACTCACTTGATTATAAAATGAGCTACAAAATATATATACACATCTACATATCTACATGGACGTCGTTGGTTGCACTACATGACCTACATGGGCTTGGGTTGGGTTCGGATCAAGTCCGGGCTAAATTGGTACAATTGTGTCTCCTAAAAGTTATAATATGATAATTAACTAATTAAATCATTTATAGGGGTCAAGTCACAACTTTGACTGGTTTTCTAGTTAGGACACCGCTATGGCTCAGCCTTTCCTATCATGGCTAATACACTAGCCAAAGCACAACTGCACTAACCGTGCCATAATTTCTAGTCATCTTGCACTCCAAATTTTAACCATGACTAAGGCCTTCTATAATAATAAATAATTAATTAAATATTTATAAAATTTCAAAAATCACCATTTAATACAAATAAAAAATAAAAAACATCTTTCGAAATTTTGAAAAGAAAGGTTACAATAAGTGTTGCTATAACTTGTTAGACATGATAATACCAAGTATGCTACATTGATGCCTTACATAAACAATGCTTACGTGGTTCACCATAAATGTTACTGCTCATGAACTCTAAACTGATGTTAAGCCCCAAACAGAAATATCACTCTTAATAATGCTTGCTCACATGACTACTTAGTGTTGGTTTAGACGAGTGGGCTGGTTCTGCCCGCCAGTACATAGATGATGTTCTGACCCACGTTGTGGGCACTTTTTTTAGGTGCTCGTTCTTGGAAAGTTCAATACACGATGATTGGCTTGATTGGTTCCGTGGCATCGAAATATTGTTGGACATGCAGAAGCTCTCCTTGCGAAAGATGATATCTTCTGTTTATAAATATATATATATAAATTACTACAAAGTATATATATATATATATTTTTACTACAAAGTATATAAAAATTACTACAAAGTATATATATATATATATATATATATATATATATATAGAAAATTCTACAATACATCCACCCTTTTGGTACATCCAATGGTTCATATTAAATTCAGATTAAATAACGCAGGAGATATCATTTAATGCTATTTTTGACTTTTGACCTCTTGTTAACATGCTATAGCAGGTCATTCTTCATGCAATTGTTTCAATAAATACCCTAAATTAACTCATATTTACTTTCTCTTTCACCCATCTAATTTAATATTTTGTGCAACTACGACACCATCGATGCTCCGATAGCTTGTGGCGATCTAGATGATGACATCGACGACGACATGGACGAAGATCCTGTAGCTAATATGGATAATAGTAAGGAAAGAATTCAGAAGAAGAAGAGAGGTAGGAAGCTGATAAAAGCTCGTTCTCACAAATCTTTATAAATTAAATCCAAGGAGGACACAATCCAAAATTTTAGTTATTGCTTAGCAGAGTCTGCTTAGTTGTTGTAAAATTGTGGTGTTGTTTTTGTAACATTTTCATCTTTAGTCTCATATTTTCTATGAATAAGTGTTATGTTTGATTTTGATTCAGTAATCTTTCCGTAATTTGTTTTTTTTTGTTTCATCTAACAATTTAATATTTTGGTTATAAAGCTATAGGCCATGGTGGTGGTGGAAGGAGAAACGGAGATGAAGAAGGAAAGAAGAAGAAGTTTCGGTTCGCAGCGGACTTCGTCGAGCCCTCCTCGAACAACGAGGAGTACCAGCAGAATTAAACCTCTTATAGAGTTCCTCAAATTGTTAATCATGATAACATCATGATAACCCTTCAAACGGCTAGTAGATTTTTTGCTAGTCTCGAAATTTATTTATCTTTCCATCTTTCTTACTTTTTGTACTTTTATCTTGCTATAAATACAATAGTTTTCTCGTTTCAACTATTATTTATTTTGAAATACATAGAATAGCTTTCTTATTTCATTTTGTAGTACTGGAGAAAGATGTCTACTCGTATGGAACATGTAGAAGAGGTTGAAGATTGGAGGCCAGCTTCTAATGAAACCTTCATTCCGCATATGATGTGCAGGTTCGAAGAACAAATGTCAAAGATTTTAAATCAACTTGTTTCGATCAATTCTAAGTTTGGTTCAATCAAAATTGAACAAATAAATATATCTCAGCGTTTGAAAAAGATTGAAGAATCTTTAGCTTTGAAGAAGGCATCTTCATCTCGAGTAATTAATAATGTGGAGGAGGTTTTATTTAAATCTTCCGATGAGGAGGACGTGCGGCTAAAGAAACATGATAAAGCAATGGACCAAATTCTCGATATGTATCCTCTAGAAGAAACTGACTTTAGCAGTTCTTCGAAAAGAATGCGAGGAAATTTAGATCCGGTCACACCTTTGAAAAGTTTAACAAGAACTTCAACCTCAAAGCCTAGCCAGTGTACTAGTGTTTCTTCAAGTTTTTACAACTATATTTTTGAAGATAATATACCTGACAAGTAAGTAATATGAGTTTTCATTTAATTCCAACTATTTTTTTCCTAATCTATTCGTTTCTTTTCTTGGTGAAATAATATCATCTTGCAACAAAATCTATGTGTCTCAGGCTGAGATGAAGTCCTTAGCTCCAGAAAGGAGAATTAAAGATGGGGTATGTATAGATAGTATATTTCTTCTTAGATGCCATCTATGTTTACTTCGGTTCTATCGCTGATATTTTTCATGAGATACTCAGATTGTAACCCTTGTCCCTGCTCTTCTCACCACGGAGGAACGGAAAAAGAACTTTCAATAAAGCTAATGTATGGTATTTACCCATAAGATTAACGGTGAGTGAGCATTTTATTTTCAATGATTATGCATTAAAAAATTTCTCGTTTGTTTGTTCTTCGTAATGTATTAATTGATGTGTATGTAGAGAGCAAGGTTACCTCCATCTGACAAACAACTTCATGAAATATGGAAAAAGTACAAATATTTCCAGGATTATATGGGATCTTTAAGCATTTGTAACGAGATATTAATGTATTTTTGTTCAAATATTAATCCTAATTTTTTGAAAATTTACTAATTTGTTTTACCTAATTAATCCTGATTCAGATATACATACCCATTCTTTTATCTGACTACTATACTCTTACAAGAGTTACGGTTAAAACAATGATTGTTGAAATTTGGGACACACCTGCATCTACAGATGAGCCGATTCAAAACAAATTAGTCATAAAAGAAATAGTAAGCTCATATTCATCAATTTTTATGAATTGCGTACAAGATCCGCGGTATACTAATACATATTATATTCTGGTAATTGTAGCTTTCAAATTTGGATCTCTTTCTCGAAGAAGAGATTTTGAAGTTGAGAGATGCTAGGTTCAACTTTTCTACTTTTTCCATAAAATGTCATCCTTATGTTCCCCGCCAAGGCAATACATTTTATTGTGGGATTTTTGTAATTGTATTCATGAAAGACGGATGTAGTCTGGACTCCCGTTCTCTCAATGTAAGTCTGAAAATATATCGTCAAAAACTTACACTTTTTAGAGCAATATTTTTGATGTTATGTTTGTTATATCCAGTTTGATTCAAAAATGGAAAGGCACAAAGCTGCTGAATGGATTGCAACTTCAGAGCACAATGAAGAACTATCCAAGTTGTGCAACAATATAATTAAGCAGAAAGGAGTCCAAACTATAATGATTTAATATGGAAGCCGATGAATTTTTTTCTTCTTTTATCTAATGTATTATGTTTATTTGTTTTGTTGAGTTATAATGTTCTTAAAATATGGGATGAAAATGATATCAAAATGTTCATTTGTTTCATAATCTTTCTGCCATATAATCCTAAAATATTCTAACATGTGCCTCTGACCCTATGGGTATACCCTCTCTTCATGCTAAAGTGATTTATGCCTTTGACCCTATGGGTATACCCTCTCTTCATGCTAAAGTGATTTCTGCCTAAGCATGTATCAAAAAAAATTCTCAAGTTATTGACAAGAGAAAATTTATAAAATGCCCAAAATTGCAAAAGTTTTATGAAAAAATCCACAGCAAAATAACATTTCATCGCGTGCCCAGAATTAGCCAAAAATATATAAAAGGGTGTGGCATGACCTTATTGCCCTAATTTTTTCAAAACACTCACGAAACCTACTCTTCAAAACCAAAAAGTTTTATTCTTCCTCTTCTTCCATACGCTGCTTCTTTTCATATCTAGGTTTTATCCTCCAAAATCTTCAAACCCTATTTTAAAAACTCGTCAGTGACTCTCCATTCTCAATCTTCACACAATGTCGCAAACATCAGCATCAAATGGAACCACAGTTAGAGAAGAGGGAGAAGATGTAGATATGTAAGAAGAGAGAGCTGTTGTGAAGAGATTTAAGAAGGTTGCACATGAGCCAGAGGCTAGTAATCAAGAAGGAGGGTAAAAAGAAGGGCAAAAAGAAGGTATAACTATAAGTTGTGTTCTTGATTCTATTAAGACAATGGAGGGGAATAGTCATTCTCCGTCTTAATACAACGGAGGTGTATAGTCATTCTTCGTGTTAAAATGCAGGAGAATGGCCATTCTTTGTATTATATTGACGAAGAATGGTCATTCTTCGTGTTAATATCACGGAGAATGACCATTCTCCTTGTTAAATTCAAGGATTAATTCCATTCTCCGTGTTGACTTGACGGAGAATGGCCATTCCCGTGTTAAAATGAAGGGATACTAACATTCTCCGTGTTAAAACCACGAAAAATGGCCATCTACGTGTTAAAATGTAGGAGAATGGTCATTCTCCGTGTAAATCTCACGAAGAATGTTCAAACGACCCTTTAATACAGACGTTTAAACGACCCTTTGATGATGTAATCCAAGAGGAACGTGGATACGAGATGCATAGTGATTTAGATCTTATCAATCAGTCCTGGGTGAATGGTTCTTCTGACATTAGCTTGCATGCATGCATTTTTTTGTATTTTTCATATTTATATGATATCAGTATCTTAACATTAATACAATATCTCAGTATAATCATATCCAAGAGACTTCGACATTTCCCCACACAGTGATGACATTTTACCTTCTTCAAGATAAATTTTGGCGGTACAAATTCTACTCATATTTATGGTATTAGTGTCATTCAACATAATTAATGGTGATCGATAGACATTTATACAAGAAGAGTGGCCCGGGGGAGATAGAAAAAATTGGTTTCTTTTTCACAACCCTTTAAAATCTATTTATACAGTCAAACTATTCATCATGACCAGCCTTCAAAACCAATTTATATAGGATTATGATTGAATCTAATATTTTTTTTAACAACGTCATAATTGTTTATGATGTGTGCTAAATATGTTGGCAATGATCGAAAAATGGGTTCCATATTTTTAACAAGGTTCTTGTATTATTATAGGCTGCAAAAGAAAAGGTATCAAAATTAGTTTAGATTAATCATACTAAGATTTCTTTGCGTATTAGAACAAATTAAATTTGATTATAATTAGAATTGTTAATATTTATAATATTATGTTGTTAATTTGATTTGTATTACATTAAATCTTTACATAGGTCGGACTCTAAATAATAAATTAGGGTTAATATTTTGTATATATTGGAACATTCCCTGCCCTAAATGTACCCATTCTTTGTTATAAGAACGGAGAATAGCCATTCTCCGTGTTAAAAACACGAGAATGGTCATTCTCGGTGTTATAAGCACGGAGAACGGACATTCTTCGTGTTAGAAGCACGAAGAATGGCCATTACCCATCCCAAATTGTTCCATACTAAGTTAAAAGCATATAATAGCACCCAAAAAATGATAACAATAGAAAAATTCTACATAACCTACACACCAGACTCGAACCTAGGCCTTTCATGTAAAAGCCAAACAGCACAACCAACTAAGCCGAGACTTACATTTGATAAAAAATGATACCCAAAAAATGATAATCCCCATGTTTTCCAATTGTTTGTATCGCAAATAATGGTCAAACGTGTTGCTTGACCCTATATTATACGGCAAATAGGTCGTTGTCAGAGAATAAGAAGAGTCACTAGAGGTCATTGAATATCCTCAACTTCCAATAAGGAATAAGAAGAGTCGGTTAGGAACGTGTATATATATACATAGGGGTCCCCATTCATTTGGGTAGGCTGCACATTTAACATGGCTCCAAAAAAACTTCTGGTTGAGAACCATGGCCAGAGTCTTCTTCCCGTCGTCATCTAGCCTCTCCGCATAGAGCACCCTTGTAGAAGCTTGAAAATTTTAGCTGACTTGACAACCATGCGCCCAAGCAGTCATATGTGCCCAAGCCAGAAAAGTCATATGCGCCCAAGTCACCAGAGAAGTCATATGCGCCCAAGTCACCAGTGAAGTCATATACGCCCAAGTCACCAGAGCGAGCTATATGCCCATGCACCCACTTTAGGCTCCTCCAAAGGGGAGCGCATAGCCCTATTTCACTCTATGCGTCAAAGTTAGAACAGCCCCCGACTCGGTCAAACCCACGATCAATCGTGCATCGAAGCATACGGCCACGTCAATCTCCACGAGCAGTCGTGCACCGAAGTATGCGACCACGTCAAAACCACGATCAACCTACAATCACGCAGCCTGCATCCGCCTACAACCTATGCCCCCAAAGTAGGACCATGGGTCCACATGAAAACCAGTGTATTTTTTTATGTGGACGCATAACATCATTCCAGCACAGAAACGACTATAAAAAGGGGTCTCATACCTCTTCAAAGCAAAGAACGGAGAGTATTTTCAAGAGCCAAATTGCTGCACTTCTTGCCAGTAACCTGAGAGTTAGCAATTTTCTTAGGTTTTCTCCCACTTTTGTAATCGGAGTGTCAACGGAGTAAAGCAGCAACTGCCGCTCGATCTCCATCATCCCATTCTCCATAATTCTTTTTGTATTCGGGGATCCTCAGCGCAGGATCTCTCAGGCGTACTCGATTTGTGGTGCCTTGTGCCAATAAGAAAAGATAGTGTTTCTTCTTCTTTTTTTGTGTCCACAAAAATGGCGACTCTGCTGGGGACTACCTTTTTTCTCTGATGAGAAGGTGGTGACGCAATCAGATACCGACAAAGTGGGGAGCACTCCGAAGATGTTGATCGTAAAGTTCGATCAGCAGGCGTTCTAAGAGATGCTCTCGAGGGACGGTTCTACTCCCTCAAAATCAGTGAAGCCAAACAAGTCTCGCAAGACTTGGCTTCCGAAGGCTCGCGGTGCATATCCTGCCAGTGTCATAGAAGATATGCAACCGAAGGACTCTGTCATGTGGGCGCATGGCTCTGCTACAAAAGCTCCACAAATGAATAAGGCTCATACCGTTCCAGGCTCTACTAGTCCAGTGACTTCTCTCTTGTGCAACCAACAACAGAGTGTTCAACACTCGAGACTTGACAAAGGAAATCACTACGATGCCAAGAATCGAAGTGCTTGATACTCTGGGCAAACTCAGCGAGGCTCACAAATAAAGAAGGCAAAGCTAGAAGAAAATAGTGTTATGCCCAAAGTTATGCTCCCAAGAGGGTGTGTGGGTGCATAACTCTAGCCAGAAGACTTGTATCTTCGACAGATTATGCATCCAGGGTCATGCGCCCAAGGCTATGCACCCAAGCTCTACTGACCCATACTATGTGCCCATATCGAGGAAGCATAGGCATGCTGCCAAGACCTCTGGGAAGCATGCGCCCAAAGGCAGACTCCAGGGTCTATGCGCCCACAGCAAAAAGATAGGCCCCAATGCGTATAGCACGAGGCAGTCCTCAAGGTTATCACAGAACTTAGGTATGGGGGTTGCCCCTGCACGTGAACTAAGTCCGGATGTACCAACTCTCCTTACAAACCCATATGCAAAGCTCGACGATGTATGTGACATAGGTTTTAAGGCCAAACTCCTTTCCTCTGACTTACGCGACATGATAAATAATAAGCGTAAAGCGAGAGAGGATACAGAAATTTATGGCGTACATCCGTGCACCAGTATTGTCATCAACTGTTGCTGCTCCAAAGCAACAAGAGTGCCTCAGAGGTAGTCCATGTTTCGACGACTGCATTACTCTGACGATGAAAAGCCGTTGTGTTTCATCCAACATGGCGTCATGGGGTCCCCCTTACGGGAGCCCCAATCAAAGAAGGTGGACCACGAACCCAACTTTCTCTCTCAGTTCCATGAACAGAAGAAGAAGAAGAAGAAGAAGTCTTCCAACAGATGGCCAGCAGGCTGTCACATCTGAAGGAATATAGGTACTCAGTCGAAGACGAGATTCCGTATAGATGATGAGGACTCCCAAACTGGAGGTGATGATCCTTCAGCTGGGGGTAGTATTCCCTCAGAGTCTGAAGTAGATGACCTTCACACCGTGTGTAGCCTTCCAGATAATGATGATCTATCCGAGTCTGACGGCGACTATCTACCTTCCATACCTAAAGACGAGGGACCTTTCAACTCAGAGACAGACAGTATTAGCACTAGTTGTACTATTTCCTCTGTTCATCCTTGTATGTTATCTTCATACATGGCGGATGGAAAGAGACCCGAAGAGGCCAGTGATCAAACCAACAAATGGATAGAGGGTCTTGAAATAGCATTTGCCAAGATCACTGATATGCTTACCAGTATCATGACGATCCAAGCTGTTGGGGCTGTTTCTCTACCTCAACAAAATGTTTCGACACACGTTAATCTGGCTCATAGCAACAATCCTCCTTTACTACAGAAGGAGTATCATTCCGTTGTGCCTCCTCCAAATCTTGCAATTGCTGGGGGTGGTCCTTCACCAACGACGCCTGACAACCATACAGCAGTCGTTTCTCAACACCTGCTCAATCAACAGGATGCAATTGATTCTCTTATTACTCGTTTCGATACCATCTCACACAAAGACGAGATTCAGAAGATGGGGATATCTCAACCCTATCCTCCTGAATGGAAGAATGCTACTTGCCTTCCTAACTACAACCCACTGATGCTAAATTCATTTGACGGGATGACTTCTCCTCGTCAACACATGACATACTTCAACACGCAGACTCTATACTTATCCAGGGATGATCCATTCTTGTCAAAGATGTTTATTAGCACCTTACAGGGGGTAGCTTTTGAATGGTTCTGCAGTCTGCCTAACGGTTGTATTAATTCTTTTAAAGACTTGGTGAGGTTATTCCTTAATAGGTTTTACGAGAGTGACATGCATGTTATCATGTCCACCCTCATCGAGACCAAGCAAAGGAGGACTGAGTCTGTCATTGCTTTTATCGAACATTTCAGGCGACTAGCATTGAAGATGCCCTTCGGTATACCAGACTCAAAACTTAAGGATACTTGTCGACATAACTTCCTTCCTACAGTAAAGTTTTCTCTGGGTATACATAAGTATGATACATGGCCCACTTTCATTGGGGCAGCTGATGCTGCTGAAAATGACGTCCCTAATCTGGAATTACTGGGGTTAAACACACCCAAATCGGAAGACAAAGGCAAGCACCCTTAAACTATCCCTGTCCGTGGGGGTAAAGGAAAAGAAGTCTTGAAGGTCGACACTTCCAAGGGAGCTTCCAATTCTCAGGGTGCCTCTGACATACCGAAGGAGACTTTCTTCTTTGACGAAGACGATGTTATTACCATTTTTCACACATTGACGAAGGGTAATAAACTGACATTACCTCCACCACAACATACTGCAGAGGGGAACCAACTCAACGATCCCAAGTACTGTCTTTATCATCAGTATATGCACCACTCTACCAAGGATTGCATCATCCTAAAAAAGAAGATACAACAGCTTACCGACAGCCAAGTGATCAACCTCGAAGCTGAAGACAAGGTCGTATCTTCTAACAAATCTCTTTAAAATTTGGTGACTTTCCTCCCACAAAAGTCCCTGACGGCGTAGTCCCGATCCCTAAGGCAATAATGGAAGTCGTCAACCTGCCGCCAGCTTGCAACTCAACCTTGGTGCCACTTATTACTGAACGCGGTGAGATCATGTGGGTCCATCCAGACCTTGTGTAAGAAATGATGCAGGAGGTGGTATCTTCCAAAGTAAAGAGGGGCAATAAATACAAATCATGTCATAAAGTGTCTTCTCCCATTTACGAAGTTCTATATGGCGAGATGCGATCTGGGAAGGCTTACCTACGAACTTATGACCTTGCACAAGAAAAAGCAGTACCTTCTCAAGCTTCTGCTGCCCCTATAAGTTTAGAAGCCGGTCCGTCTAAGCCTTCAACTACCGACAAAGCCAAGCAGAAGGAGACGCGATTTGACAAGTCTCTGAAAGCGCCAACTCCCGAAGGCATGGATCGGCCTTACAACTTTGACATACTAGCACAGCTGGCCAATACACCTGTCAGGTTGTCTCTGTTCGATCTATTGTGACTCTCCAAAGAAACGCGGAAGGCCATAAGTGAAGTATTACTACATGCCGAATCTTATCTTGCTGAAGTCAAAGCCCCCGCTGAAGATCTTGTCTACTGTCTCCACTGCCACAGTACTATAGAAGTGGTGCCCAATATCACCTTTTCACAGGAGGACATGCTACTAAAAAATAATTGCCATGATAGACCTCTGTACTATACAGGGTATATCGGGGCGATTAAGGTGGATCAGATGCACATCGATCCAGGTTCCACCTTCAGCATCATTTAAAAGTTTGCTCCAAATTCTAGGAATCCCTCTGCACAAGCTATCTGCAACCAATACAAATATCATGGCTTTCAATGCTGGAAGAAGCCATCCGCTGGGCAAGATCCATCTCAAGTGCCAGATTGGTGATCTTCGAACGGAGGTTTCTTGCTATGTAATCGACACCAATGTATCTTACAACGTCTTGTTGGAACATCCGTGGATACACGAGAATATGATCGTTTCTTCCACACTTCACCAGTGCTTCAAGTACGTCAACAGCGACGGCATCATGAAGACGGAGTTTGTCGATGTCCATCCTTTTAAGGGCATTGAAGCCTACTATAGAGATTCAGTACTTTACCAATCTTAGCCCTCCAAGGATGACGGCAACGAAGCTGACGATGATGCTTAAGTGAGTTCATCCTCCAGTGATGGTCCCCTGATTATCCGAGTCAAAGGACGTACTACTCCAAAAAGTACTCCAAAGCCTCTTACAATTTGGGTAAAAAAGAAGAACCCTGATAAGGTCAAACCTTTAACCATTACTCTTCGCAAGATACCTCGGGTGGAACCTACTGAAGTCCGTCCTCCCAATCCTGAAGAGTTACCCTATGTGGCGAACTTGGCCAAGTTTGTGGCTCATGTTCCAGACAATTATCCTCTCAATGAGTATATCAATACTCATAATAATATACCTTCAGTGGATGATGTTATCCCTGAAGAAGAACTTGCATATTTCCTAAGTAAAGGTTTATCTTTGAATTACTCTGATGTCCACCAATCTGTAAACCAGTATGTAGATACGATATACGCTCTAGAGCACGGCATAGGACCACAGCTCTGTATGCCGATCACGACGCCTCATCTGCGAGAAAAAGTCTGGCCAGAAGATATCCACTACTTCATCGTTCTAGCAAGAAAGAAGGATGAAGAACTAATCATCTTCGGTCGAATAATTGGCGAAAGAAAGTTTATTCTGGACTCTACTTCTCCCAATCACAACACTGAAGCTGACTATGACTCTGGAAAAATGTAACTTTTCCGATATAGTTGGCAGGCCAAGAATATCATCCAGAACATGGGATATGATACAAAAAGCGACCAGGGGCTAAACTACGGTCGGGGACGACGGTTGCCAATACATCACTTTGCTCCTTCCGGCAAACCCGAGAACTATTATCAATAAAACGGTGTTGGTTTGGGTTATGTTACTCCTCCAACAACTCCTAAAAGATCAGACGTCGAAGCAGATCATTGTTCTCATTCTTCTGATTCCTACCTCTGGGATTCAGACTCCAACATTGGAGACATGTTCAAAGCAACTTTGTCTATCAATATGGTATCAGTTGACCAAATTATAGAGGATGTCCAATCGATCGAGCTTGAATAATGGGCTTAAAAGATGGATACTAGGTGGGAGTTATGTTTCAAACAGCATGAACCACCTACTGAAGACGAAGTCGTCCAAGTCAATTTAGGAGATGAATCATCTCTTAAACCAATCTTCATCAGCAAAAGTTAGTCTGGTGATGAACGACAATCTTTTGTACAGCTTATAAGAGAATATATTGGCGTCTTTGCATGGAGCAATAAAGACATGCCAGGTTTAGACCCTAAAGTCTCTATGTACCGCCTAAATATTTCGTCTAAAGCTAAGCCAGTGAAGCAGCAGCAAAGGCGATTATGACCAGATATCATGGAGGCCATCGAGAATGAAGTCAAGAAGCTTATTGCAAGTGGATTCATTCACGAAGTAAAACACCCTGACTGGGTCACTAACATTGTTCCAGTCATGAAAAAGAACGATAAAGTTCGAGTCTATATCGATTATCGTGATTTGAACTCTACATGCCCGAAAGATGAGTTCCCTCTACCGATCACCGACGTAATGATCGACAATACTTGCGACTTTGAGCGGATGTCCTTCATAGATGGGTTCTTAGGCTACAACCAGATCAAGATGTTCTCCAATAATGAGAAGCACACATCTTTCGAACAACGTTGGGGGTATACTGCTATACGATGATGCCCTTCGGATTGAAAAATGCAGGGACGACATACCAGTGAGCTATGAACACAATTTTTTGCGATCATTTGCGCAAAATAGTAGAATGCTACGTAGATGATATCACAGTTAAAATTCATCTCAAGGGCAACCACCTCTAAGACTTGAGAACGGTGTTCGAACTAATACATGCACACCAACTCAAGATGAATCCAACCAAGTCTTTTCTGGAAGTCTCCAGCGGCAAGTTCCTTAGTTTCGTCATCACTTCAAAGGGTATACATCTTGACCCGAAGAAAGTGAAAGCTATCCTCGATATGCATCCCCCAAAAAATCTCAAAGAGCTATGTGGACTTCAAGGAAGGCTAGCTTACATCAGATGATTCATTTTGAACCTTACTCGAAGGTGTCTGCCGTTTACTCAGCTCATGAAGAAAGGCGTATCTTTCGTCTGGACTGAACAATGTTAACGTACATTTGACGACATCAAGAAGTATCTCACAAGCCCCCCAGTATTGGTGGCTCCAATAATTGAGAAGCCCTTCTTACTATATGTCCGTGCTATGGACCATTTCTTTGGTGCCCTATTAGCTCAGAAGAATGAAGGCGGCCATGAACAGGCAATCTACTACCTCAGCCGCACCATGGTGGGTGCCGAGCACAGATACACACCTGTGGAAAAGGAATGTCTTGCACTGGTATTTGTTATCCAGAAGACACACTATGTGTCTGGACAGACTATCCACATCATATCTAAAGTCAATCCTCTCAGAATACTCATGACTAAATCGGGTTCTCTTAATTCTCGTTTAGCTACATGGGCAATGCTATTGACTCCATATGATATGTTGTTCATCCCTCAGAAGGCAGTAAAAGGCCAAGCGTTACCGGATTTCCTAGCAGCTCATCCAATGCCAGAATCTTCCAAACTCTACGATGAAATCCCCAATGAAGTAGTGGAGTCTAACACCGCAACTTTGGAAATCCCCATTTGGCGAATGTTCTTTGACGGTGCATCAAGAACAGGACCTAAAGGGAATATTGTGGCCGAAGTAGGCATCGTGCTTGTCTCACCCGACCATTTGGTTATACATCGTGCATATTCTCTCGTGAAACCCTGCACCAATAACATGGCCAAATATAATACCCTATTGATCGGCCTGCAACTGGCAAAACAACTGGGAGTTGACTATCTAGAAGCTTATGACGATTCTAAGCTAATAGTTAGTCAGGTCCGAGGGGATTATGAAGTTCGTCACGAAGATCTCATCCCATATCACAAAGCGACAATCGAATTGGCTTCTACTTTCGCTGGATTCTTCATCGAGCACGTGCCTCGACTACAGAATATAAAAGCAGATGCTTTAGCTGGTCTCACTGCTTCCCTGACCGTTTCTACCAATACTCGGCAGTCGATCACAATGTCTGGCTGAGAACTATTCTATGTGAAAGATGCCTTGTATATTCATCACAGTTACACAACAGAAAAAAAAATACCGACGTTAAAGACTGGAGATTTCCTTTCATAGATTATGCTCTCTATGGAATCCTCCCTGAGGACCCAAAAGAAGCAGTATCTGTCCAAAGGTGATCCCTCAGATTTTACTATGATATAGCTACTAAATGATGTATCGACGCTCTTACGATGGGCTACTATTATGATGTTTATCAGACACAGAAGCCAAACATGCACTCCGGGAGGCTCACGACGAAGTTTGTGGAGCACATCAACCAGGCCCCAAATTATAAGATTGCCTCAGACGAATGGGTTATTATTGGCCCACGATGATAGCCGATTTTGTTGAATATGCAAATAAGTGTAGGACTTGTCAGTTCTACGTCGACTTTATTCATCAACCTTCGGAGTTTCTACACCCGACGGTAGCATCTTGGCCTTTTGAAGCCTGGGGTATGGACGTCATAGGCCCAATCAGTCCACCATCTTCCAGAGGACATCGGTTTATCCTAGCTATAATCGATTACTTCTCCAAATGGGCGAAAGCTATACCGCTCACCGAAGTGAAGACGTCGAACGTGATCAGTTTCATCAAACATCACGTTATCTATAGCTTCGGCCTACCTCGCAGGATCATCCATGATAATGGTTCACAATTCGCGAGCCATGTATTCTATCGGTTCGGCGATAAGAATCGAATCCAGAATGTAGCCTCTATTGCCTACAATCTAATGGCCAATGGGTTAGCAGAAGCCTTCAATAAAACCATCATTAAACTTCTCAAGAAGTTCGTGTCTTCAAACAAGCACGATTGGAATGAGAAACTCGGCGAATGTCTCTGGGCCTATCATACAACGGTCCAGACTCCAGCAGGCAGTACGCCATTCTCTCTGGTTTATGGGAGCGAAGCAGTTCTTCTCCTATAAATCTAGATTCCTTCTCTTCGAGTAGCCTTAGCCAGTGAGTTGACTGTCGAAGAAAGCTACCGTCTGCAACTATAGGAGCTCGAAGCGCTAGACAAAAAATGCTTGTTAGCTCAGCAGCGCATTGAGCTATACCAAGCACGCCTTTCCAAAGCCTTCAATAAAAAGGTGAAGGAAAGAATCTTCCAAGTTGGTGATCTAGTCTTAGCCGTGAGAAGACTAATGGTCATGACGCACAAGACAAAAGGAAAATTCTAACCTAAATGGGAAGGTCCTTTCGTTATAGAATCAGTGTATTCTGAGGGGGCATATCGACTGACCAAGCCTGATGGTGACTTGTTCATGATGCCTATCAACGGCAAGTTCCTGAAGAAATATTATATGTAACAGCGTTCATATATACCATATTTTCAGTCATGTAAATGTACAGTATAATGTTTATGTGATTCAAAAAAATTATCTAACTGTTATCCATATTTCAAGAGTCTTGAATACGCCATGGATAATAGGTCCTCTAAAAAAGATTCTCCAGTGGAATCATTTTCGTTTTTGACTCTGCCCAAACTCGGTTTGACGAAAACAAGTCACGTTCCTATCACCTCTGAATTATTTTCCGATAATTATTTCCCCAGTGGAATGATTAAAAAATGTTTTGCCATGTCCAGATAACCTCTGAGCAAAGCATTCATCAAGGATAATTACGTCCATATTACCTCTAAATTATCCACTCCTACCTCATGTTATATATCCTTCCACGTCCATATTATCTCTGGTTAGATATAGAACATCCTCTGCTATTACGTCCATATTACCTCTATTAGCAGCTTCTTTCAACTTATTATCTATATTCAAAAACACTGAATATAAAATGGATAATAGGTCCACATCAAATTCCCCAGCGAAATACCCACCAAAAATATCTCTACTACGTCCACATTACCGCTAGTTCTGATATTTCACAAACTTTATTCATAAATTTTAAAAGCCAAAAGATTTTTTATCCTTTAAACATCTATCAAAAGACAGGGGAAAAAAGATACAAGAGTCTTGACGGCTAAAAGAATCAGTTATAAACGAAAGACTTAAGGGATACACAATCGATTGATACTATCCCTTAGAGCCTTGATCTCAGCCTGAGATTTGACGGTGGCACGACGACGTGCTTCTTCCTGCCAAGTAGCTTCATCCTTGAAAGGAATCAGTTTCAGATGCTCCTCTTCCAACTTCACCAACTGAGCCTTCCATTGATCTGAAGTTGTGGCAGTTGCAGCAGCCGGAAGCACGTAGTCTTCCTGCTCAGATGTGACTGTTCGCAAGTCAGCCTCGAGCTGAGCAATCTCTTTGTGAAGCTGTAAAATATGGTTATACTTTTCAGGCAATACGAGCCCTACTTGCAGCATCAAACTGTTTATTCTTTGAGGCAATATGAGCCCTACTGGCAGCATCAAACTGTTTATACTGATCAGCCAGCTCGATGATCTTTTTAGCCAGAGCCTCTTTCCTCGCCTAGAAAGTAGCTTTCTCCTCCCTAATAGCCGCAATCAGAGCCCTCCTTCTCAAGAAATGATGATGTTGGGCTTTACTGACTGACCTCTCAGAATTTGGCCACTTGATTTTCCAGGTCAGCCATGACCTTCCTTAAAGCATTAGCTCGCTCTACATAGCCAACAATGCTTTCAAGAGCTATCACCTGGCATTCAGTGATAGCCTTCACAGGCCCGAAGGCGACATTTTCGTTCAAAACTCTAGAAAGTTTTACTTTCAAAATGGAGTAGAAAGCTCTTATGACTTTCTGAGCCATCTCATCATCTTCAGAAGAGGTCGTTGGAGATGAAGCTTGATGAGGATCTTCTATCCCAGGAAGAGCTACTTGGGAGCAAGCTGAACCTGACAAATAAAGCAATACACATATCAGTAACAAAAAACTTACTTAAAGAAGGAGTTCAAAGTTTATACCTCCTGTCGGCTCAGTATCAACTTGATCTGGAGAAATGATAGCAGGCCCAGGTCGCTCACTGTCAACATCTGCCAAAGCAGCATCAGGCTGCTCGCCTTCTACGGTCCCAGCTAGACCCGAAGCAGATTTAATAACGGTCGCCTCAACAGGTCGATCAAGAACTTCTTCAGTAACCAATGTCGGTTTACTGGGAGAACCAAGGGCAGCTTCCTGTCAAGCCCTGGTATCTGGAGCAACCTTCGTGCTTTGTTCCTTTTCCTTGTCTACAAAGGAATATACGATAGAAGTCAGCCTCATAAGTTTCACACAAAATTGAAGTCGGAAAATCTCATCCGAAGAAAAGTACAAGAATAACATACCCAGAGGAGGGTGAGCTGATTGGACTTGATTTTTATCTAAGTCTTTCATCATATCTCCTATCGCAGATATATCCCCCAAAGAAATGTCATAGGAGGGACTGGTTTTCTGATCGCCATCATGGTCGGGGCCTTTACCCTGATCATCCCTTCGCTCAAGCCTTACAACTGAAGAAGACCCGCCCTCATCCATCGGTTGAGGTTTAGCAAGGGACACTGTTGTTATGTACACCTCTTCAGGCAAAGAAACACTTGTCGCAGTCGCAACTTCAACGTCCTGCATAAAGGACAAACACAATGGTGAGCAAACTACTAACGGTTTGACCAAAATGGCTATGGAGTCTAAGAGGGGATCTACCTCCCGAATGGTAACGGCCTGCGACACCGTCTGCCAATAAGATCTTCTGGAAGGAGACGAGCCGGCACTCACGTTCGCGACTTTCTTCCTCCCTCGGGAAACAACAACCTTCTTCCTCTTGGGCCGTAGAACCAGCTCAGTGGAAGCTTTCCTCTTATGAGGAATGTCAGGAAGAGGTTCTTCAGTATCCTCTCTCTGAGGTGCTACAACAATAGGCTCCTCAACAACAACTCTCTGCTATGGCGCTGCAGTCGGCTCAACTGTCGGTGCGGCACCTTCCTTTCTGTAACTCCCCATTGTGCGCACTCGTCCTACATCAGCAAGAGTAGGGGAAACCTAGTCCTCGATATTAAACTCTGCTTACTGTCATACCAAGAATAAAGGGTATTGACCTGAATATAGAACTTGGCAGCAGCAAAGTGCATGTGGGTGTCAGGCTTATCTTCGGGCAGGGTAAAAACTGCCCTCGTATGTCCAGCATTATAGTAGCCCCATGCACGTGCCCCGTCGATTAGACTCCCTATCGACTGTAGATGAGGTATGGGATTACCCAAGAGAAGCTGGTTGTAGCCAAATTGTCGTAGAAAATGACTCGACAAATAATATTCCAGGAAAGTGTGGTTCTTATTCCTAAATACCAGATGGGAAGGCCTGATAGACTGGAGCCAACGAAACGTCCCAATAGGAAGGCTAGTAGTGAGTGCTCCCTCATCTACTAGGGTATCTCCTTCATGCCACTACTAGATGGAGGCGACACTCTGAAGAATTCATAGTTCTGAAGAAAACTCAAAGCCATCCTACAAATAGGAACCCCTGTAACGGTCCAATCCGTATCTCTGAATCTTCGAAGAAAGGTATCCCCCGCCAAAGAGTCTACCATCAGCCCGACATTCATCAATTTAAGACAAAACAGCACCAGCCATCCCATCAGATAATGAAAGGGAAACTCAGTCCTAGCAAAATCCTTTCTGCCATCGGGTGTTATCGCGTTCACAACAAAGTGTCGTAAACCCCGTTGGATGGCGCAGGCCATCGCTGGAAGCAGAGAAAGTTGGCGTTCAAAGGCCAGCTTTACAGCCGGAAGTATCATACCCTGGCTTATTCTTTCAATAGACCCTGAACCACCAGGGACTACACAATCACGAAGCCATATCATCAGGAAAGCGGCTAACATAATTTTCTGACAGCTTGAACTCGGCCTGCCTGAAGAAATGATAAACTGGGAAGTTTTCCTCAAGATCATCACTATCTTTGGCGTCTATAGCTCCTTGATCTGCCATCAACTGCTCTATCTCAGAGCTCGTCAAGGGCTTGCGAGACGATAAAGAGACTGAGTCGTCCCCTTCTTCTCTAGTGAAGATATAGTTGGTCCAGGCCCTCGTATGGGGAAGGGACCCCTTAGTCTTACCCTTCTTCGTAATCTGGTGACAAATAAAAAAAGTGACAGAGTAACTCTTTGTATACCTCCGTCATCTCAGAGTTCTCTCTCTCCAAATCCAGGAGCTCCGCATCACAGTGGACGTATTCTGCGTATGGCTCCGTCCTCCAGAGAAGTTTGGATATTGTCTGCATCTCGTGAAGAGCCAAACCCATCTCCCCACCCGGAGTGAAGAAGGTGCACGTGTGATGGTTGTATAACTCCGCCAAGGAGACAAACATTGGCCAGTTAACGTTAATGCCATATTGGATGGCTCTAACGGCATAAAGAAGACCGGCAGCTTTTAAGGTGGCCTCATAAGTCGAGAGCACCCATCCAGTAAGGTCGCTCCAGAACAGGACAGAACGTCTCCAACCTTCTATCTGCAGCTTCCCTCCTGGATATGACTCCTTCTTTGACAGCATCAAGTTGGAGAGACTCTCAGCAGCGTAGGGGTGAAGATCAGTCGGGACATTGTTCATTATGATACCAGGTTGCAGCCCCTTTATGGAGTAGGACGTGGAACCCTTGACACACTTGAACATGTCCTTCTTTCGGTCACCAGAGTTGAATTGGATCCTGCCAGAAACAACCCCATGCAGTTCAGGGGTCAGGTTCCATTTCATCTGCCTCTGCACAGACAGATCAGTAAACGCTGGCAGAGGGTATTGGCGCTTCATCGATAGCAACCATATTCTTTGGTTATTTAACTTAACTACCAGAGGGTCTTCCTGACATATCGTCTCGTCATCCTCGAATCCCATACTGTCATCAAACAGGATGTATGGCTTCTTGAAATGACGTGCCCCTCCAAGCAAGAGCTTCTCGTCGTTAATCATCTATTTCAGAAAGATCTTGTCCTGTTCAAGTATGGCGATCGTCCGTTCCGTAGGCTGGTTATGACTGATCTTGGCCTGTACCTTGCTGACCATGTTGGTTATAAGACTTGTGTCGAGGACGTGACAAGCAGAGCCGAAAGGGATTCCATCAAGCTCCGGGACAAACATGTTAACTGCAAAGACAGAAGAGGAAGTCAGACTCAGAATTTGCAAAAAAAAAAACTAAGTGCTGGAGGAATCTTATGCTCCCAAACAGTATGTCCCAAAGGGTTATACGCCCAAAATAACATGTAGGCACATAACATACAGCAACATGTGGGCGCATAACATGCTGCAGCATGTGGGCGCATAACATGCAGCAGCACGTGGGCGTATGACACACCACAGTGTGGGTGCATGCTTCTGTGGGCGCATATGAAATGCTCACAAAAACATATTGCCTTGGACGCATGCACCCAGGCAGAGAAAAAGTCTGAGCGTCGCAAATTAACGATCAAGACTTTGTTTTGAGGTGTAGCCTCACCCAGGATCGGGTCTTGGACTGCCGAGGACGCTGTCGCAGGAGGAGAGCCACTCGGTGCAGCCCCCTTGTCCTTCGTAGATGTCTTGACGGCCTTGGAAGACATGGTTCGTGTAGAGAAGAGATGAAAAGTCTTTTTGAAAGTTCTGAAGAAAAAGAGAAATAATAAATTTTCTCTCTCTTCAAAAGTCTATTTATAGGTATGGGCCATACACTATGCGCCCACTACTCCTATGCGCCTATGCGCCCACTACACGCTGTGCGCCTATTACAGCTTATGCACCCACATGAAGACCCAGTCTCTTGCAAATTATTTGACTGCCACTTGCTGACATGGACAACGCATGAAGGATGGACCTCTTCAAATTCCATCCCGATGAATCTGTCATTTTAGATTTTCGAGGAAGATCTCAACAGCCATCTCTCTGACAGTCTGGCCAAACTCTATGCGCCCAATGGGAGAGCTATGCTATGCGTCCACTGCATCACGAGAAGACGGTCCATGCTTCTTTCAAAGTATTTTAAACTCGTTCAAGTATCAAAAACTTTGAAGGGGTCATGTAGAAGCAGGAAAATTTTAGCAGACTTGACAACCATGCGCCGAAGCAGCCATATGCGCCCAAGCCAGAAAAGTCATATGCGCCCAAGTCACCAGAGAAGTCATATGCTCCCAAGTCACCAGTGAAGTCATATGCACCCAAGTAACTAGAGCGAGCTATGCGCCCATGTGCCCACTTTAGGCTCTTCTAGAGGGGGGCACATAGCCCGGTTTTAGGCTATGTACCCAAGTCAGAACAGACCCCGACTCGGTCAAACCCACGATCAATCGTGCATCGAAGCATACGGCCACGTTAGTCTCTACGAGCAGTCGTGCACTGAAGCATGCGGCCACGTCAACACCACGATCAACCTACGATCACGCAGTCTGCATGCGCCTACACCCTATGTGCCCAAAGCAGGACCATGTGCCCACATGAAAACTAATGTGTTTTCTCATGTGGGCGTATAACATCATTCCAGCACAGAAACGACTATAAAAAGGGGTCTCATACCTTTTTAAAGCATAGAACGGAAAGCATTTTCAAGAGCTAAATTGTTGCACTTCTTGCCAGTGAGCCGAGAGTTAGCAATTTTTTTAGGTTTTCTCCCACTTTTGTAATCAGAGTGTCAACGGAGTAAAGGAGCAACTGTCGTTCGATCTCTATCGTCCCATTCCCCAGAATTCTTTTTGTACTCGGGGATCCTTAGCGCAGGATCTCTCAGGCATACTCGATTTGTTGTGCCTTGCGCCAATAAGAAAAGACAGCATTTCTTCTTCTTTTTTGTGTGTGTCCATAACCCTCTGTGCCGCCTCCGGCCCATGACTGGATGGCGGAGGCTGCGGACTTCCTGACCTCCTGCGTGTTGTCACTGGAGGTCATTGCTCGACCTCTTGATCCGACGCCCAACTTTGACCTGTTGCCGATCACTCCGGAGGAACAGGATTCTCTGGAGAAGAGGGAAGGGTTACGCCGCCTGTGCCATAGGGCGGGTATGCGCACCCTACAGGACTTTACGGAGGTCCTCCGCGAGGCTAGTGAGGGGCCTACGTATACCTCTTCTTTTTTTCTTTTTTCTTTTGTTTTTACAGTTTTTTCCTCCTCTTGTATCCTTCGCCAGAGAATGTTCCGACGAAGAAGCTGGAATTTAACTATTTTATCTATTTTTTAATTAACAAATCTTGTTACGTCAAAACTATATATCAGTGACGATATCCCCATCAATGACTTGTTACGTCATAGAATTGATTATGCTACCATCGTCAAGTTCTTGCCGTCAAATCCATCTATCTGTGACTAATTATTTTATGTATTTTTTAATTAACAATTTTAATTACAACAACCAATATAAAAATAATAGGGTTATTTAGACTTTGGGTCTCAAATAAGTTTCAGAATTTGTGTTTGGGTCTCATATTATACATAATTAGTATTTGCTGAAAAGTGTCACTAATATTTCAAAAGTGTCACAAAAAGTGTTGCTAATTATTTTTTGTTACACTTTTGAGGCCCAAACACTAATTATGTATAATATGGAGGCCCAAACACAAATTTCATAACTTATTTGACTGAAAATAAAAAAAATTGTAAATGAAAAAGCAATCAACTCATTCGAGTATATACAAAGTAAACTAGAGGACAACTTTGACGGTTTTAATTTTACTCTTTTCAAGTACATAGTCTTGTTAGCAAGTCAACAAACGGGAAAAATTTGGGATGGCAAAAATACGAGTATAGATCGGCTCAATGCAAAGAAAATACGTTCAAAAATTCAATTAAATATTCAAAAAATAGAAATATTGAGATTAGAAACTTCACATTCTTAAATATGTTGTCAAATTTCGTTAATTAAACATGTTTCCACCATATTTTTTGTGCCAAATTTTTTAATAATTTATACAGAACACGTTTAAAAATTCGCATGCTTAAAGTTTATGTAGTGATTTCACGTAGATATATACTAGTAGTAATAGTAACAAATTAAATTTTGGAAAGTAGTTTTTAAAATTAGGGTCTCAGAATCCCAAAGGTTGGTGCTCTTATAAAATATAAGACTCAAAACTACTCAAAGGTTTCCACTTCCCAAGGTCATATAAGACGGTCGAATTTTCCCTATTTTTCTCTCAAACCCTTTTCTTCTTCCAAACCCTCTCTAAATCCTCCCCCAAACGATTGCTTAAAATTATCAAAATGTCGCCGAAGAAACAACGACCGTCTCCAAAGGGGAGGAATCCACAAAGGGATGCGATACAGGTCCGAAGGGCGAACTTGCAAGGGCGACGAAAGCCAAGATTATGGTCACTAGGGCAGAGGCCGAAAGGGCAGAGGCGGAAGCAGCGGCGGCGGCAGCCAAGCCACCTGCAAAAAAGGCTAAAAAACTCATTGCTCGACAAAGACCAAAAAATTTATCTTCGATACAGAGACATCGAAAGACTCAACTTATGAAGATCGAAGGCGTACTCAAGCGAAGGCTAAGGTGGCAACGGATACAGAGTCATCAGCGTACTCTGAGGATTTTGAATCCTCATCAGAAGAGGAAGATAAAAAGGAAGAGCAATCATCAAATAAGTTCCAGGATGGAGAGGAGGTAAAAAAATTTACAGACTCTAAATCTAGGAAGACTTACAATAAATATTTCAAAAAGGCTATTATGCCTGAAAGATCAATTAAGATGGATGATGTCGAAGACGAAGCTTTCATGGATATATTAAAATTCTATCAGTTGGAGAAACTGAATAAATCCTGTCTTGAAAAAATCTTCCAAACAATAGTAAAAGAATTTTACTCAAATCTTCGGGCTAAAATTAAATAAGAAGAAGAGGATCAACAACTGATGTTTCTGAGAGGGAAACTAATTAGGATAAATGCTGTTGTCGAATTTTATGGATTTGATCCAGTTCCTGAGTTTGATATGAAAGATATTGATAATGTTTCCATGAGGGATGCAATTCATGAGATTACAGGTGTATCAGTGGGTGCCAAGACCCCTCAAAATGTATACAATAATCAATTAAAAACTTTGTATAAATTATTGTATGCCTTCGTATCTCAAACACTCAACCCTACTGGACACGAGTTTTTTATCCATCCCGAGAGTGTAAAAAAATTTTATTATATAGGAAAGAAAAAAAGGATGGATATAGGTTCTTACATGTTCAGTAGAATAATGCATCTCGTGGGAAAACCAACTACAAGGACAGCTCTCCCTTTCGGAGGATTTGTACGCTCAATGGCTAGTAAACATTCTATCATAAGCTTAGCAGGGATGTTTATATTAAAAACAAAGGCCCCATGAGAAAACTAACCTTTACTCGAATGTTTAGAAAACAGGCAGCAGCAGCAAGCAAACCATCAACATCTTAAAAAATATCAACTTATGGAATCCCAAACACTAAGGACATGGCTGATGATCTATACAATTTTATTGCTGCAAACTTCGAGAATGTCTTCAAAGAGATGAAGACTATATCCGACAACCAGAAATTGATTCTGGATAAGATTAAACAGATAGAGGTTGAATTTGCTGACGAAGAATAATATTTTCCTTCCCTTGTGAAGAAGGTAAATGGGGCTAGCCCAAACTGGTGCTACATTGCATTTTTCTCCCTCTTATTCTACTACTCTTGATGATTCCGTAATCTAATATACACATTTGCTTACTAACTGTATATACTTGTTAATAGGATGATACTCAGTATCATCACTAAAAAAGGAATTCAGGAAATCATTTGTATTTGAATAAAGGTTCCAGTCCAGTTATTACTGTGTACATTGTATACACTTGTGAGCCTCAACTCAGCTAAACCGAATCTTCGTCTCTGATGCTTAAGGATATATCAAAACTTCTTAGCCCCTATATTCTATATTAAACACTCTAGGAAAGAAGCACATGGTCATGAATCAAAGCTACTCTAGATATCCTTGAAACTCTGATACTCTGCTACTTGATGCTCTGATACTGCAAATAATTTACAATAAAAGTTAATATTGCACTGATACTCTGCTACTTGATGATACTCTGATACTGCAAATAATTTATAATAAAAGTTAATATTACACTGATACTCTACTACCTGATGCTCTGATACTCTACTAATTGATGCTCTGATACTCAGCTAAATCAAATAGTTAATATTACACTGATACTTCTGCTACTTGATACTCTGATACATGTACTGATACTGCCCAATTGTACCCTTAAATGGTGATTTAGGACTGAACAGATGATGGTCCAATGCATGTACAGAGTGGAAATACCTCAAGGCATGTAATGTATGTCTGATACTAGAGTTAGGACTGAGCTGGAACACTACCTGAGTCAGTGATATTTTGTATTATAAGCATGAGCACACTGCTATAATATAAGTTGTACTTAAGGGTAAGCCAAGCACTTAAACTTGCTTGGTATCCTGACACTGGAGAGAGTCCTTGAGAGTAACCTAACAATTGAGCTAACTGGAGAGTGTACTCACTACTCAGTGATAGATACAAAATGGGGTCGCATCATAGAACCCACACTGTGCACATTGATACTCTAATGTTAGAACCTGCAGTGTAAACATTGATACTCTAATGTTAGAACCTACATTATGCACATTGATACTCTTATGTAAAAATGCACACTGTGCACATTGACACACTAATGCTAGCCCTCACTTTGATACTTCTATTTATGTTTCTGGATATCATTTCTACATATACAGTAAGTCCATACTGACTATAATTTTTCTTATTTCGTCGCTCAAGGTGTAGGAGAAGGATATTTTGAGGAAGAAGAAGAAAAAAAAGAAAAAAGAAGAAGAAAGAAGAAGACGAAGAATAAGAAGAAGAAGAAGATGGAGATGGAGATGAAGATTCATCTTTGAGTTTTGAAACTTTTATTTCAATTTGGAAGTAATATTTGAATTGTAATATAGTTCTGAATATTTGTTGGTCATGGAGGTCAAACTAAATTTTGTGTTTGAAATATTGTAAAACTAAACTTTTCGCTTGTACTAAGCACCGTTGCGGTACATGGTTCGTAATTTGTTTGGAAAATGTAATATGGTCTTGAATTTAGAGTAGGTCTGATATTTGTTTGGATTATTGTATTATAAATTATGCAGGTTCTATGTTGAATTACTAACGTGGATCGGGAAGATTACTATAACGTGGATTATACAGTTTATTGGACTTAGAATGAAGTATACTGAATTTGATTATGATTTGTTTGGTTGAAGCGTTTATTTGATTTGCAGTTGACCTTCACAGATGATTTTGATCTTTTGGTGTATTCCTTTGATTTACAGATGACCTTCACAGATTTCATGAGTCCTAGGTGCATTCCTAGGGTTTACAGATGGCCTTATTACGGATGCATTCCTGGGATCAATAAAACTTTATTTGATTGTAATGTGTTTTGCTTTCTGTAGATAATCAATATATCTATGCCATTAGTATGAATTCGATGCCAATATAATACGTAATGTAATCCTGCATGTTTATCCCTTGTTATTACTGAAGCAAAGTATGTAATGTAAGAAAAATTATCTTAGATAGTAGGTTAATTATATTCAAACACTCACAAGCAATTTTGTGCAGCCATACAGTAGAAGCCTGATAAAATGATATTCAGATTTTCTTCAACATGCTTTAATATTAAATAAATATACTTTGGTAAATGATATTAAAAATACTGTAAATATTTGGTAAAAAAAGAATGAGATACTTGAACATTTCCCGTCCTAAATGTACCATACTTTGTTAAAAGTACAAAAAAATGGACATTCTCCATGTTAAAAGCACGGAGAAGGACCATTCTCAGTGTTATGGCCATTATTCGTGTTAAAAGCAAGGAGAATGGCCATTCTCCGTGTTAAAAGCAAAGAGAATGGCCATTCTCCGTCCAAAATATACCATACATTGTTAACATAAAAATTCAAATATACTTTGGTAAATGATTTTTAAAAAAATACTATAAATATTAGAAAGATGGTTAATATGACAAAATGTTGAACATTCCCCATCTTATATGTACCATACTTTATTAAAAGCATAGAGAGTGGTCATTCTCCGTATTAAAAGCACGGAGAAGGGCCATTCTTTGTGTAAAAGCACAGAGAATGACCATTCTTCATGTTAAAAGAACGGAGAATGGCTATTCTCCGTGTCAAAAGTAAGGAAAATGGTCATTCTTCGTGTTAAAAGCAAGGAGAATGGCCATTCTCCGTGCTAAAAGCAAGGAGAATGTCCATTCTTCGTCCAAAATGTACCATACTTTGTTAACGTAAAAAATTCGAATACACTTTGGTAAATGATATTTTTTTAAAATACTGTAAATATTACAAAGATGGTTAATATGACAAAATGTCATAATACAAAAAAAATGTTCTCTTCGAAAATATTATCATTAGAAAAGTAAAAAATATTTTGTTCGATCAATACAGATTTTTTTTAAAAATATGTGAGCAGATGATCCATCCGACCTCAGAAGCAGGTTACCTCAGTTCACCCTGCAGGAGCGGCGCCGCTGGTACTTCTCCTTATTCGAGGAGGTCTCGCCGATGTCCGACGCGAACCAGACCAATTCTTCTCGGCGCTACTGGTACTCCTCGTTGTTCTAGGAGGGCTCGACGACGTTCGATGCGATCCGGACCGATTCTTATTTACTTCTTTATCTTCGTTTTTCCTTCCACCACCAACACCACTACCACCACGACCTGTAACCAAAAAAACTTACAAAATTTATACGTTGATGCACAAAATATTAAATTGGATGGACGAAAGATAGAGTAAATATGAGTTAATTTAGGATGTTCATTACAAAAATTAAAGTGAAGAATGACCTGTTAAAGCAAGTTACCAAGAGGTCAAAAATCAAAATCAGCATTAAATGACGTTTCTACTCTATTTTTCAATCCGAACCATTGGATCAACATCCAATGGTCCAGATTTGGGATGTATCGATACATCCTTTTCCCGGGGATGTATGGTAGAACGACCCTATATATATATATATATATATATATATATATATATATATATATATATATTTGTGAGCGCCGCACCTGCAGCTCCTGGTAGATCTCCACCCAGCCCGTCTCCGGCTTGGCCTTTGGTCGGACCGGCGTCCAAATGGCCAAGTCCTTTGTAGATGTGGTCATTGGTAAGGTTGAGGATCCTCCTCGCCTGGCACCTAGAATGGTGATGTTGTTCAAAGGAGCCCCAGCGATCTCCTTTTTCGAAGAAGAAGAACAAACTCTGTCAGGTCCTCTTCGATATGCCCTCATTGGAAAGTTTTCTCATACTAAGCCATCGATCGAGGTTATTCGCAAGGCATTGTCTAGGTTTCAATTCCTGGGAACTATCAAGGGGGGTTATTGAACGCAAACATATATTGATTCGACGTTCTCTTGAAGAAGACTATCTTCGTCTACGATCTAAAGGCACATGGTTCGTGTCGTGTACCCCAATGAGAATTTTCAAGTAGGAACCTGATTTCTCACCATCTTTTGAATCTTCCCTCATGCCTGTGTGGGTGGATCTTCCTGATTTACCTCATCATCTATATGACAAAGAGGCTCTCTTTGTAATAACCTCGGCGATTGGTTCACCTCTGAAAATTGACAAGGCTACTTCTGTGCTATCTCGTCCGAGTCGAGCAAGAGTTTTTGTTGAAATAGATGCTAGCAAACCTTTGCAGCAGCACATTAGAATTAACCTACCTCGTGGTCGAAGCTTCTGGCAAACCTTGGAATATGAATATACCCCATTATATTATACGCACTGTCACCATCAAGGACACAATGTTACCCATTGCAAATTAAAGAATAAAGGCAAAGAAGTAGTTCTTGAAGGAGTTACTCAGGAAAAGAAAACTTCGGAGGAGGACACATGTCGACCTCAGAAGGAATTGGTGGTTACTCAAATATTACAGCACCCCAATGAAGATAGGAGCTTACCAATTAATAAAGGTGATCATGGTTATAACACATCATCTGAGGCTGTTATTAATGGGGGAATTAATTTATGTAAGGGAAGGCCACTCAAAATGATCCAAGTCTATCACATCCCTGCGACCCACCGGTCACTCCCTGCGAATCTCAGGCCACGAGAATGGAGGTGACGGCTCTGTATCAACTTGTCATCTTGGAAGAGACAGACAAGGAAATAGCAGTTACGGGCTTGACAAAAGTGGCTCCATCTGATGCTATTGTTCTTAACACTTCATCAATAGTCCTCGAGAATGCGATGCTGGTCACTGCTAGGGATTCTGAGCAGTTAGAGGAAGGAGAGGTGCGTGACACTGTTTTGAATTAGGCTGATGAAGTCGAAAGGGAAGAGCTTGAAGTGGAGCACCGACACAGCGATGATGAAGGCCGGGACACTGGAGGAGAGATTCAGGATGCAACTACAGCAACAACACAAAGGAAAAAACAAAGAAGATGATGGAGCCTTCCGACCATGTCATTCGCCAAGCAGCAAACTCAAATTCTACAAGTAAACCCTCAATCTCTAATGTTTAACATTTTAATTTGAAATGTGAGAGGCATAGCCAATAAAATGACTCTTAAGAGAATCAAAACTCTAGTGAGGATCCATCAAATTGTCTTCATGGCTATTATTGAGCCTAAGGTGGATGTGCACCAGCTTCTACACTATAAATTAAAGCTTAGCTTTGCTGCTGTGTTTTCTAATTAGCGTGGTAACATATGGGTGATGGCCAAGACGTCGTGTGACTTATCACTTTAGGACTCCTTTGATCAAGTTCTTACTGTTACTGTATCACACCACAAGCTGCCATCTACTGCCATGTTTTCCTTGGTTCATGGGGACAACACAAAGAAGGCCGTCGTCTGCTTTGGGAAAGATTATCTCAGCTTCAGGTGGATCACAACCTGCCTTCGGTTGTAGGGGTAATTTCAATGTCGTGTTACGATTGGAAGAGAAGATCGGGGGTCGTCATGCCGACCCAGTCTCGATTCAAGAGTTTGTTAATTTCAAATTAGCAGCTGGCCTAACTGAACTTCCATATTCAGGAAGCTGCTTTACATGGCTCAAGTCTAAGAAGGATGGCAGGTGTGCATCGCAATTGGATCGGGTTCTGGTTGATAATTCTTGGATTAAATTGGCTCTAATGTTAGGAGTTGAACACCTCAATAGGACGGAGTCGGATCATGCTCCAATCTTAACTCAATTCAAAAGGGCTCCGGTGGGCGGCAGAAAAAAATTTCGATTCCTTGACTTATGAACGACACATGAGGATTTCAAAGCCATTATTCATCAAGCGTAGCATTCCGTATACCATGCTAATGTTATTACTAGAGTGTCACTGCGTCTAGACACTTGCCAAAAAGTTCTCTCTATATGGAGTAGGAACACTTACGGAGACATTTTCCAGTCTGTGAAGCAAGCAGAAGACGATGTCCTTGCAGCAGAACTGAACCACGAGGCATCTAATTCTCAGGCTTCTTTCGAACATCTGTCAAAGGCGTCTGCATTACTTAAGCAACGCGTCCGAATTGAAGAAGCCTACTGGAGACAAAAAGCTCGACTTAAATGGGATCTAGATGGGGATAAGAACACAGCTTATTTCCATGGTTGTGTTAATAACAGGAAGAAATCTCTGCATATTTACTCTATTACCAAGGAGAATGGAGAGGTGATCAAAGAAAAGCAGGACATTCATGATTATGCCAAGGAATTCTATTCCAAATTATACGAGCGTGGCGAGATTCTGGATGATTCTGAATTGCTAGCTCTCATTCCTAATCTGGTGACAGAGGCGGATAATAAGATCATTATTGCATCACCTACCAAAGAGGAGATTCTTGACACAATCAAAAGTCTGGATAAGAATAGTACCTCAGGGCCTGACAGGTTCACACCTTTGTTTTTCTTACATAGCTGGGACATCATTAGTGAAGATATGTTGGAAGCCATTTCTATGTTCATCGACGGTTACTTCCTTCCTAGGACGTTTACTAATACATCACTCGTCCTCATTCCTAAGATGAAACAGCCGAGAGCCTTTGGTGATTATAGACCCATTAGTCTATGTACTATGATCAATAAAATTATATCCAAATTGCTCTCTCGACGCTTAGCTCTGATCCTTCTGCGTATCATATCGCAGGAGCAGAGCGGGTTTGTTCAAGGCCGAGAGATTGTTGACAATATTTTGCTTGCTCAAGAAATGATGGCTAAGATGAACAAAAAGCATAGAGGGGAAAACGTTGCTATCAAACTAGATATGATGAAGGCATATGATAGAGTGGATTGGCGTTTTCTATTAAAGGTGCTTCGCAAATTTGGATTCCATAATAAGTGGGTGGATATGATGCTGCGTATTGTGAACAATGTGTGGTATGCTCCTCTCATCAATGGCGAATCGATAGATTACTTCCAAGCCTATCGAGGTCTGCGACAAGGAGATCCACTATCACTGGCATTATTTATTATAGCTGTAGAGGTTCTTTCTAGAAGTTTGAAGCAGTTACCCGCAAAAGATGGCTTCTCTGCATTCTTCACTCCTAGAGGATGTCCTCCTATCATACATTTAGCCTACGCTGATGATGTGATGTTGTTTGCAGCAGGGGACTTGCGTTCGGTGGGCATGATAAATGAAGTTCTACTTCGGTATGAGCTTATGTCTGGCTAGAAAATCAAAAAATCTAAATCTTCTATCTATTTATCAAGGAATGAGCTTTCAGAGAAGGAGGAGGAACTGGCTAGCAGATTTGACTTCAATGTTGGTATGCCTCCGTTTACATACTTAGGCTGTCCTATTATGGTAGGTCGTCGTAACGGAGGAATGTACGAAGAGCTCCTAGACAAAATCCAACACAGATTGGAGGGGTGGCACAATAAAACACTTTCTCCAGGAGATAAGTTAGTCTTAATCAAGAATGTTTTAGCATCAATTCTAGTTTATACATTGGCAGCATGCGATCCTCCAGTTCCTGTGTTACATAGACTAGAGAATATGTTCTCTAGTTTCTTTTGGGGCTCGCATGATGGAACAGTGAAGCGTACATGGCTTGGGTGGGGATGTATTGCTCGTACAAAGGACGAAGGAGGACTTGGTGTTCGCAGATTGGAGGATGTCATGACAGCTATGACTATCAAACTCTGG
>JANAVB010013398.1:1928508-2149888 GCA_029216955.1 Iris pallida
TAAAAGCACTACTCTAATGCCCAATGAGGAATAGCCGGAAGGTGACGACAGCTCGAAAGCGACTTCCGAAACTGTTGCTTCACCTCCCGAACCAAGAAATCGGATCCAGCACCACGTCCTTCATAACGATGCTTATTCATGTTCTTCCAAAGCACCCAAATGATCGCACCCGCCAATGATCTCTAATGATGACTGCCCGGACCCCGCCACCATCTTTCAAGAAAGACGAGAAAGTCACTATGCATCCGTGCCTTGAAAAAACCTCAGAAAGCAGACCAAACCGTCGTAGCAAGATCCCCATGGAAAAATATATGCTGAAGGTTCTCCCCATGCCCAGCCTGACAGCAATGACACCTGGAAGCCAGATGGAAGCCAATCTTCTGAATAATATCATCAGTAGGAAGCCGGTTGTGACAGACCCGCCACATCAGAATGCTCCACTTCGCCGGAATATATTTGCCCCAAATATTATAAAAGAGTGATGATGTAAGGTGAGAAGTCCGACAAAATCTCCAAGCCGCAGCCAACGTGAACAAACCTTTCCGCTCCCCCAAACCAGAGAATCAGGAGCCGAAGAACATGTCAGATTTGCCTCTCTGAGCCGCCCTGCTGCCTCTACTCCAAACTACATGTCAGATTCGCCTCTCTGAGCCGCCCTGCTGCCTCTACTCCAAACTAGTCCAAAAATAGAGACAGATCCCAACCAGTGGCTGTCCAAAAAGATCGGATAGCCGGACCACCATTATCAGAATTCCTTGCCCTCGAATCTCTGATCTTTCTTCCTCTATCCGAAAGAGCCCGAACAATCACCGTACGTTGGGAAAGAACCACCCTTCTTCCAGCCAATCTGGCCGATCTCCGGAGCTCCCCAGTACCCAAGCGCTGTGTAGCCGTCGAATCAGCAGACCCCCTCGCCTGTGTTCGACTCCGCCCCCGAGTCCGTCTCCCCGATCCGTGCCTGGTCCCAGAAGACACTTCTTTAGCCTGTGGAATAGCAACCCTATCCAACCGAGGACCCCCCGGAATCCAATCCTCACACCTCGCTGAACCCTCACCACACCCAAGTCTAAACGAGATAAATGGTTCAGCCAATTCCTTCCCCTGCAGAATCCGTCGCCAAACATGGGAGCACTTGGAAGTCATAAACGCATCACAAGGATGACGCTTACGAAAATATTTTGATTTAAGATGCTCCACCCAAAGGCCCTTCCCATGCCTCAACTTCCACCACAGCTTCATAGAAAAGGCATCCATAATATCATTCAGGCACTTTATCCCGAGGCCTCCTTCGGACTTCGTCCGAGTAACGAACCGCCATGCCAGCCAACTCCTCTTAGCCACCCCATCTTTGCTACCCCAGAAGAAAGCCGCAAACATCCTCTCAATCGTCCTGAGAACGGCCCGGAGAGGACAACATGCAGCCAATGTGTACATAGGGATAGATGAAAGAACATTCTTAACAAGCACCAACTTACCCCCAGGAGAAAGAATCTTGTTCTGCCAGCCCATCAGCTTCGAACGGATTTTATCCAGCAAATAGCTAAACATCCCCGTATTCCTTCTCCCACAAGATAGCGGGCAACCCAAATAAGAGAATGGCAAGGTACCAGTACTAAATCCGAAGAGAGTAGAAATAGTCCGAGCCCAATCCATATCCAATGGAGTCGCAGTATAAAAGGCAGATTTAGAATAATTGATCTTCTGTCCAGAAACAGCCTCATACCTTTGCAGTACTTGCTGGAGAGCGCGTAAACCAGTAATGTCCCCCGAAGTGAAAATGAGAACATCATCCGCATAAGCCAAATGCGAGATACGCGGTCCCCCAATCGGAGTGTGAAAAGAAGATCTCCTGTTGGATTCCTGAAGAAGCTTGAGGTTCCGAGAGAGTACCTCCGCAGCAATAATGAAGAGAGCCGGGAAAAGAGGATCCCCCTGTCGGATCCCTCTAGACGCCGAGAAAAAATCTATAGGAGCGCCATTGAGAAGGACTGCATACCGGGTGTCCGCCAGGAGACGATAAATAAGATCACAAAAGACCTCATTAAAACCAAATCTCCGAAGAACCCTCAGGAGGAAATGCCAGTTGACTCTGTCATAAGCCTTCTGCATGTCCAGCTTAATAGCAACATTTCCACCATGGTTGGGTTCCCTCATCGAAGCCACCATATCCTGAGCAATAATAATGTTGTCCACAATCTCTCTCCCCTGAACAAAAGCACTTTGCTTCGGAGAAATAATTTAGGGAAGGTGCTCCCGCAACCTGCAAGCAATGATCTTGGAAATAATTTTGTTACAGAAATTGCAGAGACGAATAGGGCGGAAATCAGAAAGGTTCCTCGGGTGCTCGACTTTGGGGATAAGAAATAAGAAGGTATCCGAAACGGAAACCGGAAGGCATGCACCCAAGAAAAACGAAACAACGGCTTCCTCCACGTCAGCAGCAATAATGTCCCAACAAACTGAGAAGAATCTCCCAGAAAAGCCATCCGGTCCTGCGCCACTAGCTGGGTCCATCCCCCGAACAATCTCCAACAGCTCCGCTCTATCAGGACAACGAATAAGATCAGAATTATCCTCTATAGAAATAATGCTAGGGATGACATCGAGGAAGGCATCCTCATCAGAAATAGGCTCAGCACTAAACAACTTCGAGAAGAATAAAGACGCCTCCGTCGCAACCTCCGCGGTAGACCCAGTTTCTGATCCATCAGCTCGAATAATTTTCTGAATACTCGCCTTTCTTTGTCTACTCCTGGTGCACTCATGGAAAAACCGAGTATTCTTATCTCCTTCCAGATCCCATCTCAATCTGGCTTTTTGTTTCCAGAAAGACTCCTCAACCTGGACCTTTTGCTTCAATCTGGCAACTGCCTCCATCCAGGAAGCCCTCCCCCTCTCCGAAGGATGAAGCTTATAATCCTGCTCCGCCGCCAAAGCAGCGTCCTCAGCCCGACGGACCTCCTGAAAAACGTCTCCGAAAGTAGCTCTACTCCATCCAGCCAGAACATGTCCCGTCGTCCTCAAGCGCATGCCCAACCGCTCAAGTGCATCATAATGCCAACATGAATTCCACGCCCGAGCCACAATCGGAAGAAAATCCGGATATGAAGTCCAGAAGTCAAGAAACCGAAAGCCACTGTGCAGGGATGGAGAAGCTGGCTGGCAGAATATCAGAAGAGATGAATGATAAGATTCTGCCCGATTAAGATGCTCGTAAGAAACTTGGACACCATCCATCCAACTACCCGTCACAAATAGCCTATCAAGACGGGAACCCTGTCGATCAATCCCAGACTGCCCGTTCACCCAAGTATAGATGCTACCTCTGAAACCAACATCGGATAATCCGACAGCCAACTGGAAGTCTAGGAAGTCCGCAATGGCCCTCGAGTCAGGAGGTCGGCCTCCAAATTTCTCATCCGGAGATGCAATGATATTGAAGTCCTCGCCCACCGCCCAGGGCATGGCAATGTCCCTAGCTTGGACGTCCAGAAGATGCCTCCACAAAGTCCTCCTCCCCTGCCGTGTCCCTGCTCCATGAACTATCGACAACTGCACTGGAAGCAAAAAATAACTCAAAGAAAGCTGCACCGTGATAGCCTGATCACAGGAATCAATACAATTAATCCCAAGACCCGACTTACAGAAAATCTAGATATTGCCCTTATCATTACAAAAGCTATCATCAAAACCCAACCTCAATTGGTAAGAAAGAAGCTTAGAGGATATCACCTTGGGCTCAATAATGACAAGAACCTGAATAGAGTTGGTCCGACACAAGGACCTGAGACGGGATAAAGTAGCTCTGTTCGTCGTCCACCGAACATTCCAGATAAGGAATTTAACCATGGACCCTCTTGGGGTCCCGCCTAACTCGGGAAGCATGTGATCGAAGAAGTCGATCCGACTGAGGAGCCATCAACTTCCTCCGCCTACCAGCCGCCTTCTTATAAGGCACCATCTGCCAGTTTTCTTCACGGCTCTCGGAGATAGCAGTGGAAGGTCTAACCTCGGGCAGGGAAACCCTATCATCACCCGGAGCTGAGTCATAACCCCAGACTGATAAAGAACTGTGACCGGCCTCCTCCTATACCACCAAGCTACGATCCTCGGTATCAGAATCAGCCGCTACAACTCCCTGTCCCAGCTGGCTATGGATAATAATAGGAAGAACCGATAAATCAATAGGCCCAATGCCCCGCTCGGGGCCCAACTTCTCATCCAGGCTAGAGCCTGGATCGCTGCGTCCCTCCATAATGGGCCGCCCATCATCCGACCAAATAGCCAGCTGGCCCGAGGAAGACTCCCCTGTTGGTGCTTTCTTTACATGGAGAGAGCTTGCTCTCAACATGCCTTGTAAAATTATAGTCCCACATCGAAAATATACCATGAGTTATCTCAACATATATACTTGGTTGTGTTGTTGAGAGATGCACATGGGGTGGTGACCCTAAGGCGGGAACCATGTGGGTGATTTTACTAGGAGGTAAGAATAAGGCTCCAAGGATTAAGCATTAATGCTTTTGTCATTCTCTTGGATTAATTCCACTTGGAGCTAAGCCCCAACGGGGCTTAGCGACTCGGACTCGGACTCGGGCTCATAGGCTCATGGGGCATAATGTGGCATTTTGTTGGCGTACTTTACACTTAGCACGTCAGCAGTCATGCGGTCTTTATGCGGCTCATGCGGTACATGCGGTCCATGCGGCACATGCGGTCCATGCAGCTCATGCGGTCCATACGGCTCATGCGGTCCATGCGGCCATTAGGCTCATGCGGCCAGGCTGCTGCTGCTGCCGCATGGAAGGATCCGCTGACTGTGCAGATTATAAATCAGTTATAGAAAGGCTGAATTAATGCGATTAAATTAGATCCTATCTTTGTGGGATTTGAATTAATTCAGATCCTATCTTTGTGGGATTTGAATTAATTTTGTGGGATTTGAATTAATTCAGATCCTATCTTTGTGGAATTTGAATTAATTTCGTGGGATTTGAATTAAATCTCGTTGCTATCTTTTGGGATTTGATTCAATCTTTCCATAACTGAAGAGGCGGTTATGGTTTCCACCCTCTCTCTATAAATACTCTCTTCTGGCCTCCTTTGCCACTACTACGAAAATTACAAGTTAGAAAAGGAGAAAAAGAGAGAGAGTTGCTGCCGCCATTGCAAGTCCATCCGAGGAGTCTGAACAGAGGTGACTTCGAGCGTTCCACAAGTTCTTTAACTTGCTGGTTTCTGGAAGCAGATCGTGTGGGGCGAATCTTGCTTTGAGCAACGGTGTTTTGACACCCCAACATTGTTCTTCTTCTCATCTCTCTCTAGTTTTATTGTAACTCGTTCTATCCCAATTGCAACACGTTTGCAAGGAAGAACGAGAGATCTTCTCTTCTCTTTTTCCTTCCTTCAGATTGTAATTTGGCTATTTGATTTTTGTACCGTCGTAGATCTTGAGTTTGATCACTGCAAAGTTTTGTGGGACATCTCAGATCTCGATTGCATTTGTTTTTCCATCTTTGATCAAGCCCCGGGACTAACAATCTCAAAGCAAGATCCGTATAGATGGAAAACATTAATGCTTCCCTCCTCCAATCGGACTTCTACAAGTTGGAAAAGTTCGATGGAGAGCACTATCAAGTCTGGAAGAGAAAGGTGTACCTAACTCTTCAACTGAAAGACGTTGATCATGTTCTGTTGGAGGAAGAACCCTCTGTTCCAGACACTGGATCTACTGCCGCCATCAACACGGCTACCAAACTCCAGGCCAAGTGGAGAAGGCAAAATAGCATCTGCAGGCTTCTCATCCTGAATGCTATGGAGGACTCCCTAGCAGAATCCTACTCAAAGAAGGAACTTGCCAGAGACATATGGGAGTCTGTGGAAAATCTGTATGAAGAAGATA
This sequence comes from Iris pallida, assembly GCA_029216955.1. Taxonomy (NCBI): domain Eukaryota; kingdom Viridiplantae; phylum Streptophyta; class Magnoliopsida; order Asparagales; family Iridaceae; genus Iris; species Iris pallida. The sequence continues at coordinate 1,934,411 of JANAVB010013398.1, forward strand.
AGAATAGGAGCAAAATGTTTGTGGTTGAAAAATATCACAAATTGCTCTTTGAGGACGAAAAGTCCATGCTGCCACAGGTGAAGGAATTTCTGAAGCTGCGTCAGAAACTGGAAGACGAAGAGATGCCCCTTCCCGACAAGTTTGTCGTCGGAGGGATCGTCTCAAAACTTCCTGCTGGATGGAGTACCTTCTATGCAAGGATGCACAGAAAGAAGCTAGACATTAGCTTGGGGGATCTACTTCAAGAGATCCATGTTGAGGACGAGATGCGTTCTCAACAGAAGGTGGACACTCTGTCCAAACAGTTGGCTAAAGCCAATCTTGTGCAGACGAGAGATTCCAAGGGGAAGCAGGCGGCTTCTCATCCCAAGAAGAAGGACTTCGCTAATCTAAAAGTGAAGGGTCCTTCTTTCAAGCAACAGAAGACTAAGTCCCACGTGACTTGTTACAACTGTGGCAAGAAAGGCCACTACAAGAGTGAATGCAGATCTAAGCCTAAACAATCAGAGAAAGGTGAGCCTAATAAGGTTTCATTGGTTTCTAACGTTGTTGCTATGATCGGACAGGTCACAACTGTGGGGGTTGACTCTGACTGGTGGATAGACACTGGAGCGACTTGCCATGTCTGTTCAGGCAAGGAATAGTTCGTCACGTACCAGCCGATATCTGAGAAGGTTATCATGGCGAACCAGGCCCAAGCTGAAGTTCTGGGGATCGGGACCGTGGAACTGAAACTCACTGCTGGAAACACTCTGACGCTTCAAGGTGTAAAGTATGTTCCGGCGATTGCCAAGAACCTGATCTCTGGGAGCCTGCTCTACAACGCAGGCTTGAGGATGGACATCAATGCTGGTCAGATGGTGATGTCCAAGAAAGGAACATACTTCGGAAAGGCTTATCAAACCGAAGGCATGTTTAAAATTTAGTTTATTAACCAGTTTGAAGACATTAATGCAGTTGCATTTTCTGATTATTCTCTTGAGTTGTGGCATAATAGACTAGGATATGTTCATTGTAAAAGAATTAACAAAATATCTAGTCTAGGACTTATCTCCAAATGTAGGGGTAAGGTGGAGAAGTGTGAAGTGTGTGCTCAGACGAAGATCACAAGGAAACCCTTTCATCGGGTCAATCGAAGCACAGATCTTCTGGAGTTGGTGCACTCCGATATCTGTGACTTTAAACATTTTTCCACGAAGGCCGGGATGAAGTATTTCATAACCTTTATCGACGACTTCTCAAAATACGCGTTCGTCTACTTGCTCAAGTCTAAAGACGAAGCCTTCGAAAAGTTCAGAGAGTTCAGGGCCGAAGCTGAACGGCAGACTGGACAACAACTCAAGAGGTTAAGGAGTGATCGAGGTGGGGAGTACAGGTCTCATGAATTTGCATCGTTCTGCAGAGAACATGGAATCATATGCGAGACTACTGCTCCATATTCTCCTCAATCCAACGGAAGTAGCGAAGAGGAAGAACAGAACGTTGACAGAAATGATGAACTCTATGCTGCTAACCGCAGGTCTTCCTAAATGCTACTGGAGAGAAGCTGCATTGACGGCCACTTTTATTCTAAATAGAGTGCCACATGCAACTTCTGACGTAACTCCTCATGAACTCTGGTTCAAAGTCAGACCTAACTTGAATGTCATTCGAGTGTGGGGGTGTCTGGCGTATGTAAAACTCCCAGATCTGAAGATTCAGAAGCTAGGGACAAGGACTACGAAGGCGATCTTCTTGGGGTATGCCGAGAAGAGTGATGCTCGGAGATTTCTTGATATTGAGTCAAATTATATCATCGAATCTCGCGATGCTGAATACTTTGAAGACAAGTTTGCAAAAGACAAAAATATTATTCTTTCGGACATTCCAGAAATTGATGGAGGTGCAAATGAGACTGAAATCTCATATGAGCCAGTAGTCCAAGAAGAAGCTGTTGTTGAGGAAACAACTCCTGTACCAGAACTCGCAGAGCCGTCAGCTAAGCGAACGAGGAGACCGAAAGACTTCGGAGATGACTTTGTCACATATCATGTGGAAGCAGATCCGCTTACCTATGATGAGGCGATGAAGACCAGAGATGCTATCTTCTGGAAGGAGGCAGTGAATGACGAGTTTGACTCTATCACCTCCAATAACACATGGGTGTTGGTAGGTCTACCTGAAGGAGAAAAGCCTATCGGATGTAAATGGATCTTCAAGAAGAAGATGAAGGCAGATGGAACTATTGACAAGTTCAAGGCCAGGCTGGTAGCCAAGGGATTTTCTTAGAAACAGGGGATAGACTACTTTGACACGTACGCTCCAGTAGCCCGGATGACCACCATCAGGATGTTAATCGCTCTAGCAGCTATACATAAGTTGGTGATACATCAGATGGATGTAAAAAGCGCATTCCTGAATGGGGAGCTGACCGAAGAGATTTACATGCAACAGCCAGATGGATTTGTCGTCAAAGGTCTTGAAGACAAAGTCTGCAAGTTGGTGAAATCATTGTATGGTTTGAAGCAAGCTCCCAAGATGTGGCATGAGAAGTTTGACAAAGTTATTAAGTCAAACGGCTACAGAGTCAGCGAGACGGACAAATGTGTTTACACAAAGTTCGCTGATGGAAGAGGAGTCATCGTTTGTCTGTACGTGAACGACATGCTAATCCTAGGTACGGATATAGGCTGTGTCACAGAGACAAAGAAGTTTCTCTCAACCAAGTTCAGTATGAAGGACTTGGGGGATGCAGATGTCATCTTGGGCATAAAGATCATCCGGACAGACACTGGAGTAGCGCTGTCACAATCTCACTACATTGAGAAGATGCTCACACGCTATGGGTATAAGGATCTTCCAGGGATCGATACGCCATACAGGTGTGATCAGAAGCTGAAGCCAAATTCAAGGGAAAGCGTCAGGCAGCTGGAGTATTCTAGCGTTATCGGAAGTTTGATGTATGCAACCACTGCCACAAGGCCTGACATAGCTTTTGCCGTGGGAATGTTGAGTCGGTTCATAAGCAACCCAGGGGTTGAGCACTGGAAAGCTGTGAAGCGGGTGATGAGATATCTCAAGAAAACTCAAACATATGCACCGCACTACAACGGGTATCCGACAGTAGTGGAAGGCTTCAGTGATGCTAGCTGGTGTTCAGAGATAGAAAGCGAGAGATCCACAGGTGGATATGTCTTTTCCTTGGGTGGAGCTGCTATATCGTGGAAGTCGAAGAAGCAGACTATACTCTCTCGTTCCTCTATGGAATCTGAATTCTATGCACTTAAAACTGCAGCAGATGAAGCAGAATAGCTTCGGGAGCTCATGTATGATCTTTCAGTGGTTGGGGCTCAGATACCGGCGATACCGATATACTGTGACAACCAGGCGACTGCGGCGGTGGCATCAAATGACCTCTTCAACGGGAAGAAGAGGACTGTGCGGTTGAAGCACATGGCAGTACACGATCTTATCAAAAGAGGTATAATTGCAGTGGTTGATGTTCGGAGTCAGGAGAACCTGGCAGATCCGTTCACAAAGGGCCTCAAGCGCCAGTTGGTCGATGACACAGCTTGTAAAATGGGCTTGAAGGCATTCTGATAGTGTGTCTTCGTAATCCTACCATAAAGTTTTATGCTATTAGTTCAAAGAGAAATCTACTAGGCATCTAACTTTTGGTTCAAAGGAGGATCACTGACTGGGAAACTATCAGGTAACAGTGGGTACTTGTTCTCTGGAACATGAAAGGGATACGGACCCATAACCACTGTTGTCTACTATGTATTTTTCTGCAGAAAAAACAGATCCTGTGGAAGGTTGGCTTAAACGCCTTAATGAGTTCTCAGGCAGAGTGAATGCCTGGTGTGCTATACAGGAAGCATGGTAGAGCAGCACTACAAGGAGTGAATCTCCATGCTACAGTAGGGTGACTCCACCATGAGGTTCCCAAAGGGGTAATGCCTCGGCTTTGCAAGCCAAGTCACAGCGGCGTAGCACCGCAAATAGGCAGGTAGCCTAATGTTGTATGTCGTAATTAAAAAGTTGTAGACAGCACTACAAAGGGGAGGATGGCCCCATGTTACAGTGGCACGACACCACGATGAGGTACCCAGGTAGGGGTAAAGCCTCGGCATTGCAAGCCATGTCGTTGCGGCGTAACACCGCAAGGAAGCCTTAGGCTTCATGCTGGGTAGTTTGGCACTACAAAGAGGCTTGTGACCTCATGCTACAGTAGTATGACACTACGATGAGGTTCCCAGGTAGGGGTAATGCCTCGGCTTCAGGCCATGTCATAGCGGCGTAGCACCGCAAGGAAGCGCAAGGCTTCATGCCATATCTCTTTAATAAAGAACTCACCTATAGTATATGGAAAGAGATATCAGGCCGTCTCTTGAGGGTAAACTTGTAGACGCCCAAAATTATACACTGAAACCAGGCTGGCACAGGGCCTTTAATGTGCAGCCAGAAGCACACGTAACTACACTTTGTGAGTGGGAAGAATTACAATTATGGTGCAGAATTCAAGGCGTAGTCCATTCTTGTATCACATTGTTATTTAACCCATGCGGGAAGATTCAAGTCGTCAGCGACATCTATCCTAATGCAAAATGGACAATTACTGTAGGGAATGCTCAACCCTGGACACATATATATGTTGTGATATGTGGAGGATTGTTGGTGCTTTCTTTACATGGAGAGAGCTTGCTCTCAACATGTCTTGTAAAATTATAGTCCCATATCGGAAATGTACCATGAGTTATCTCAACATATATACTTGGTTGTGTTGTTGAGAGATGCACATGGGGTGGTAACCCTAAGGAGGGAACCATATGGGTGATTTTATTAGGAGGTAAGAATAAGGCTCCAAGGATTAAGCATTAATGCTTTTGTCATTCTCTTGGATTAATTCTACTTGGAGCTAAGCCCCAACGGGGCTTAGCGACTCGGACTCGGACTCGGGCTCATGGGGCATAATGTGGCATTTTGTTGGCGCACTTTGCACTTAACACGTCAGCAGTCATGCGGTCTTTATGCGGCTCATGCGGCACATGCGGTCCATGCGGTCCATACGGCACATGCGGTCCATGCGGCTCATGCGGTCCATGCGGCTCAAGCGGTCCATGCGGCCATTAGGCTCAAGCGGCCAGGCTGCTGCTGCTGCTGCATGGAGGGATCCGCTGACTGTGCAGATTACAAATCAGTTATGGAAAGGCTGAATCAATGCGATTAAATCAGATCCTATCTTTATGGGATTTGAATTAATTCAGATCCTATCTTTGTGGGATTTGACTTAATTTCGTGGGATTTGAATTAATTCAGATCCTATCTTTGTGGGATTTGAATTAATTTCGTGGGATTTGAATTAAATCTCGTTGCTATCTTTTGGGATTTGATTCAATCTTTCCATAACTGAAGAGGCGGTTAGGGTTTCCACCCTCTCTCTATAAATACTCTCTTCTGGCCTCCTTTGTCACTACTACGAAAATTACAAGTTAGAAAAGGAGAAAGAGAGAGAGAGTTGTTGCCGCCATTGCAAGTCCATCCGAGGAGTCTGAACAGAGGTGACTTCGAGCGTTCCACAAGTTCTTCAACTTGCTGGTTCCTGGAAGCAGATCGTGTGGGGCAAATCTTGCTTTGAGCAACGGTATTTTGACACCCCAGCATTGTTCTTCTTCTCATCTCTCTCTAGTTTTATTGTAACTCGTTCTGTCCCAATTGTAACACGTTTGCAAGAAAGAACAAGAGATCTTCTCTTCTCTTTTTCCCTCCTTCAGATTGTAATTTGGCTATTTGATTTTTGTACCGTCGTAGATCTTGAGTTTGATCACTGTAAAGTTTTGTGGGACATCTCAGATCTCGATTGTATTTGTTTTTCCATCTTTGATCAAGCCCCGGGACTAACATCCCCCACGTGCCAGGAAGGTGGAATGGAATTCGCACGGGTGTCAATACTCCCGCGCAATCCGTGCTGCGTGATCCCCGTGCTATCATCACGTCCCCCGACGCGCCTCCATATCTGCCGTGTCCCCTTCCCTTTCTCGTACCTTAACCGTCTCCTCCGACGACCCCTGCTACGCCCACGTCCACCCAATAGACCGTCCTCCTCACGCTCAACTCCTGGAGCAAGGTCGACGGGGTTGGGAGCTCTATCAGCTCCTCCCACGGAAGAAGTCTCCACCTGTGGTCGCCCACAATCACTCACAACGTGACCATGGTGGCCACAGGAGACACAGTAAAGAGGTCTCCGCTCATAGACAACCGGCTGCGAGCGAACACCATCAGGCAATTGGAAGAACACCTCATATTGAAGTGGTTTGCTGACATCCACTTCCACCAAAACCCTTGCCACCCCCGGCCTCGAAAAGGACGTCGTAGCCCGATCAGTACTAAGCGGAGTGCCGAGACTAGATGCAATAGAAAGAACCGTATTGGTATCAAACAAACAATGAGGAAGCCCGGGAAAGGCCACCCAGATCGGAACCCGAGGGTCCTCTCTCTGCGGTAAAAAGTCCACCGACGACCGGAATATCACCATCGGAACCCGACCAACGAACCAACAGTCCTTTGACCGCAGCCGGAGAAAATCACTCTCGACGTGGGACCGTATAAGGACGTGTCGATCATCGATCGCCTTCACCTCAATCAGCCCCCTGAAACCCTGCGAATCAAAGGCCTGTCTAATAGTCTCACCCGGGAGTCTCCGTCGAGCAAACTTGCCAATTAGGTCTAGCCCACACGGCACCGTGAGGGCCTCTATGTCCGACTGAGAAAAAACAACCACCTTCCGGCCATCGGAAACAATGGCTGGTCTAAAATCAACCCTCGACAAACCAGTCGTAGACTTCATCGCGGATCCGCCCACCACCGCAGCGAAGCTCCGTGCCGTGCCACCCACCGTCGACGTGGCCGCCGCCATCGTGTTTGCCATGAAATATAAAAGAGCAGAACAATTATCGGAGGACTGGACTTTTACTTCATGTTACAAACTCGCTTGTACAAAGAAAACCTATGGACGAAAACCTTGGTACAGCAGTCTAAGTTCAATTGTTTATTTTTGATTCTGGGGGGTGACGATAGAGGCTCGGGAAAGCGACGGCCGCTCTGCCTTACTCCTTGGACGATCGGTATGCAGCCTTGGCTTAGGAAAATTATATATATATATATATATATATATATATATATTTTATATATATATATATATATATATATATATATATATATATATATATTTATATATAAATATATATATATATATATATATATAAAATATATATATATATATATATATATATATATATATATATATATATATATATATATATATATCGTATTAGGCTATTATAAATATAGTCATATATATACAAAATGGTAATTAAATCTATTTGGCCTAAAATTAATCCAAAATAATTTCTACTAAGTCATAGCAACCTAACATGGCTCTACCAAGTAGGGTTGACTAGGTTAGGGTCCAAATATATTTTCTACTTAAATCGAACTGAAAAGTCAACCAATGAGTCTCTTATGCCATTCATAAATAAATAGCACATGGAAACTCGATTGAGTGGCACACCCTTGGCATGTGTGTCTTAGGCTTAATATGGGTCAAAACATATATTGGGTCAAATAGTTTTTATCGATGTCGAGTTCCGAACTCATGTTGGAAGTTAGGTCTAGAATTACGGTAAATAGTCAAAAGGCCTAAATTGATTCGAAGTTGTGTGAAGTCAAAAGAATGTTAGGAAACAAGTTTGGATGGGACATGATATATCAAAATGAAGGTGGACTTGTCTACTTCAAAGCTCATGAAGAACGTTATAAAAGATTGGTATTTCTTGTGCTTCAAAAATTAAAGTTACAAAAAAGTACACCTATAATCATAATTAAGAATAAAATATAATCTAATAAATTTAAATCATATAAAGTAAATTAAAAAAAATTCCTAAAAATTAGGGTCCTTACACTAATGCAGGCGGTAAGTCTAGTCGGTAAGCCACTACACCAACCCTCTCAAGAATACTGAAAGGTCCGATGAATCACAGGCTAAGATTTTCGCCTCCACCAAGCGAATCATACCCCGTGTCGAAAAAAATCCTCAAGAATACCATATCGCCAACCTATCACAAAACAAAGCCTTAAAACATAATCTATAACAAATAACCACAATCAAATACAATACCAAAATATAAACTATACCTCATACTATAAAGGACTCCGGTGGCTATCAGCCTAACGTCGTTGTCTGTCCTGTGCCACCCGAAGTCTATCTCTAATCAGCTTGACCTTCTCCGCTACATCCATAATTATCTCTGGGCCAAGCAAAGCTCTCTCACCAACATCTTCCCAAGACAAGGTAGTACGACACCTCCATCCATGTAGAGCCTCAAATGGTAACATCTCTATGTTGGCCTAGTAGCTGTTGTTGTAAGCAAACTCTACCAAATAAAGATGGTCCTCCCAAGATCTACCGAAATCTAGTACACAGGTATGAAGCATATCCTCGAGAGTCTAAATTATTCTCTCCGACTGTACATCTATTTGAGGATGATATGTGGTACTAAACTTGAGCTAGGTGCCCAAGCTAGCCTGCAAACTCCTCCATAAATGAGAAGTGAAACGATTATCCCGATTAGAGACTATGCTCACAGGAACCCCGTACAACCTGATAATCTGTCTCATATACATCTCAGTCAATTTCTCCATAGACAAACCCACCTTGAAAGACAAAAAGTTAGCCGATTTGGTCAACCTGTCAACGATGACCCAAATCACGTCTTTTCGTCCTGGAGATCGTGGAAGTCCAGATACAAAATGTATTTGTAAGTATTCCCACTTCCACTCTTGAATGGGTAATGGTTGAAGCAGACCCCCAAGCCTCTGTCAATCTGCTTTCACCTGCTGGCACACTAAATATCTTGATACAAACTGTGGCACCTCCCGCTTCATGTCATACCACCACACATGCTCTCTTAGATCCCTATACATCTTGTTGGCACCAAGATGCATAGAGTACTGAGAACAATGCACCTCTTGAAGAACCTTTTCCCACAACTCTCCACTAGGCACACATAATCTAGTACCTTGTCTTAATGACCCATTATTGGCAATAGAGAAGTCATCCAACAATCCTGCTTGAACCTCCTTTTTGTTGCTCCTCAGATTCACATCATCAAACTGTGTTGACTTTATCCTGTCCATGAGCTCTGACTGAATCTGCAAGCCCCATATCTGTACCTCCATCCCCAGAACTATCACCTCAATGCCCAAGCTCTCCAGATCTGCCAACAAGTGATGGTCTAATGTCAAGTATATTGCTACCGGATACCTGTTTAAGGCATCGGCAACTACGTTGGCTTTTCCTGGGTGATACTACAAGGATATATCATAGTCCTTCATCTCTAACCACCGTCTCTGCCTCATATTCAACTCTTTTTGAGTAAACACGTACTTCAAGCTCTTGTGGTCTGTAAAGTTCTCTATGCGCTCTCCATATAAATAGTATTTCTACCTGACCCTGATGGCAACATCAAGATAGGAGCCGACGTCAACCTCTTCTTCAGCTCTTTAAAGGTAGCCTGGCACTCCTTGGACCACACAAACTCTACATCCTTCCTGGTGCGTCTGGCCATCGCCTCGACAATCCTAGAGAAGTCATGTACGAACTTCCGATAATATCCTACCAGACCCAAGAAACTCTGAATCTCTACAACTGAGCTCGGGGTAGTCCAAGACTCCATGTCTACGATCTTCTTCAGATCAACTGAGATCCCAGCATCAGACACAACATGCCCCAGGAACTCTATCCTATCCAAGAAGAACTCACAGTTCGATAACTTTTCGTACAACTACTCCCTCCTGAGAGTCTCCAGTACAATCCTCAAATGCTTTTCATGCTCTTCTGGCATCTTCGATTAGATGAGAATATCATCAATAAATACTACCACGAACTTGTCAAGGTATTAGTGAAATAACTTGTTCATCAAGTTCATGAACACCATGGGGGCATTAGTCAATGTTGTTCACCTTATCCTGCAACTTGTCCACCTGCTTCTTCATCTATGCCAACTCTCTGTTGTTCACCCTATAGATATACTGTGAAATAGGCTCTGCACCAGACACCAAGTCTATAGAGAACTCAACATCCCTATCAGGAGGCAACCCCGGCAACTCATCTAAAATTACATCCATAAACTCTATAATCAAAGGATGAGGCAACTCCTTCTCCTCCACTAAAGCTTCGTAGATAGCTCCATCACCCTACTCCGCTGCCCCTCTAGCAAACTTAAAATCTGGCTCTCATGGCAGGCTGAACAAGACTCTACCTCCTCTACAATCTATGTTAGCGAAGTGCATACTCAACCAATCCATCCCGAGTACAATGTCGTAGCTCAAAAGTGGCATTATGAGTAAATACGCACTCAAATCCCAGCCTTCCAAAGAAACTCGCTGCTACTTGTAAATATTACTAACCAGGATAATCCTCCCCCGGTCATAAACTTGTAAGTCCTACCCAAAGATTCAGCAGGAATATAATGCTTGAGAGCAAATAAAATAGATATAAAAATATGAGAAGCACCACTATCAAACAGTGCTGAAGCTGGAATGGAATCAAGAAGAATAAAAACTATAATAACATCGCCAATAGGCTCATCCTCCTCGACTGGCAGAGCAAACGCCCTACCATGGGTACCCCTCTAATGTTGGTGCTGAGCAAAACACTGTTGCTTTGTCTAGAGTGGAGGTTCCCTCAGCTGTACCATAAGTGGCCTCGTCGGTGCTCTCTAAGCTGCACATGGTCCCTGAGCTGCACGTAAGGGTTCGAAGGACAATCCTTCATTTGGTACCCCTCGATACAGTAATATAGGCACACTCCTAGCCACTTCCAGCAAACCTCCTAAATTTGGTCGGGCTTTTTCCAGAAGTAGTAAGGAGGAGCATACAGTAGCAGTCTCTACTATTATGGCACCTGCTGAACTGGTACGCATATCTGGAGCTGGAAACTACTGTGGCAATTGGAATGATCGATGTTAAAGCTGGGAATACTTAGCAGGCCCCGTGCTACTAGTATCCCCCGAAAAGAAGTCGTGATCTCTCTTGGGCTTCAAGCCCAACTCCCTCTCCACCTTGTGTGCCTCCGCAAGGATCTCCGCATAAGTCTTATAGAAAGAAGGAATAAAGATCTTCATTTCCCAGTTTAGACCCTCCCCGAAGCGACTTGCTCTGATCTTCGGATCTTGTACCATATACTCCACATATCGACTCAGCCTACCGAACTCTGTGGTGTACTCCTCAACTGACATACCTCCCTATTGGAGGTTCTGAAACTGTCTGGCTAGGTCCAATATGTCAGTAGGCGAGAAGAACTTCTTCTTGAAGAGGTCCTTGCGCACCACCCAGGTCTGTCCCACTGCAGAAAGAGTCGGTTCATTCCTGAACCAGGTGCAAGCAATATCCAGTAGCTGAAGTCCTACTACCTCAACCTTCAAGTCATCAGCAAGACGAAACACCCTCATAAGTAGTTCGATATCCTCGAGCCAGTCATCTGCATAAATGATGCCCTCTGTCCCCCTGAAGTCTCGTGGTTCCAACTTTTTGAAATCCTAGATGTTACTCGGCCTAAGTTGGGCACCCTACTGTTGGACCGGAGCTCCCCGTTCTACTGCAACTAGAGCGAGCTGATGGACGCTCACCATGCCCTGTTGCATCATGTCTATCTGCTTATGGTCTGCCTCGAACTGAGCCCTCTGTGCCTCTAGCATCTCTCTGAATAAGACAAACATCTGTCCTATATCAGTAGGTACTAGAGGCGGAGGAGAAAGATCTCTTGGAACAGATGGAGCAGTCCGTTGTGTGAAGGAGGAGGAACACCTGTAATAACCTCGGGTACAATCCCCACTGGAGGAGGAGGAGCACCCACAAAAACCTCGAAAATGGTCCTTTACACTAGAGGAGTAGCACATCAGAAGGCAACTGATACCCTAATCCCCATAGAAGTGACTAGAGCAGGCCTATGGGACATCGTAGATCCACGAGAGGCTGCTGGTCCCGAACGCTATGATCTGGTCTAAGGCGGCATCCTGAAGACGGATTGAAAGAAGGTAGTCAATATGGCACAAGATAGAATATATTCAAAAAATAACAGTTATAGTTCAAAGAATCAAATATCAAAGAAAGGACAGTTACATGAATCAATAGATTAGAAGTTTTTCTAATTGTGATTGAGTATCCCTTAGCCTATAGCCTATATCCTATATATATTGTAGGCTCGTAATAGCACTCTAAGTCGAGCACCACTACGACATCACACTAATTACAACCTCGAAGAAATTGTACTAATTGTAACCCCGAGACCTGCATGGGCCACCACTAAAAACGTGTCATGATTTGCACCTGATATAGGGGCACGAGTACGTGATGATGCCCAGTCTACGCCGTAGCATCGGTGGTAGCACGCTATTTACGTTTACTATGCTAACTAGCAATATATATATATATATATATATATATATATATATATAAAATAAAAAATAAATATATATATATATATATATATATATATATATATATATATATATATATATATATATATATATATATATATATATCATAACCTATGAAGATATCTCAACTCCAATCGGAGGACAAATAATAATATATCCATACTCAATCACAATGACTATAAGGAAGATAAAGGAACAATAAAGGTAATAACATGATACGAAATAAACAGAGAAAGTCTAACATAAATATAGCACAAGTCCAAAGAAAGGCTAAGAGTCAACTATCTCAAATACAAGTCTGAAAAAAATATATCCAGTCGGGATTGGAGCGAAGTACACCTCTAATAAGAGTTTCAGTAAATGACAAAGACTATGTAACAGTAAATAGAGAGAATATACAAGATAATGTAATAGGTATATGAATATAGCAAGACATAAGTAAAGTTGTAAATAAGTACAAGAGCAAGAGAACATGATATATCATGTACAAGAATCAAGAATAATGTTATCTATGTGAGTGAGAACTAGTTTTAACTACATGTGATCGACTTGGGAACTTGCACAAGGATATATAGCCAAGTTAATCATACATGCGATATATGATTAACACTCGCAAGGAACAATAACATGCACAAGGAGGGTATGATCACATATCTATACTAATACTCTTCACCCCCGACTGGTATAGTAGATCCAACCATGGTACATTACGACACAAAATTCTCTGAGAAGGTCCCAAACCTTCGCAGGAATCGGTGTCCATACAATACACAAGAACAATAACAAGGCTTGCGCAAGGTACACTAAGATATACAAGAAATAATATCTCATAATGGGATCCAAAAACAGCAATCTGTGTGACCAATATGTAAAAAAATCAAGGATATCTACACCAAATACAAGAAACATAGAAGACATCGTAAACGAAAAATTACTATAGAGTGTACTCGTCTAAGATCTGGTGTGAAATATCAACAATATCTGATACAGTGCCTCGAAGACCTAAATATAGAATATCAATGTCAATTCATATTTTGAAATCATAAACATGCTATACTAACTTAATACTAGGTCTCCAAGTCATTTCTAGGTCAAATTAGGTCAACTAAGTCAATACCTTGCTAAACTAGGTCAATCTAGGTCATACGTAGGTTTTCTAATCTATAATAGGCCATACCAAGGTATTCTAGTCTATAGTAGGCCATACCTTATGTAATTAACTATATTGGATACACATAGGTCCTACAATGTAATATCTTAACTATTCCCCAATATCCTAGCATAAGCCTACACCTTAACACAAGGTAAACTAATTACCTACCTGTCCAATACCCTATCACAAGGGTAAAATCAATTACCTTAACCCTATCTAATATTCTATCACATTACCTATTACATTTCCATTATCTTAACCTATTTTCCAATACCTATATGCATATAGGTAATACCTAAATCCATATCCCTAGGTAAGCCCAAACCTGATTCTATTACTTATGACTTCCTAGGCATTACCTACACTAGATACCCTGGCTTACCTTATTTACCTATACTCCACTCTACTAGCCATACCACACTCTAACACAACATTCAAACCTATACAATTCCCTAGCTAATCCACACTCACACATTTACCTATACACAAATACACACAAACACTCATATCCTATTGATAGTCTCTAACAGTATATGTACTGCTGTCACAAGCACTTCAAATACTGCACTGCCCTAAAAACTGTCCTCTGTATTCAACATTGTAGGTCCCTTGATGTATAGGTTCCCACAGGAACCCCTTGCTAATCTACTATTGTTACTACTACAGGGACAGTTGTTCTCTTCTTCTAATTTTCCTGCACAGGCCCTATGACTGCACCTACGCCTAAACCTATGCACAGGTTGTTGTTTTAAGCAGCAGATTGCTACTGTTAATGCATGTGCATTGGAGCTTCCTTCTTCATTGATGTACAGTGCAGTGGTAAATGTCATTACCACTGCTACTAAAGCCAATTGCTGCTCCCAACGGGCAGCAGCTACTGTTGCTTCCTACATTTTTTCCCTGCATCTGTGCAGAGCAATATTCCTGTAGCTGTTATGAGTATGCTTCCCCTGTGCAGTCCCCAATAGCTGCTATTACTAACCCTACTACTCTACTGTCCCACACTTTACATATACCCACCTAGGAAAATCTAAACACCTATGGCTATATAAATACACCCACATATCCTCACATAACTAACCATATATGCACACACACAAACATGAACTCTCAAATAGGTATTCACCTATTCACATCCCCAATGTACATTACTAGACACAACATACACACACACATTTAAGCATATATATGCACATACACATCTATTCCCCCTATATTACTATGTACATACATATATCACTATATGAATATACACACACTCATGAATTATACTAAAATACACTACTGCATGTGTGTATCCACATACACACATGCCATATAATCAAACACTTGGTGTGCATCACCCCCGTATCGCACTAATCTACGATACGCTTGTGATATGACCACGATACATATACCAAACCTTGTTCGAATCCTACCAAATTACATGAGCAAATCTAAAATGCATAGATAAACATAACTACTGCAATTCGAAGCTAGTGTCATATGCAATTGGACATGTGTGCAACAAGTGTCGAAGGTAAAACTTCCAAAATGACCCCGTGTCCTACCGTATCATGATACGGCCTACACGTATCCAATTGTGGACACGAATCTAGATACACACAACCAAATCTAATCTAAATAGATCTAATAAACCAAATGACAAATACTTGGTGCACCATTATCGAAATTCTCCCAAAATTGGCATAAATCCTATGGGTAGTCCTAGTCCATGGAAAACAAATAGAATCTAATTAGAAAGAAAAATAAGATGTATACCTATTAAGAGATGGATTCTCAATAAAAAGCCAAATGGACACGATCCAGATACGTAGCTCCTAGCAAATTAACTCCTCTTCTTGAGCTCCTAGTCTCCAAGATCCTAGGCTCCTTCTAGTGAAGGGAATGAGAGGGATGGATGAGAGATTGAGTGGAATTAGAGAGGGATTAGTGGGGGGAATGGTACAAATTGGGGAAGAACACCAAAATGAGAAGAATTAGTGTAATGGAATGAAATAAGAGAATGAGTCTCTCCATCTTGAGGTGACCGTCCATATAGGTAGGGTTTGTTATTCTAAAAAGTCCAACGTGCCCTCTAAACCTTGTCATATGGGCTAATTAATGCATGGAAGGATCTAAACCTATTTTGGTAAATAGTCTAATCTCTAATTTAATTTAATGGTCATGACTAATGGGTCTAATTGGGCCTAGTCAAATGAGTTGGTCTATGAGTCATGTCATGCTAATTGTTGGTTTCTAATTTAGTGTCTAATCTAATTGGTTCACTAACACAAGTCTAACAAATAGGCTAGCCACTAACCATAATAACTAGCACAATATTAATAAATAAATATTCATAATATTATATAAATATAAAATAACAAAATTATTCCTATTTAGAAAAGTGGTAGTGACATGAATAATGCTCCTAACTCCCCGCACTCGGCACACAACCCCATCTAACCCTTATACTCGAATGCCCTACTCCTTGTGCAATAATATCTCATCACTGCTCCCTGTAATCTGCTGTTAAGACACCTGCTCCCATAGCAACAACAAATGGCAGCAACACGAGTAGCTACTAAATGCTGCATGCAAGAGAGTCCCTGCTATCCTATTATACCAACTTTAATCCACCTTATCACCCCAACCCGCCCGCTCTCCGGCCACCCCAGCCAGTTACCCACCTCCATGTGTCGAGCAACCCGCCTACCCCTAACTCTTGTACAATATCGTTTCTGATATGTATCCGACACGAAGATAGTTGCGATAACAAAATTAACCCAAAAAATATTTTGTCATATCCTGTCCAGGTCTGACCTCGTGTCTATCCTCTATTCATCAGGTCTGACCTCAACGATCTAAATCACCACATCAGATAAGAGCCAAGAGGGAAGAAAGCAAATCGAGAAATTATAGTGCATGATGAGGAGGAAGAGCACGTCGGAGGTGCATGGGCACGAAGGAGGAGGACACTACTAAAATCTGCTCCATTAGCGACATAAATTTAGCGACATTAGTAAACTGTCGCTAAATTGTGCACATTAGCGATGTTTAATTGAAATGTCGCTAATAGTCGCTACTAGCGACGAAAATAGCGATGTGACAATGACGTATATTAGTTATATAAGCTAGTCGTCGCTATGACGTCGCTAATAGCGACTAATTTAGCGACGTTAGGATGAACGTCGCTAAATTCTAATTAAATTCATCCCAACAATTTATTTCCCCCCATTTTACTCTCTCACTCTCTCTCCTCCCCCTCCGGCGCTCTCACTCTCTCCGGTGCTCTCGCTCTCTCCAGCGACTCTTACTCTCTCTGGTGACTCTCCTCCCTCTTTGATACGTGACTCCCCCCTCTCTCTCTCTCTCTCTATCTTTCTCTCTCTATTTTGGTTATTAGTGGTTGGGGGTGCGGGTGGCTCGGGAGGAGGGGCAGGGGGGTGCGGGTGGTTGGGGGGTGAGGAATGGTCCGATGGGGGTGAGGGGCAGGGGGGACACGGATGGTTGGGGGGTGAGTAGGGCGTGGCTGGGGGGGTGGGGCAGGGGGTGAGGGCGGCTGGGGGTGAGAATGGGGGCTGAGGGGAGAAGAGGGTTAGGGTTCGGGTTAGGAGGGTGTGTGGGGGGGAGGGACGGGGGGTGAGGGCGGCAGGGGGTGAAGAGGGGGGCTGGGGGGAGGGGAGCAGGAGGGTGGGGGGCTGGGGAGAGGGGGTTTGGGGGGAGGGGAGGGTTCGGGTTAGGGTTAGGGGTGGTTGGTGGGGGAGGGGAGCAGGGGGGTGGGGGGCTGGGGAAGGGAGGGGCGCTGGTGGGGGAGGGGTTAGGGATAGGGTTCGGGTTAGGGTTAGGGTTATGGTTGGTGTAGGAGGGGGGAGGGGAGCGAGGGGGCTTGGTCAGGGGCACCGATAGTGTCAAAAACTATGATAATTTAGTAATAATTATTTATTTTCTGACACCAAAAAATGTGATACTCCGATTCGAAATCACCGATAGTGCCGATATTTGTAACAAGTAGTTTTGTTGGTTGGTTAATTGGTAACATGGTGATCAGGACATAGTCCCTGCAGCCATTCGACTAGCGAGGCAGAAATTATGTAGCCGTAGATAAAGTTGACTGTCCTCCGACCCTCATCTTTCGACAATGATGATACGACAACCTTTCACTATATCTTTTAGTAGTAGATGATGTCTTAGTATTATATTATGTGGGTTCATCTTGATTCTGTTATATCATTCAGATACTAGATTCGATAAGAACATATACTACACCATATGTACAAGACATAGATGATTCACACTAATGCATGCTAGAATGAATTTTGGTTTGTGTTCTGATCCATCCGTTCTCATACTTAAAATAGATATGAATTAGTACTATGTGTCAATCTTTATTTTTGTACTCAAATGAGATGATGGTTCCTTTAGTTAGCTTGCTTATGTTACAATTATATTCTTTGTGAATATCGATCTTACCCGATGGCACCCATGACCCGAGCAGTGGCATATCGTTTGAGGAAAATACTGAATGCTAAGGTGGCTCCTCCTACTGTTAAGGAGAAAGTGGCACCGGTAGCTAGTGAGACCGGGAGTTCTATTCATCCAGCACCTGCAGTAGACTGCATCTCTCCTGGCGCCGTCGATCCCACTTATTTGAAATGGTTGCGTGATCGTATCATTGAGCATTTGCGTGAGCTGCGTGGTTGTCATTAGCTATTAGTACTTATTTGTATTGGACTATTTATATTGGAACTTATTTGTATTAGACTAATTGTATAGGACTACATATATGAATTAATACTGTGTCAATCTCTGGATTGTATCTCCAGCTCCAGCTCCATTTGCATTCTGGATTCTGTATTTTTTTATTTTTTCTAAATTAAGCGACGTTATTAGCGACGTTCTTAGCGACGTCACGTACGGTATCGGTATCGCGGTATAGAACTAGTTCAGAGTAGCGGTATCGATATCGCGAACTATTACTGTATAGAAATAGTTCAGAGTAGCGGTATCGGTATCACGGACTATTACTGTATAGAACTGTTCAGAGTAGCAGTATCAGAATCGCGGACTATTACTGTTGTTATTAGTTGTTATTTAATTACACTCTAAAGTTCTTACATGTATATTGAATTGCAGTCTGGCTCTTTTGATTTGGTTGGCACAATTATTTATGAGATACAACATCCACCTCCTCGACCGTATGTACTTAGTATTGATGGATGGATTAGTATCGGTCTATCGATTTGGTATAGGCTGTATCAGATTGGTATTGACCTTAGAGAATTGGTATATGCCATATCCGATAGGTATCGGCCATATCGAAAACGTATCGGCCGTATATCGGATTGGTATTGGCCTTAACGAATTGGTATAGGCCATATCCGATAGGTATTGAAAATGTATCGGCCGTATTGGATTAGTATGATGGAAAGTTTAGTAACAACTGTACTTGGATTTTTCTCTTCTCGAACTAGAATACCATTGCAAGAGAGTCACGAAAGAATAAAAAATCTCCTAAATAGTAATGTTTACTGGAGTGATTGGCCGATCACTCTCGTAAACATCGATATTTAGGAGATTTTTACTCTCTAGTGACTCTCTTACAATGGTATTCTAGCTCGAGAAGCGAGAAATCCAAGTACAGTTGTTACTAAACCTTCCAATTCGCTAAGGCCGATACCAATTCGCTAAGGAAGATACCAATTCGCTAAGGCCGATACCAATCCGATATGGCCTATACCAAACTGATAGACCTATACTAATCCATCGGTCGATACTAAGTACATCCGCCTATACCAGCGGATCCACTAGTTACTGTACGGTGGACCCCGGAGTACCCTCGGACTCAGTTATATCCGGTTACTGGTGAGTACATGATTATATACTAATTTTGTTTAGTTCATCTTAAGATTGGAAGTAGGTTTGTAGGTGATAGGTACAAATTTCGTGTTTATGGACTGGATTAAGATTCTTCTTGTATTTTCGAATCTGAACTGTTTCTAAAGTGTGTTTTTATGGATAATTTAATACTCGAGACTGTGCAAAATTAAATCGTCAAACGAAGTTGAGTTGAATTTTGTATATACGTGCTCTCATTGATATTTAATGGTCTTACCAGATGGCACCTAAGACCCAAGGATCTCGCTTGAGGGAGGCACAGATGGCTGCTCCAGAGAGCAGTTCCACCGAGAGAGCTGCTCCAGAAGCGATTCCTAAAGCCGAGAGAGCTGTGAAAGAGGAGGTGGCACCAGAGGACAGTTCCACCAGGAGTTCCAGTCATCCATCTCCTCTGGATATTGATCTGGCTGCCGTGGATCCTACTTATGCGCGCTGGCTGAGGGAGTTCTATCTGCCCCAGCATAGACGACAGTAGATACATATATTGACTAGATTTGTTTCCAGAAGACTTATTTCTAACAACCGATATTTGATGGATATTTGTTTTGATAGATATATCTCTCTGGATATTGTGATGGATATTTGTTTTCATGGATATATCTACTTTGGATATTGTGATGGATATTTGTTTTTTGGAGTGTGATGTATATTGATTTGTGTGATATGTGATGCATATTGTGATGTATATTGGTTTGTGTGATGTGTGATGTGTGATGCATATTGTGATGTTCCAAGAGGCTTGAGGAGACGACCAATTATTTTTTGTCTAGTCTGGATTGTATTGTGCGTGCCGGTGTTGATGTTCCACCGAAGGGGTCGGCGAACCCAGGGATTAGATTCTGTATTTTGGATTGGATTGGATTATGTATTTTGGATTGTACATTTACATTATGGATTCTTTTCTTTTTTTTTCAAATTAGCGACGTTTTCAGCGACGTATAAAAACGTCGCTAACAGTTAGCGACGTTTTTATGTCGCTGAAAATGTCGCTAAATTGTTGACGTGGCAAACAATCTAATGCCACCACATCGTCGCAAAAACGTCGCTAATCGGTGACCACAAGGAAACGTCGCAAATAACGTCGCTATTTAGCGACGGTCATAACGTCGCTAATTTACGTCGCCATAGCGACGTTTTGCGACGTTTTCTCGATTAGTGACACGCTTTTTTCCGTCGTTTCCAAAATGTCGCTAAAAACGTCGCTAACTTAAGTTAACGACGTTTGGGCCGAGATTAGCGACGTTTATAAACGTCGCTAATCTGGCAAATTTTTGTAGTGGGAGGAGGGGGCACATCGGAGGAGCACGGATACGTCGAAGGAGCACGTCGGAGCACAAGAGGAGGAGGAGGAGCAGAGGAGAGAGGGAGAGACAAGAGAGAGAGAGAGAGAGAGAGAGAGAGAGAGAGAGATGAATTTGAACATCCATATTTTTTATATTTAGGACATAGTACTAGGCAACGGACTAGCGGCGCCTACGTACGTCGCCGCGTAAAATATAATGGCTCACAAGTGCCGCTAGACCGTCGCATAATATTTCCGTGTTATTCCTAGGACTAGCCAAGTGATCTAGTGACGTATCGACTACGACTTGACGATGTCTATGTAATTAAAATTCGAAATATTCATTATTGGATGGTTGATGTACGCAAAACCGTTGCTACCTGACAACAGATACTAAGCCTACACATTTTTATCCTTGCCATTACTAAGCCTAGTCATCTCTCAAAAGTCTAACACGACTTTACACATCAACATATTATTGATCTTGACAAGAGAAAAATGATCATAAATCGTAATTCCCGATGCCAACTGTTTTACCATGGTCAATCGAATCAACAAATAAGATTCTGTTCGGTTGCATGAATGACGAAAAAAAAGATTGTATTATAGATCCCATCTCTATCAAGAACAAAGCGTGTGAAGTAAAATGGGACCTTACGCCATAGAACAATATCTATATTCAAACTAACTAAAATAATACAATCGTAAAGTTTAAAGTGTATACCTATGAAATCACTACATAGGCAAGTTAGGCTCTAGTCATTGTGAACTCATGGACTTCATGGTAGCAAGCAAGTACCGTTTTTTTTTCAATCTAGCTTTTGATAAAAATAACATATAACGGCCACTTTTTGGTAGGTTACTTGTCTAAAAAAAGAACAAGAATTTATAAAAGCTCGGAGAAAAGAATAAAAAAAACACAAGTGTGGAAGACAAAGCAACCATCTTGACTCGTATAATACCCTATTATTTTTCAAATAATCCTGCCAGCTCCCAAACGCTAAAACGTTTAACCATGCCGCCTCCACGTGAACTCTCCCACCCCCTGATCTCCCTCTCGCAGTCTCCCTCGTATATATACTCCCCCTCTCTTCTTCTTTCTCGTTACCACTACTACTCACAAGTAATAAGACTATTATTCATCACAATGGACTTGACTTCTTCTTCTCCTTCTTCTTCTTCTTCTGCTGCTGCCAAAGACTCCACTTGGTGGTTGTTCGCTCTCCCCTCGCTCTTTTCTTCTTCCACCTCCATTGATCCCTACTTGTTCGTCTTCGTTCTTCTCTCCACTTCCCTCGCCATTTCCATGATGACGTGGGCCCTCTCCCCCGGTGGACTTGCGTGGTCTCCCGACAACCGGACCCGTCGTGGTTACACTCCTATAGAAGGGCCAAGAGGCCTCCCGTTCCTCGGCTCGATACTCACGCTCACCAACACTCTCCCTCACCGCGCTCTGGAGCGCATGTCCCGCGCCTCCGATACCACCCGTCAGCTCATGGCCTTCTCTATTGGCTCCACTCCAGCTGTGGTCTCCTCCGACCCGACCATCGCCAAAGAAATACTCACCAGCCCCGGCTTCTCCAACCGTCCATTGAAGCGGTCGGCTCGCGAGCTTATGTTCGCTCGCGCCATTGGCTTCGCCTCAGCCGGCTCCTACTGGCGTCTCCTTCGTCGTATCGCCTCCACCCACCTCTTCTGCCCGCGCAGAATCGCAGCGCACGAGCCCGGACGCCAGTCGGACACCAGGCTCATGCTCAGCGCAGTCCAACGCTCCATGCAGTCCACCGGCTCCGTGCAGATTCGCCCCCACCTCCAGCTAGCCGCCCTCAACAACATCATGGGGAGCGTCTTCGGAAAGCACTACGGTGACACCACTGCCAGTACCGACTCTAAGCTGGAGGAGCTTCAGCAGATGGTGAGAGAAGGTTTCGAGCTCCTCGGCGCGTTCAACTGGTCCGATCACCTCCCTTGGCTCGCCTACTTCTACGACCCGGACCACGTCAAAAAGAGGTGTTCCCTCCTCGTGCCTCGTGTCAGGAAGTTCGTTAAAGAGATCATAGACGAGCACCGACACATCGAGAAGCAGCACCTCCGAGACAATGCTGACTTCGTTGACGTTCTGCTCTCTTTAGAGAGAGTATCGGATGGCTGCAGCGACAAGCTGGAGGAAGACGATATGATTGCCGTTTTGTGGGTAATTAGCTTTCCCGTTACTCTTTCCTTAGCCGTTTCTTTCTTCATTAGGACATTTATTAATTGATTGATTGATAATGGCTTGATAATATGACAGGAGATGATATTTCGGGGCACTGACACAACGGCGCTGCTGACCGAGTGGGCCATGGCCGAGCTGGTCCTCCACCCACGTGTACAGGAAGAGCTCTACGCCGAAATCGACTCCAAGTTGGGGCCCACGCGGGCCGTCACCGAGGCAGAGGTGGCGACGATGCCGTACCTGCAGGCAGTGGTGAAGGAGACGCTCCGAGTCCACCCTCCAGGTCCGCTACTGTCGTGGGCCCGCCTTTCCACGGAGGATGTCCTGCTCAGCAACGGGATGGTGGTTCCCGCGGGGACCACAGCGATGGTCAACATGTGGGCCATCACCCACGACGAGATGGTGTGGGCCCGAGCGGGGCAGTTCGAGCCGGAGAGGTTCCTCGACGCCGACGTCGACGTTAGGGGGTCAGACCTGCGGCTTGCGCCGTTCGGTGCGGGCAGGAGGGTCTGTCCCGGGAAGAATCTGGGTCTGGTCACCGTCAGTCTCTGGATTGCTGAACTGGTGCATCGTTTCAAGTGGTGCGAGGCCGAGGGATCGCCCGTGGATTTGACTGAGGTGCTGAAGTTATCGTGCGAGATGGAGAATCCGCTCGTCGTCGTCGCAGTTCCGAGAGAGGGAATAGCCACTTGATTTTGACCAAGTGTCCCTCTCCTTATGCTCAATTAGTTTGCAAAAAGCATTGCAGTAATATATGGATTGGGTTGTGTCAATTAATACATGTTTTTAACATCTAAATTGGACTAGTGTAGGTTTGGCTATGATGGTGTGGCGAGTGATGATGAGAACGAGAGAATGGTTTGTCAGCATTTTGGTCTGCATGGGTCTGCTCATTTGTAATCGTGTGTGTTTCAATCCAGGGACTGTAATTGCTTGGTGGCATGAAATATTTATACTAAATATGTCTCTACTAATATAATGTTGTTTTAAAACTACTTACAAAATGACTCGTCGAAATCATATGCATATTTTATATTAATTAATATTAGTATATATGTACGTATATTATATGTATTTTATACTATTTAAAAAGAGTAAACAATAATATTGTTTTTTATTTTACTTACTTGAGAAGAACAAAGTCTCTTAATTTTTTTTATTTTTTGGAAAGAGCAAACAATAATTCCTTTAATCTTTTCTTTCTACACATAATTTGCGTAACTATCCATGTTATGAACAATTTTAATTAAACATAGATAAGGATATTTTGGGAATAAAAACATTCATTGTGAAACCTAACTTTTGCATTATAAAGTAGAATAGATAAAAATAATTTAAATTTAAAAAAAAAAGTCTCTTTAACTAGTTTGTATTTATCTCCTTATAATTAATAAAATAAATTATAAAATTCTTCTGACTAATTTAACGTATAACAAAAAATAAAATATATTCAATATTCAAATTATATTTAAACTAAGTTGTGGTATTATCTAACTAAACACATATCCAAAATTCTATAAACATATCTATATAAAAAAAAAATCATGATTAAATATACTCAAATCATATTTAAATATTTTAATATAATTTTAATTCTTTTTTATTTTTTTCAACCATATCATAAAAAAAATTTGGTACGTGTAACACACAACGAACTAGTAGTATATAATTGTCACGACCCGCACCCGGTTTAGTGACACTACTAGGATAAGGGCTTTAGGCGACCAGTGGTTTTTTGTCGCCTAAATGCAAAATTAGTTGCCTAAGGTTTATCGCCACTAATGTTTTTTGTCGCAAACATCGCCGCCTCAGGCTCCTGACCCAAAGTCGGGGACGACTAATTAAGCATTTTAGTCGCCAAAGATCTTTGGCTACTACACTGTTGCGAGAAAATATTTTTGTCGTTCCAAACTTTTGGCTAAGAAGGCTTTGTTACCTTAGGCTGTAGGATTTATGGGAGGGAGGGACCTTTGCCAACTAAAATAGTTGGCATAGTTAGTCTATGGTGACTATATTTGGTTGCAATAGGTAGTATGTGGTGACTATCTTTGGTCTCCCAAAGTAAACTGTGGTGACTATGATTGGTCATAATAGGTAGTATGTGACGAGTATCATTGTTGCATAAGACACTATATGGCAACTATGCTTGGTTGCAGTAGGTAGTGTATGGAGACTATTATTGACCGCCAAAGGTAGTCTACGACGACTATAATTATTCACCTAAGGCAATTTGTGGCGACTATGATTGGTCGCAATAGATAGTGTGTGACGACTACTATTGATCGCCAAAGGTAGTCTACGACGACTATAATTATTCACCTAAGGCAATTTGTGGCGACTATGATTGGTCGCAATAGATAGTGTGTGACGACTACTATTGACCGCCAAAGGTAGTATGTGGTGACTATCGTTGGTTGCCTAAGACACTCCATGGCGACTATAATTGGTCGCAATAGGTAGTATGTGGAAACTACTATTAACTGTCATAGATAGTCTGTGGCAACTATCATTGATCGCCTAAGATACTTTATAGCGACTTTGATTGGCCGCAGTAGATAGTGTATGGAGACTACTAATAAACGCCAAAGGTAGTATGTGGAAACTATCGTTGGTTGCCTAAGACACTTTGTAGCGATTATGATTGGTCGCAATATGTAGCGTGTGGAGACTACTATTAACCGCCAAAGATAGTTTATAGCAACTATCATTGGTCGCCTAAGACACTCTGTGATGACTACGATTGGTAGTAATAAGTAGTATATGGAGACTATTATTAACCACAAAAGTTAGTCTGGAGCGACTATTATTGATTGTATAGTCACCTTACTTAATCTTTGGAAACGAGTATTTTGAGGTAAAAAGTTTTGCATAGTAGCAAAATGTGCGTGCCATATCTAAGACAACTAGTCCTACAAAATAGTCTATGAAAACTACACATTTAATTAGTCGTACCAGGTACCATGCAATTTTATTCTAGGTAAATAAAATTAAATTACACAAAATCAAATATAATCCACAAAAATAGACTAATTTGTCAACAAAAATATTTAGTAAACTACAACCATAGAAAATCTAATCTAAGAGATGGGTTGTGGTCACTCTCATCACCATCTTCATCATCTTCATCTTCATTGTCTTCATGAGATAAAGGAGTTGGTTCAGGAATTGAGAATCCGGAAACAAATAATTGTAGTTGTTGCATCACAAAGTCTCATTGTCTTCAGGAATTCGTTTGATGTAGTTTGCTAACCCAGATATTCAGCTTACTTCAAACGTGAGGCACCAAAACTCTCAAAAAATGATATTAAATTTGCCATGTGATCCATGTCAAATTCAGCTGCAGTTGCACATGCAAAGGCCATTCCCTGTTCTTTCTCCAATACAAGCATACGAGTTTCAAGAACTCTCAAAAGCTGAATTCTACAAAGGAAAATATACATTAAAAACAGTTACTAGCGGAGGAAAAAAAGTAACAATGCAAAGGAATGCAATATATTGGATTGACAATTGAAAAGTATCTTGGTTTGGATTAACATCTGTTCGCATTGCTGCCAGTGAATAGGTGGTACATAGTGGTAAAACTCATCCCGTCCAACTTAATCCTAATGTGTCATTATGTACAGATAGTATAGCAGTGACTAGAATGTAAACTCTGGTTTGCCTCTATTGAAATGTTGACTTTGCCTTACTGCTTTGCTCCTAAGTTCCTAGGTGTCATTTTAAATCTAATAGCATATAAAGTGCAATAAATAGGAATGGCAACATTTCATAAGTATTTCACTTGAACATACTTTGAATTCTCCTCTTGTGTAGTAGAGTCATTTGCATCTGGAGGAATTGGCTACGACCTAGGCTGTCATTTTATCAAGTTAATTCATGTTCAGAATGACACATCATGTTTGTTCACAAAATGATGTCTACAATATGTACCTTATACAGAACTATCGCCTTTTCTGCATCAGCATCCAGCAAGGGCTTGCTACCTACGTACCATGATCATCTAAACTTTAGTGTCATGACCAAATCATAATTCAAGAAAAGAAAGGTAGTAATGACGAATCCGTGAATAACATTAAAGACTAATGCAGACTTGGTGCATGCCACAAAGATTAAACGATGCAGTTATTAAGACCAATTTATACCAAACTATAACATGGGAACTTACGCACTAAGAGCACCTCCTCCTTTTGCATGACCATCCATCTCTGTCACAATCACAGCTCCAACAGATACATTTTGTTTAAAGGCCTGTGCTTGATCAAAGGCAGCTTGTCCAATACTACTGACAATGAAATATCACAGAATCGGGTTTCTGCAGCATCAGAACTAGGGCATTTAAAAATTTGTCTATCAAGACAGTATGACGAATATAGTTACAGTTCAGTATTTATTTCGTTGCTTCGGCCAATTGACGCGTCTCCTCGAAGAGGGCAGCTTCCTGCTTATGTCGCCCACTTGTATCAACGATAATTAGATCACAGTTTTCTTTTTTGAACCTCTCAACACCCTCAGCAGCAATTTTTACAGGATCTGATTCCATGTAGCTATAAAACCAAATAATCAGTACAAAAACATCGAATGAAAAGAGATTTAGAATACAGTTACGTAGAGACGTGTACTCAAAATAACAAACAACTAATATGCAAAAAGCCTTACGAGCAAATGAAACTAAGCATCATATTATCCCTGAAGGATGCAACTAATGACCAATTTTCTGACTGAATTTTCTATCATTCTATCAGCAGCTGCAACCACGTAACGACTAAAATTCTTGAGACATTACGTAAAGTACCATACCCCTCTTAAATTTGTATTTTCTTCCTATATCCAGGTACATTTCCAAATGACCATGAACACTAACAATCATGTAAATTAGCAGTAAGAAGGCTATCTAGTTGAAAAGATTATTATATTGATAGCAATATGTTGATGCAGCATGAATAAGTGAACTCCCAAGAAATATCAGCAGTTCAACACTTCACCTTATTTTTGCCGTCGTCAAGGGAAATAAGTGGGCATTATAAATATTTAAGGGAGAATGTCAGGAATATGATTGTTCAAGGATGCTTGTTTGGTTCAGAAGACTAGAGAATGTTCTGCATAATTTCAAAAGAGAGTGAATTTTCGTACGATGAATGGAAAAAGCAACTCAGACATGTCTTTGCTGCAAAATTTCAGTCTGGGTGATTCATAGATATGGTAAATTAGTGAATAGAGGGTGTAGACCATATAGCTGAGATGAAGATGGTCAAGATGGAAGATAATTATCTATCCAAAGTATTATGAAACAAAGAATCGTCTTGTAGAATACGTATTGAATACAATTCCTAATGTATAACGTTTCGAAATGGTACTTACTATATTTGAGGTGTATTCCTGAGAGAGAAAAACATGGTAATGCTAGTAAGAATATGCAATAATGCTTTAAACATACAAAGTTTGAATGCATTATAATAAAAGTCATTTTAATATCTAGGGACTTATCCGCTCCTACCATCGTCTATTTTCATTTCTAGTGACAAAAAAATAAATTTATACGTTTAAACTTTAGAAGTCTCACAAAAATAATTTTTATTTCATGCAAGATAGGATTCAACATACCAATACAGATTTCACTGTGCTGGATAGATGTGTAGGTTTATGGTGGTGGTTGTGTATGTTAGGCTTGTGGTTTGGTGGTTGGTGCTTGTGCTGAACATGATTTATGTTGCTCTTCATGCTCACCTAGCAATATTACACTTAAACAAATTTTTCTTGGAGTATGGATACGATTTAGATCGGTCCAAGTATTTAAGATTTGATAACCTGGATAAGATGATTTGAGATAAAGAAAGATTAAAAAAAAGGATGACTATAAAGTACCTTACAATGAAGGCAATTTTGAGCATTGATATGGAGCTTCAACCCATGCTTTTCATCAGGAACATACCTTACTCTGGTCCATAGAAAAGAACAAACAACTTCGTGAAACCTTACCTTTCAACTTAACAAATTCTGGAAAAACAACTTCATAAACTATTAATCAAATGATAACAAAAAAACTTACTCATAGATACGAGCAAGACAGTAGCGCGACTCTGGTCCAACATATGGTGCCAAGTTTACAAGTTCAGGAATGGCAGGATCCCTCAGATAAAGATGCATAGGTTGATAATGTTCATGGTTTGTGTTACTCCTGCATATTGAAAGACATTATTGAGGTTAAAACAAAATAATTAGGATTGTATTTTAGACTGTAGAGTACTAGACATAGTCAATGAGATGTCAACACATTTATAAGTTGATTTTCCTATTTAGCTTGTTCAGGGCATAACTTGCCATCATTAGCTTTATATGACTTGGACTAAACAACACATCTTACTAAGCATCGCATGGACAGTTATTAATCCAACTCCATACAAGAACAAGTGCTAACTAAATTTGAAGGCAGTAAGAAACCAAGTAACTAAGC
The DNA here is from genome assembly GCA_029216955.1 of Iris pallida. Classification (NCBI taxonomy): domain Eukaryota; kingdom Viridiplantae; phylum Streptophyta; class Magnoliopsida; order Asparagales; family Iridaceae; genus Iris; species Iris pallida. The sequence goes on from JANAVB010013398.1 coordinate 1,963,865, forward strand.
AAAGCCTCTAGTCCCCAAGTAAATAAACTGAATAAGAATTGGTCACATAGGTTCGTGAACGAGTCTACTTCTGCTTCCTTCTAGTTCTCGGCCATTTTGATGACCCCCAACTTCAAATACTCCTAGGATACATATTTGAGACACTTCCTAACTTATCCAAGATTTTCAAACAATATTTATATATATAAATAATATTTAAGTTCTAGAATAATAATAAACACATGCAAAGAATCAAACTGTTCCTGGTTTCGATTAATACTAAAAACTAAAACCAAAACCTGAACAAAGTAAAACCGTGGAGATGCATGAATTGAATTTTGTAGATATGACTTGCAAAGAGAGCACTTTAGCACTTGAAAAAATGCAGTGGGGTCGATGATTAAAGAAGTTATATAGCAGATGCGGAGACTGTTAGTTCTTGAAATGATTCCCCTTCTGTTTAAACAAAAACTAAGGAAATAAATGAGTGGGGACTAAAATCAAATACATAATGGTCAATAAGCAACTGACAGTAGTCACACTTGGCAATGGCTGATGATGGTCTTCTACTATATCCATTCTTCGAACAGGCTCCTAGCTTCTCATAACACTACAAAAAAAGTAGACTTTTGGGACGACATTATTAGGAACACTAGTCTACAACGTCCTAAAAAAATAGTTTTCAAGACGACTATGTTTTTGGTAACAAAAAGATAGTAATATTTAGGACATATTGAAAAATAGATCTCTTGTTTGGGACTATTAAAATTTACCGTCATAAATAATTCCTAGGGTCGTCCCAAATAATCTCGGCGGGAATAACAAATATTTGGCTGTTCATTACCAAATTTTTTGGAAAAGTTTTCCCTCTCTCATATTCTCTCATATCCGTTGGATCGTGGAGCATAAATCCCCACCGTATGTTTATTATTATTATTTTTGGGTATTACAACCTTAAAAAATTTGGACATCAAAACCTTAAAAAAATTGGGCGTCCCCAAATCCCTACTCCCTCCTTTTTCTAACCCTCCTCAAATCATAACCCTAATCCCAGTATAGGAGCTCGGCGTCGTGAAGTCTGGGCTTCTCTCGAAGGCGACGGAGATTTCCAAACCCTTGGACTTGCCCGCTCTGCTGCTCGAACTTTTTGGAGTCGCCCGCCTTCTTCTTCTAGTAAAAGTTTTTGAGCCCCCATAAAAAACCTCTCCTTTCCTCTTTCATGGCTACTTCAATCCATCTCTCTCTCTCTCTCTCTTGTGCATATAAGAAATTTCCAAACCCTAACCTTCCCCAAACCCGAACCCTCGAAACCCCTCCCTATCCTCCGAACCCTAGATCATTCACACCAAATTCCCATCGTTAACCCTAGATTGGGATGCCTCCGACGGTGAAGAGGATGTCACGGAGGCCGATGTGAGGCCGTCGATGTTGGCAGGCTGGCCGTCGGTGTAGGAACGGTAACAACTTTAGACAATGATTTGTTGTTTCTATGATTTGTGTTGATTCTTCATTTTTTGGTTAATTCTTAGATTTGGAGACTACTGGGAGCGGCAGTGGCGGGGGGATCCAAAGGGTCAGTCGGTCGCCTGGGAGGAGAATGTCTGATGGACATGCTTATTCCTCGGCCAGCGACAACTCAGGGCAGCAGCCGAGGAAGATGGTGTCGGCTAAGCTCATCGAAATAGTAAAAACTTTGATTACTCAGTAGTTATTTAAGTCCATTTTTTCATATCTTTGTCTAAGCTCTTTATCATGCATGCATCATATGTTGTTTTTGCCAACAAGAGTCTCAATTTGTACCTATGTTTTATTGACAAGTTGTGGGCTTCCTGTAAGTTAGTTCTAACATTCTCATGTGATCTGGCACTATAGAAGCCCTATATGATCAAGTGTTGTTACTATAAATTTGGTTGAAGTAATAACTTTGATCAAGAATTATCAAAACTGTCGTTATCCATACTTACAAGTTATAAGAAGTTCGATACCGATACTGCGACCTTGCTATTTTTTAATAATCTAGCAAAATTATATGGCCATATATATATATATATATTCCAACATCCGGTCAATGTTTCTTTCTACGTGGCTTAAAGACCAATGGATTGGAATATGATACTTGTGATTGATATGAATATATTAGTACTCGTTATTGTTTTTATTTTATTTTTGAGAGAGTATTTGTCATTGTTTTAACAGAAACTGTTATGCTATCAGTATTACTATATAAAGGTTTGTAGCCAAAATAATAGATTACAAGTGAATTCTAATACCATAGGGAAAAATAATGGCTAGTAAAAATATACAACTTTTTGTTGAAAGTATGGAAATTCAATGTTTGATGAGTTAAGCTATTGTATCTTCTGCCAGTGCTCCATTTCCCCTATTTTAAAGCAAGAAGACGGCTTTTGGAAACTTAAATAGATATTTCTTCTAAATGACTAACTATAACCAGAGAAGACAAGGGGCAAAAAGTCACTTAAGTGGAAGGTGTTCATTTACTGTTCCTTAGACTTCTGATTGAATAAAAATAGAATAAAAACATGTAGTAGATAAATTTAGGCTGTAGATTATTTGTGTGTGACAATAAGTAGTTGTTCATGCTACTCTTTTCTGGCAAAATCTCAAACCCTTTCCTTTAAGACTTGTGTTAGTATTTGGCCCCTATTTTACGAAGTTGGATATGGGCGTAAATCGTATCGAAATGAAGCTCTACCATAAGGGTAGTGAACTTTATATTTTTAAGTTTCCTTGTATTATTTAAGAGCCAACATCAGGATATTTTTAAGTTTCCTTGTATTTTTAAGTTTCCTTGTATTATTTAAGAACAACTGATACTTCTTTATTGATGTTCTTGAGAGGGGAAATCAAAAGGTGTTAGAATGTGTAAAGAAAAGAATACGACTAGAACTAGAAACAAGCTAAGTAAATTTATACAATTATCATACAATTTCCCTCTCATTTCTCTCTATTTATATGAATACATGACTGATACGTTGTTGCTTCTTTTACAGGCAGTTGGTTGTTGTTAGTTAGTCTTTGTAACCAGCAGAGGTGCTATAAAAGCAAAACTTCAGAACCTGTCCATTTTACATGTATGTGTTTTATTCCTTCTGACGTCATAATCAAGAGAAATATTCACAGAGGTAAGAATATGAAGAGTTATCCAGCCTTGCAGGTCTGACGTGCCAAACTTGGTGTCAATTTTGTTTATATTCAAAAAAAAAGGATTGAGCATATTCATACCCTTTCTAAGTATTTTTTTCCATTAGGCTTTTAAGTTTTAACTTTATAGTGATGGATAGATCTGATGATCCACATTGGGACAGGATAATTGTGTCCAAGGAAATCATTGGAAATAAGTGCTTTTGTGAACACACTGGACATGAATAAATGTTTTTTATAATAATGATTATCTTGTGCTCTACGTATTAGAACAAATATCCTGCTAGTAAGAATATTATCTATTACAAAAAAAGAGAGATCTTAAGCCATGAATAACTTTCATTTTAGTTCTGGAGAATTGTTATTATGAGTGTTGCCTCCTGCATGCATCTTTTATGCTACTGTGAACATGCAATTTACCTGCAGCTCCTGATGTACATCTTTCATTTGGTTGCTACCTGGCTTCCATTTGTGATATTTTCCAAGTGACTAGCCGTAATTAAGAACACTCGAATCCATCTGATTATCATGTGTATTTTGAAAGCTACTCTCTTTGTTTTCTAGATATGGGCTTATGCGACGTTCCGGGGATTGCATAATAGGAACTTGGTTGGATACTGTCATATGTGGGCTGCTATTGGAACCCACAACAGTTTGATTCTAATGTTTGATATTCATTGGAGCTGAGTGGGGACGGATGATGGCTCACAATTTATAGCTGGATTACCATGAATCTAATTGGAACATGGACTCACCAACCAGCGGTGGGAATTGTTTTTTCAGTATACATCTACTCAAACGTCATCAATCTAATAGGAAGCATTCTGGAGTCTGGATGGGGATTCTGGTCTGGTACTAGATATAACTAATTTTGCTCTTCTAATAACTATACTTTAGTTTTCTTACAGTTGCTTTCTAGAAATCAAGACAGCTAGTTTGGAAAGACTGCTAATATATGTAACCTTGATTAACCTCCAGATTTCGTTGGGTGTCTTCTTGCATTTTGAATGTATAGCATTCTGTGGATCTATTTTTGCTTAAGAATCGGGTGCTAATTTTTCATGAGCTTTTCCTTCCTCCTTTCCAATATGGCATCTCTGTTGTGGAAGAGGCATCCAGGATTTTGGATCCAGGTGTATTAAAGCAACATAGTAGATATTGAATTCAATTGTTTGTAGAACTTTTTGCAGATCACGATCAAGATCCAGATCCAGATCCCCTGTTACTTCTGTAAGTCGCTCAATCTTATCTACAGTTATTTCTAAGAATATTCTTATATATTTCCCCTTAGAATAAAATTTGAAACTTAGGCAGTTGATATTTTCTTACATCATCAGCATCACCACCACTATCATCATATAAGTTTTTTATCCTCAAAAGATGGTTGACCATGTTACTACTAGTAGGAAATATGACGCCACTCTACTACTCAATGCAAAGTCCTAATTTTGACTGACTACATTTCCATGGGATAAAATAACACGAAATTGATGTTTGTTCTTTAGGGCACTAAAATGCTGACATGTGAAGTGCAATACACTATTTTTTAGTTGGCTAAAACGTATTTCTGGTGTGATTTACAAGATTTGCCTCTTTTTGGTCTTTTGATTAAACTTGTTGTGCAGCCTCAAAACAAAAGATTGAGCAAAAGCCCGAAGAAGCGGAGTCCTAGCAGGAGCAGGAGTTCATCACGGTCTGGATTTCCTTTTGATTAATTACTTTGCTTTTCGTTGACTGCTGGTACTTTCTAGTAATTCCTACAGGGAAATGATATAATCTCTTATACAGGTAAAGTTCAATCTCGGCCAGCCAGGTTATCTCGGGTACCCTTTAAGAACATGGAAAAATCGGACTGCTGGTGGCAATATATTCTGGATAATTGTGGAGGTTTGGAGTTATGTTAGCTGTAGATAATGCTTATGAAGTATGAACTATGTCGGTTGTTACTTTATTTTGTTTTGGCAAACCTGTTTGATGTTTATTTATGATCAAAGTAAACTGAAGTTATATTATGCATTAATAGCCACAACTTTATAGTCAATATTTCAAATCATTGTAATAAATGATTCAAAGTTTCGCAATAAAAGGGAAACAACTGAAGATATAGATATATTGATACAAATGAGCATAAAGGTATCTAGATGAAAGAGGTTGTAACTAAAAAATGGTGTCCCGGTGAAAGAATAGTCTTATTGCTGGGGCTGAGGAAGGTTGAAACTAAAAATAAATTGATCACACGATACTCCACCAATGTTTCATCTAGTGTGGATTCTTGTAACATTTAACTTTGTGAATAACTTTGTGAATAACCTATCGTCCCTGGAATAACTTTTAGTTGTACATTTATTGAAAAATTCGTTGAATTCTATGAAAGAAAGAACTTATTTAAGTAGCTAATTTAATGCACTTTCATCTGACATCTTTGATCAAGCTGATACACACAGTAAGGGATTTAGTCTAATTTATACTTTTTTTCTTCTTCACAAAATGCTTGTGAGTATCCTATAAAGCATTACAAAGAAAATAAAATGCAGAGAATTGAAATAGGAAATATATCAACAAAAGCAAAGAGAAGATAAATATATGGAAAAGAAAGAAAGAAAAAGACTCTTTTTTATGTCTGATGAACTTGTTTATCAATATATGGACTAAAATCTGATGAACTTGTTTATCAATATATGGACTAAAATCTGATGAACTTTTTTATGTCTGGGTACATGGTTATGAGATTTGGAATACATGCAAGGCCGTATAGACAACAGATGAGAATCTAATGTGAATATGGACACACTCATTCACATATTATTTTCAGACTGACATAATTGGAGACATATGTATTGTTTTATCTGTTTGTGGGAAACAAAATACTTAAGTTTAAACTAAATAACTAATTAGGAGTTCTTTTGAAAAGAGTGTGTTTTCATGTATGTATGTAGCATGCATGTATGCTTTTTTTTTTATATATATATATATTTCAGAGTAAATTAACCAATCTTCCTTCGGTTCTGCAGCAAGCTTTGAATTTAGTCTTTGTAGAGACTAAACGAGGAGCGGATGCATTGGAATACTGGTTATGTCAGAGTCAATTTCCAGCAACTAGCATTCATGGTGACAGATCGCAGCAGGTAACTACAGTTATTTACTAGATACATTAGTATCTTTGCTTTGTTAATTGTCTCTGCAATGAACTCAAAATATAGTTTCAGCTTTCAAACATAAATTTTAATTCACAAATTAAATATTATCCTGTATTCTGTACTAGAGGTGCTTACTGATTTATACTTTCGCTTGTGCTCTTGATCCTTGTAGATCTTTGTTGGTTCTGGTGCAAGTATTTTTCTCTAAATAATTAGATAAATCAACATACTCATAGATATTCTCTCTTATTTATTTAGAAAGTGATAGGTCCTTTAGTGGTCCTCATATGCCTTCACTCATATGCCTTCACATATGTGTCACCTTATTCAATAACAGTCTTTAATGCTTTCAAGTAAAGAAACTTGCCTTAATAGTATCGAAGTATGATGATATGTTACTGTAAGCCCCCTGAAATTCCCGAATTATTTTTCGAATTTTTCTAATGAATTATTTTCAATAATTCATTTATATATAATTAATTTCGATTTGATTAAATTTGATTTAATGCTCTTTACCGTGACTTGGAATTCTAGAGCATCAGGGATGCCAGTCTCTGGAAACTTCCTTCTTGGAGTTTGTACTAGACGAGATTATCTTCATGTTGATATTTCGTGTCCCACTCGAACTTGTTCCCTTGTGCTCCATTTGATTCGCGCAACTTCGGGTCAATTTAGACCAATTTATCGTCTGCCGTAATTCGTGATTTAATTTCCAACTTAATTTCGGGACCCGACATCGGTCCAATCCAGTCGACCCAATATATGGCCCTGGCCTGTTTTGAGCCTCCTATGCACGTGCCACTTACGCGCTATCAATTGATCTCTCTTGTGCCCCCAATTCATCCATGAATTAATTGATTTAATTTATTATTTTTAATTAAATCTTGGCTTCGACTTTGTCCAAACTTGGTCCAACGTCCGACCCAGTTTGGCGTGGACCCTGCCATGACTGTCCATACATCCCACTGATATTTTTCTATTTTTCTCCTACTCAAAAATATCTCTTTTATGTATAAATATCTAATCCTCTCATTGTATATATATACACATATAATATATACATACATATATATATAACTCTCTTTTCTCTCTCTTCCTAAAATAACTCCCACACACACCCCCTCTCCCCATGTCAGCCGAACACTCCATCTCTCTCTCTACTCTCACTTTCTCTCTCCCCCTCATTAATATCTACTTCTCTCAATTCCTTATATAATATATACACATATATATTATATATCTCTCTCTCTCTCTTTCTCTCTCTCTAAATATCTCAATCTCTCTCTCTCTCACCCCATCACACGAGCAGCCCCCCGCCTGTGTGGCCGACATCACCACCTCCCTCTCTTTAAATATCCCTATTCTCTCTCTCTCACTTTCTATATTATATACACACACAAATTAATATCTCTCTCTCCCACTCTCATTTTTAAAAAAAAACAACTCACACTCACCTCTCCTCTCCAAATATAGCAGCAGCAGCTCCACACCATGCCAAGCCCCCCCCATGGCCGAACACCCCCTCCCCTCAACTCTTCTTCTCCTTATTTTTCTTCTTCTTCTTCATTTTATTCTTCTTTTTCATTGTTAACACTACCACCACCACCACCTTCATCATTATCACCATCACCATTATCATCATCCTCGCCACCACAAGCACCACCTCCACCGTCGCGCGCCGCCGCGGCCACCCCCGCCGGCGACCGCCCCCGCCTGGCCCGCGCCGTGCCCGGCCAAGCTCGGCCAAGGCAGCAGCAGCGGCAGCCTGCTGCAACAGCAGCGGCAGCAGCGGCGGCCACCACCGCGTGCCGTCGCCGTCGCGCCGGCGAGCCCCTCCCCCCATGGCCGCGCGACCCCGGGCGCACCTCCCTGGACGGCCACCGTCCTCCGGGACGTGCCGTCGAGGCAATTCGCGCATTTTTCCCGGGATTCCGTCGACGCGCGCGGTGCATTTTGGACAGCGACTTTGCGCACGTTTCTCGGGAAATCCGACCGTTGGACCGGCAAACTCCTTACTCCGTCTCAATCTCGGTATATCCCTCTTCACCTCTGTCAAGTTTGAACCGTTAATTTCGTCGTTTGATACATCAAAACCGGCCACCAAGTTGACGTTTTAATTTGTACTATTTTTGGACAGTTTTGCGACGCCAACTTCGCGGGTTCGTATCTTCGTCGTCGCAGCTCCGTTTTGCACGCCACCAGTTCCGGTGCACAGCTGGTATAACCCTCTTCCTGCCCCCTTTAGATTTCATTTCAGTTTGAGCTTGTTAGGTCGGTCGAATTCGATGCCAAAGTTGGCCGTTCGAATTCTTAGTGTTGCACTTGTAAAATTCCATTTTTGAACCCGGGACTCTGGATTCAATTTCTGACACCACCAGTAGACTCGTGGCGTCGTTCTGGCATGTTTTCATATAAAGTTTGTTTGATTTGGAGAACGTGGGCCCTGGCACGCATTTCGGTGCAAAGCGGATCCCACTTTCTGAGTCAACGGGACTTTTTGACGCCGGCTCATCGGAATCCAATTCCGGATATACCGTTGAGTTCGTATCGTCATTTTGGACTCGTTGACATATAATTTGCTGAATTTTGAGGACATTTGCTCCGGCACGCATTTCCGTGCAAATCGGATACCAAGTGTTCGCGTCAACGTATCATTTTGAGATCGGCCCATCGAAATTCCATTTCGGACATACCGTTGGGTTCGTATCATCATTCTGGATTCGTGGACATATAATTTGCTAGGTTTTGTAGACTTCTATCCTGACACGTTTTTCGGTGCAAAGTGTGTCCAACGGCGGACATCATTTTGGCCCAAAATTATCGTTTTTGCTCCTGTCTCCAAATTGGACTTTTGGACAGGCTATCCTAGCTGATTTGACCATTCTGGACACGTTGGTGATATTTATTTTATCATCCGACAACATCTGTAGGTTTTTACCCTATTATTATAATCCTTCTCCTTTTGTGGTATTTTGAGTTCCATCGATTCCGGTGATTTCACAATCACTGAAATTGATGTGTTGACCCCGTAGATGTCTATAGAGACTAGCCTTGACCCTGTTTGACCATGGTTGACTGCTTGACTGAACGTCGAAGTAGAGTCAACATTTGACCTAGTTTAACCTAGAGTTGACCATAGTTGACCAGTTGACTAAATGTCAACTGTAAGTCAACCATTGACCCAGTTTAACCTAGTTTGACTTGGTTTGACTTATTGTGGCCTAGTTTGACTTAGTGGACTGAGTCTGACCTAGATTACGTAGCTTATACTATAGAATCAAGCCTAACACTGTTGAACCCTAATTAGCTTATATATATCTTATCTCTAGGTCTGTGGCATCACTCTGAGCATCGACCCCATTTAACAGCTCAGGACCGCAGGCGAGTACATTCTCTGATCTTTTCATGCTTGTTAGGACTTATATTCTTGCTTTAGATTACTTTACATGATGCTGTCACGTCATTATCACGGATTGGTACTATATGGATCTTGTTATGCGATGTTATCTCCCTCGGGGTGCATCAGATACAGTTGTCATGTGCTTTTCACGAACATCTTATATTTTATGTACACCGCTTTCATGTATACTCTTGTGCAATCTTGTACTCTCATGATCATGTGAGCAAACATGATAAAAACCTCTTGTACAAAGTAACGTAACTTGACTGGATCCTTGTGTATTGATTGGGGAGGGTGAGTAGGAAATGGTTATGTGATCAAATCCCATCTTATACAAATTCTTGTGAAATCTTGTGAAATCTTGTATATGTCCTAAGCCCGTTTATATAACCATATCATGCTCTAAATCACAGGTTACCTACAGTTCTTACTTATCATATATATAGATATTTCCAGTTATCAAATCTCTCTCATTTTTACATATATTCTTTACAGTCCATGTATCTTACTCTATGCATGCTTTACATTTCCCAACATGATATGAACTGCGTGAGATGTATTGTACTCGTTCCGCTCCTGACTGGATATGTTATGAAAATATTACAGATGTTGATGCTAGCTGAGGTGGTTCCCACTATTCTTCTCTATGAGTTGCCTGGTAGATATCTTTAGTTAGTCTTGTTGTTCCTTCTTTATTTTCCTGTCTTATGATCATTATAGATTCTAGTTGTTCTAGTGATATTGCTATTAATTTGTGTCTTATCTTCCTTAGTTTTCGTGATGTGACACGAGTACATTTCTAGTTATGGATTCTTAGATGTTGTAGTTAGTATAGTATACTTGACAGCGTTCTACCGCCGATGCTGCGGCGTAGGCTGGGCGTGGCCCACGTATCCGTATCCGTATATCCGGGTGCGGGTCGTGACACGTTTTTAGTGGTGGCCCATGCAGGTCAGTCTTTGCAATTAATGCGAAGTCGTGGTAGTACTTGAGCTTATCTGTACTACTGCGAGCCTGCCCTAGGATTAAGGTTGAGTCATGGAATATTTTAGGAATTTGGTACTCAGTCACATATTAGGAACTCTTGGTAGATTCCAGGGATGACCCCTGGGAATCTTATTTCGAACTTTTCGAAACTTTTCCCATTGTTCTGTCCGTCCTGATTTCTGAAACATCTGTCCGTTATCAACTTTATTCTTTCTTAGAATGAGTTTGTGGACCCCAGAGGGAAGGTATAAGTTGAACTTATATATCTTCTAGGTCGAGACGAGAATATGATTTACCAGTCTCATATCAGGTTGAGATTGTTTTAGATTATATTCCAATGATTTCCTTTATCTTGACATAGATAGTACCTTTGGACATCTCCTGAGAATTTTCTTCTAAATCCTATCTCGAAATCTGTTCCGTTAGTTTCCATCTACTTATCCTTGATTCATTGTTGGAATTTTGAATCTTGATGTTCGTTGTTGACTTCGATTTTGATTGGTTTGAAGATTGGTTTCTCTGGATTGAGTTAAGATATTCTGATAAACATATTTTATGAGGGCGACGGAAACGATAAATGTCTACTTTATTTATGGAGTTTAGAATTTATCGCAGTCATATTAGCTAGCCTGACAAGGACATGGAGCATGATTTTTGATATACTATCCTGGTTATGGCATTTAGATTCTCTTGCAGCCATACCGGTTGGCGTGGTAAGGAATCTAGATGACATGATTTTAGGGTGTATACCCTAGTTATGGACTCTATCGTTTATTGCAGCTATGTTTACTGACGTGGCGAAAATTCTGGCAGCATGGTTTTGGATAGACGTGTATGGTTATCAGGTCATATCTTAAGTTGATTTACTTCTTTTACCAATGGAGCAAGATAATTCCTACCATTATTTCTTGTCTATCATTGTTTTCGTTCCCATCGCATGATGATTTTTTTCTTTCTTACCGTCATTTCTTTTGTCTTGTTTAGCTATGTCTTGATTACACCAATCAACTATCTCGTATCTACATCTGTCATCTACACTTGAAAACTCTGAAAATTTTGAAATTTTCACATCCCAATTGTTTCTTAAATTTCGATACTGTTAAGATTTTGATTCTCTTCTGTCCATGACCAATCAATTTTGGTCGTCTTGTTTATCGTGCCAAAGAGTCTTAGTTGCTGACTAGACTTGAATGAGTTCCAATTTCCATTGGGACCTGGATTTCCATCCTTGGATTCTCGTGCCCAGCCTTCGTTGATCTTATTCTCCATCTTGCCCAAATTCTGATTTACTCGAAGGTTGATCAACTTAGATCGTGTTGAGACAAATTTCTTTATCGTGGTTGGATTTCAATGTTATTAACCCTCGTGCATTGCCTTCTGATTTTGATCATGTTTGGATTTTGGACACTCGTGTCTAAACTCTTTTCGACCCTGATTTCATTTCCTGATTACATCTAAATTCCTTGTGATTAGTCGTGCCTAGATGATTGGGCATGACTAAGACAACTTGGGATTTCCTTGACCGTGATTTTAACGATCATAACTATATATTTTATCTTGCCTCAAACTCGTGCCTAAAATATTGCCTAAAACTTTCTATCTTGTTTTACCCCTACTACAACCTTAATTTCGAGGACGAAATTTCTATAAGGTGGGTAGGATGTAAGCCCCCTGAAATTCCCGAATTATTTTTCGAATTTTTCTAATGAATTATTTTCAATAATTCATTTATATATAATTAATTTCGATTTGATTAAATTTGATTTAATGCTCTTTACCGTGACTTGGAATTCTAGAGCATCAGGGATGCCAGTCTCTGGAAACTTCCTTCTTGGAGTTTGTACTAGACGAGATTATCTTTATGTTGATATTTCGTGTCCCACTCGAACTTGTTCCCTTGTGCTCCATTTGATTCGCGCAACTTCGGGTCAATTTAGACTAATTTATCGTCTGCCGTAATTCGTGATTTAATTTCCAACTTAATTTCGGGACCCGACATCGGTCCAATCCAGTCGACCCAATATATGGCCCTGGCCTGTTTTGAGCCTCCTATGCACGTGCCACTTACGCGCTATCAATTGATCTCTCTTGTGCCCCCAATTCATCCATGAATTAATTGATTTAATTTATTATTTTTAATTAAATCTTGGCTTCGACTTTGTCCAAACTTGGTCCAACGTCCGACCCAGTTTGGCGTGGACCCTGCCATGACTGTCCATACATCCCACTGATATTTTTCTATTTTTCTCCTACTCAAAAATATCTCTTTTATGTATAAATATCTAATCCTCTCATTGTATATATATACACATATAATATATACATACATATATATATAACTCTCTTTTCTCTCTCTTCCTAAAATAACTCCCACACACACCCCCTCTCCCCATGTCAGCCGAACACTCCATCTCTCTCTCTACTCTCACTTTCTCTCTCCCCCTCATTAATATCTACTTCTCTCAATTCCTTATATAATATATACACATATATATTATATCTCTCTCTCTCTCTCTAAATATCTCAATCTCTCTCTCTCTCACCCCATCACACGAGCAGCCCCCCCCTGTGTGGCCGACATCACCACCTCCCTCTCTTTAAATATCCCTATTCTCTCTCTCTCACTTTCTATATTATATACACACACAAATTAATATCTCTCTCTCCCACTCTCATTTTTTTAAAAAAACAACTCACACTCACCTCTCCTCTCCAAATATAGCAGCAGCAGCTCCACACCATGCCAAGCCCCCCCATGGCCGAACACCCCCTCCCCTCAACTCTTCTTCTCCTTATTTTTCTTCTTCTTCTTCTTCATTTTATTCTTCTTTTTCATTGTTAACACTACCACCACCACCACCTTCATCATTATCACCATCACCATTATCATCATCCTCGCCACCACAAGCACCACCTCCACCGTCGCACGCCGCCGCGGCCACCCCCGCCGGCGACCGCCCCCGCCTGGCCCGCGCCGTGCCCGGCCAAGCTCGGCCAAGGCAGCAGCAGCGGCAGCCTGCTGCAACAGCAGCGGCAGCAGCGGCGGCCACCACCGCGTGCCGTCGCCGTCGCGCCGGCGAGCCCCTCCCCCCATGGCCGCGCGACCCCGGGCGCACCTCCCTGGACGGCCACCGTCCTCCGGGACGTGCCGTCGAGGCAATTCGCGCATTTTTCCCGGGATTCCGTCGACGCGCGCGGTGCATTTTAGACAGCGACTTTGCGCACGTTTCTCGGGAAATCCGACCGTTGGATCGGCGAACTCCTTGCTCCGTCTCAATCTCGGTATATCCCTCTTCACCTCTGTCAAGTTTGAACCGTTAATTTCGTCGTTTGATACATCAAAACCGGCCACCAAGTTGACGTTTTAATTTGTACTATTTTTGGACAGTTTTGCGATGCCAACTTCGCGGGTTCGTATCTTCGTCGTCGCAGCTCCGTTTTGCACGCCACCAGTTCCGGTGCACAGCTGGTATAACCCTCTTCCTGCCCCCTTTAGATTTCATTTCAGTTTGAGCTTGTTAGGTCGGTCGAATTCGATGCCAAAGTTGGCTGTTCGAATTCTTAGTATTGCACTTGTAAAATTCCATTTTTGAACCCGGGACTCTGGATTCAATTTCTGACACCACCAGTAGACTCGTGGCGTCGTTCTGGCATGTTTTCATATAAAGTTTGTTTGATTTGGAGAACGTGGGCCCTGGCACGCATTTCGGTGCAAAGCGGATCCCACTTTCTGAGTCAACGAGACTTTTTGACGCCGGCTCATCGGAATCCAATTCCGGATATACCGTTGAGTTCTTATCGTCATTTTGGACTCGTTGACATATAATTTGCTGAGTTTTGAGGACATTTGCTCCGGCACGCATTTCCGTGCAAATCGGATACCAAGTGTTCGCGTCAACGTATCATTTTGAGATCGGCACATCGAAATTCCATTTCGGACATACCGTTGGGTTCGTATCATCATTCTGGATTCATGGACATATAATTTGCTAGGTTTTGTAGACTTCTATCCTGACACGTTTTTCGGTGCAAAGTGTGTCCAACGGCGGACATCATTTTGGCCCAAAATTATCGTTTTTGCTCCTGTCTCCAAATTGGACTTTTGGACAGGCTATCCTAGCTGATTTGACCATTCTGGACACATTGGTGATATTTATTTTATCATCCGACAACATCTGTAGGTTTTTACCCTATTATTATAATCCTTCTCCTTTTGTGGTATTTTGAGTTCCATCGATTCCGGTGATTTCACAATCACTGAAATTGATGTGTTGACCCCGTAGATGTCTATAGAGACTAGCCTTGACCCTGTTTGACCATGGTTGACTGCTTGACTGAACGTCGAAGTAGAGTCAACATTTGACCTAGTTTAACCTAGAGTTGACCATAGTTGACCAGTTGACTAAATGTCAACTGTAAGTCAACCATTGACCCAGTTTAACCTAGTTTGACTTGGTTTGACTTATTGTGGCCTAGTTTGACTTAGTGGACTGAGTCTGACCTAGATTACGTAGCTTATACTATAGAATCAAGCCTAACACTGTTGAACCCTAATTAGCTTATATATATCTTATCTCTAGGTCTGTGGCATCACTCTGAGCATCGACCCCATTTAACAGCTCAGGACCGCAGGTGAGTACATTCTCTGATCTTTTCATGCTTGTTAGGACTTATATTCTTGCTTTAGATTACTTTACATGATGCTGTCACGTCATTATCACGGATTGGTACTATATGGATCTTGTTATGCGATGTTATCTCCCTCGGGGTGCATCAGATACAGTTGTCATGTGCTTTTCACGAACATCTTGTATTTTATGTACACCGCTTTCATGTATACTCTTGTGCAATCTTGTACTCTCATGATCACGTGAGCAAACATGATAAAAACCTCTTGTACAAAGTAACGTAACTTGACTGGATCCTTGTGTATTGATTGGGAAGGGTGAGTAGGAAATGGTTATGTGATCAAATCCCATCTTGTACAAATTCTTGTGAAATCTTGTGAAATCTTGTATATGTCCTAAGCCCGTTTATATAACCATATCATGCTCTAAATCACAGGTTACCTACAGTTCTTACTTATCATATATATAGATCTTACTTATCATATATATAGATATTTCCAGTTATCAAATCTCTCTCATTTTTACATATATTCTTTACAGTCCATGTATCTTACTCTATGCATGCTTTACATTTCCCAACATGATATGAACTGCGTGAGATGTATTGTACTCGTTCCGCTCCTGACTGGATATGTTATGAAAATATTACAGATGTTGATGCTAGCTGAGGTGGTTCCCACTATTCTTCTCTATGAGTTGCCTGGTAGATATCTTTAGTTAGTCTTGTTGTTCCTTCTTTATTTTCCTGTCTTATGATCATTATAGATTCTAGTTGTTCTAGTGATATTGCTATTAATTTGTGTCTTATCTTCCTTAGTTTTCATGATGTGACACGAGTACATTTCTAGTTATGGATTCTTAGATGTTGTAGTTAGTATAGTATACTTGACAGCGTTCTACCGCCGATGCTGCGGCGTAGGCTGGGCGTGGCCCACGTATCCGTATCCGTATATCCGGGTGCGGGTCGTGACAGTTACACTACCATAACACTAAAAATCTTATCGACTATTATTTCATGTAAAGATCTATTAAGATTCTAGTTGTAAGTCTTTTGGGTGAACTCATTCTCTTGGCATCTCATGTATATAGTTTATGACAGTGACTATTGTATCAAGTGTGTTATTAGTCTAGCCGGAACATCCAAAGTTCAGTTGGATGTTCCTCCGACTAGGGGTTGTTTAGTGCTCAACTAAATTCTAATAAACAAAATCATACAGTACACTGAATGTTCTACTTGATTTACTCTAATCGACTACTTGATTTACTTTAATTGACTACAGGGACTATATCATAAATTTGAAATGAATCATGTTTCAGGTGCCTACAATTGCATAATTGATGTCTATATTAATCATGTTTCAGGTCCAAAATTTTCTAACACAATATTGGTTGTTTGAGTTATTTCTACATTGCTTAGATAAATCTTTTTTTCATTAAAGTTTGAAGCTATGGCCTTCACAACAGGCAACGCCATTAAAACCTAGTCTTGATTACTACAGCCAGTGGTGCCTGCTAACATGGTTATTGCATTAGCCATGATAAAAATGTCTATGAAGACATAATTTTATTTCTATCTACCGTATATTATCCTTTTATCCATCATTGTCACACGGTACTACAGTCAGTGGTGCCTGCTGATACACACAGTAAGGATTTTCATTTCCTTGAGACTGCACTGATAGATAATAGTTCCATCCTCTCACTTTAATCTTCACACGTGTTAGAAAGGAGGGTTGCAAACATCCCAACAGATCATCCCTCTTGTAGGAAGCAACTGTGGTGATTTAGTATTGGTAGATACATATTGCATCTATTTGTTGATGCCCTGAGTCTTTTTTTAATTAATTACTTCTCTTTTTGAGACAATGTTGATTATTTCTTCTCTTTAGACTTGTAGAAAAAGAAAAACCAGATGGCTTATTGGCAAAGCAATTAAGGTGAGGCAATTTTAATTTGAATAGCTTGTTATTGTCCCATCTTTTACCTTCAAATATTATCCCTTAACAATCTATCTCCTCCATCAGTCAGTCATGTATGGTGTGTCTAGAACCTAGTGTTATATGTCTATAACTTTAGTCCAAAAACTACAAATGTTGGCAGATTATTGACAGTTCTGATACTATATTGGCAAAAATTAACTATGAATTGCTGAAAATTGATTTTTAGGCACACTCAATAGCTAAATATGTTAGACAATGATATGTACATGTGGCAGTTTTTTCCTTGATCCTACTCCTTTGGAACTTGACCATGCAATAATATATGTTCACATAATCTAGTTAAAACTGAAACACAAATCAAGAACAAAAACAAGAATGCAGATTACAAAGAACTTTTTTATGTGGAAATCAAATCAGGTAGCAACATGTTTTAGATATGCCCTATAGAAAATCCAAATCCTAAATTTTCCTACTATTTTACTTATGATTCGTTTCTAAGAACAAATTGCGACTTTAAATAAGCCCCACAGAAACCATAAATAACCCTTGGGGTAAATTGCAAGTAGAATTCCTGAAGTATTCCTCTACTAGTTATGGTTACAAAAGTACAACATACATTCAAAATAGCTTATGTCAAACTCAAGTTCCTTTGCAAAGGTCCTGAAGGTTTTGTGAACTGAACCAGTTTAGGGACCAATTTAGGATTCAAGACACCCAACTATACCTATGATACTAACGTAGTAAATTAACTTGAGTTGACAAAGTTGACAGCACGGTGTGATCTGTGTGGCCATCCTGCCTCATTTACCTTGAGGAAGACGATAGAAAACACATAATTGTAGCTATGTTGATAATAGCCATAATTGAAGCAAATATTTTTATTAGGATGTGTTCATTATCGTCATCTCGACTGAAGAGTTAGACCATCTTCTTATTGCTTCATTAGTTTAAATATTGATAACATGAAAATTGAGTATTCACTGAAAGTTATCCATGTGTTTTACATATTTGGCACCCTAACAAATTTTTGATTGTTTTCTTGTCATTCGTTTTTAATACTATTTGTAACTTACTCCAGTCTTCCCAAGCAAATATTATCATTGCTTTGCCCATGTGTTTATATATTTGGCAAGACTAATAGTAAGAGATCGACCCAAATCTTTCTCCATCGTGTGTAATCTTATTGTGTCCTCTTTGTTTTTATGAGTGTTCAAAATCTTTTACTATATATTTCTGTGGAGAAAAACTATATGTTTCAACGCAGATTAGTGGTCTGGTCTGCTAGTTCTTTCATTGTTTCTCGGTCTTGTGTAGGTGTCATCCTAAAGAAAGCGAGAAAAATAGGGAAATGAAGGCATGGAAGTTTTTTTACAAGATGTCTTATAGACACTCTTGTTGTATTCTCAGATGACATTGGAAGTTTTTTTACTTTTCCATGAATCTGAGGTCCCAATTAACTTATAACTAACCATATTTCTGGTTTATTCATTTGTTTCCAGGTAGCCAATGCTGCTGGCAGCTATGGATGTGTGGATCGGTTTGTTAATGGATGTGGAAAATAAAATATATATGTTTTGGACTTGTGTAAAAAGTCGTAGATTTTATTTTGTAAATTAAGTGAATGCTTGCTGATGTAAAACTTGATGGGAACAGTGATGTAAGACTTGGATTTCGTTTTGTGAACAATGGGATATTGCCTTTAAATATGTTTTATAGAAATTGTTTTGTTAATGTTGCGGCTACGCTTTGTTAATGTTGCGGCTACCATATGCATTTTTGATTAAATAAAATAGTTCTGTATGAATTTTTGTTGTATATAAAATTCAATTATATATTTTATATATAAACATGAAATTAGTAATTCCATAATAATTTAAACAATTGTTAAGTTTTTTCGTACGATTACAGTACTTTTTAAAATTCCGTCCCTTATTTATTAGGACGAAATATATCTGTTACAAAAACTTGTTTTTTGGGACAAATTAATAAACCGTCACACAAAAGCATAAATTTGAAAACTTTTGAGGCATTTTGCCTAACCGTCCTTTAACAGTAATTAGGACGGCAATATCCGTCCCTAAACTTTTTGCCACGCCACCCTAATGGGACCGGCCATTCCCGTCCCAAAGGTCGTCCCAAATATTTGTTGGGACGGTAATTGCAGTTTTTAAGACGGTTTTTTGTTGTCCCCAAAGGTCACTTTTTTGTAGTGTTGCGTTTTGAGCATTTTTTTTGCTATTGATTCAAAGAGAAAGAAATAATAATAATAGGGACCTGGAACTACCTTTCGTCGAGTTTCTTGATGTTGTAGGCAAGGTGGACGTTGTCGAAGTTCTCGTCAGTCCACTCCTACAGCATCGACATCTTCCTTTTGTTATTCGGGAGAGTGTCGTTACGGATCGGATCTTGGGATCAGTGGTCGATGGGGCGAGGAAAAGGGTTGGGGTGTCGGGTTTGGGGAGCAGTTATGAAGGGCGGGGTCGGTGTCGGGGGAGGTGGGGTCTGGGGCAGAAGGGAGTCGCTAAGGCCAACGTGGGGGTCTCAAGTGGTAGAGGTGGAGGGGGCGAAGGGGCGAGGAGGAAGGAGAGGGAGTTCCAGAAGAGGAGGAAGGGGACATGGCTCCTGACATCTTCTTCTTCGGATGTTGTTGATCGCGTGGTGCAGTAGAGAGGATAAGGATGAGGGAATTTGGAATTTGGGCGGTTGGTCAAATTTTTGGGAGGAGGGAATATGAAATTTTGGAGGAGATATTTAGAATTGGGACTTTTGTACACAAGCATATAGGTTCGAAATGTATTTTCCAATAGGGGTGAGCACATAACGGTTGAATACGGAAAACACAATCGAAATGAAATATGACAAATGGTTAGATTTTTCAGTTATCAATTCAGGTTTAAAATTTTAAAATAACGGTTCAGTTTTTGGTCCTTGATTCGAGTAATCAAATCGAACCAAAAATCGATTTGGATTTAGTAATTTATCAAACTAACCTCAATCTATATATATTAATATTTTTTCACACATAACTGAACGCACTCTCTTCTATTCTCTTTCGGTTTGAGCACTCTCTCCGTCTCTATCATCAATCTATATATATACTAATATTTTCACTCTATGTAATATAATAACTCATTAATACAATAATGTCATATTTATAAAAAAAATACTTAAATTGGCTCATTTTGCTAAAAAATTGAAGGTCCGGCACATTAGCCCATGAAATCGAACTAATCCAAACCGAACCAAATTAATTCGGTTCGGTTTTGTTAGGTTTTATAAAAATGGTTCGATTTTCGGTTTTGAGAAATACGGTTTACGGTTATTTCGGTTTTCATATATTCGAATTGGTTTGAACCGAATCGAACTGTTGCTCGCCGCTATTTTCCAATACAGACGCATGTCAAATATATGGCATCATTTTATGACACGCATATGTCTCTAAATATATGGTGTCATTCAGCAATACACATGTACATGTCGTCAAATATATGGTGTTATTCTACGACATGTTGATGTCGCAGTATATAGAGAGTTTTTGGTAGAACAGATGTTTGCTTTCCCACTAGTAAAATTTTTGTGGATTCTACTATATACTAGAACACATGTTGCCAATATATCTAAAAAATTAGCTTTCAGAGATATAAAAGACTCTATTCCGCTAAAATGTGTTGCTAAAAAAAAAAATTATTGTAGTGAACTCTACGGTGATTAGGTTTTGACGCTTTAGTCTCTCAAATATATTTTTTGTGTTTTATTTTTTCTTTTATTTTTCAGTTTATATAATTTGGACAAAATTTTGTTTTTGGAGTAAATATATTTTTAACCTTACGCCACCAATTTATTTTATTTCTTCCTAAAGGTTTCTTCCTAAAGGATTTTTGGTTGACCGTAAAGTTTTTCGCCAAATATGTTTCAACTAAAAAATATTCATCATCGCCTAAAATTTTGTGAAAAATTTAGTGTTCCTAATCTACTTTAGGAGAGATTTTTTTTCTAGTCGTCTTTCATTTCTTTTGGGAAGGACTTATTGGTCAGCCTAAACTAATTAATAGTCGTCAGAGTTAGTAATTTTTTTTCCAATCCGGAGGACTTTAGGCGACAATTGTATATTTTACTTGCTAAAGATCAGTTTAGGAGACTAAATTTTTTTCGTCGTCCCAGATTTTTTGGCCTAAATTTTCCAACTAAATTGAAAAAAGAATTCATATATTATGTATTCTATATTTTTTTCCTTTTTAAGTTTTATTTAAAAGAAATATATTTTCGGGTTGGCGGTGACTAATTTTCATGTATCATCTAAACTTAATTTTGGTGGGAAATTTACTATTCTCCCTATTTTAGGCAAGAACATTTTTTTAGTCATCTTAAATTTAATATCCCCCTACTATAGGCGAGAAACACTAATTTAGGCGAGAATATTTGTTTGGTCGTCTTAAATTTAATATTCTCCTCTGCTTTAGACGAGAATATTTTTTAGTCATCTTAAATTTATTATTCTCGCAAAAAGCCCTTACTTTAAGCGAGAATATTTTGTTTAGTCGTCTTAAATTTAGTATTTTCCTCTACTTTAGGCGAAAATATTTTTGTCTAGTTGCCTTAGTTTTCTCTTGCAAAGAATTTTTTGGTCGACCAAACTAACTAATAGTTGCTAGAGAGTTCACAATTATTTTTGTTAATTCGGTGGACTTTAGACGACAAGAGTAATTTTTTAGTCACTAAAGATTAGTTTGGGCAACTAAATTTTTTTGGTCGTCTCAGATTTTGTGACCTAAAACCTCTATCCTTGTAGTGTGACACGAGCACGTGGGTACGTCCAGTCTATGCCACAGTGTCGGTGGTAGAACGCTGTATAGGTCGACTGTAATATCTAACATCTAACATATTTGGAATATAACCTGTCATCTCCACACGGAGGAATAATATGACATATGTATCATAAACTCAATCACATAATCTAAGAAAGATAAAGCACAATATATGGATAGAAGATAATGAAGATAAAATTTGAATTATAGCATAAGTCACAAGACAAATAAGTCTAGAAGTCTAAGTCAATAAATACATATACCAAAATAATATAACAGACCCAATGTAGCAATCTAGAGACAAATCTAGCAAAATCTAGCTAATAACAAAGTCACTACTGGAGGTGCATCCTCAACGAGCACCGGCTCCACGGATAACTCCTGAACAATATCTACATCTATCCCCGATCCATAGTTAGTCGGACAAAGTCCTCTAAGTCCTCTAAAAAATATTATCCAATCAGAATTGGAGCGAAGTACAATCACTAAATAGCAGTTTCACTAAATTGATGTCACTACCACATTTCTAGTGTGAGGGTATTTTTATCATTTCTGGGGTAATTTAAATTTATTAGAATTTATTTAAATTTATGGGAATTTTTAGGAATTATTTTGGAATTGTTTGGACTAGGTTGACTTTGACTAGTGTTGACCCTTATGGACCAACCTAGAAGCTAACCCTAGTTAGTATGGACTTGGTTAGGTTATGTGACTCTAGTCTAACCTAAGTTAATCCATAGTTGGTCGTTAGACTCAAGTTAGCCATAGAATTAGATAAGTCATAAGTCATGACTTATGGTTTGAACCAATTAGTAAAACAACTTAGCCATAGCCTATGTAACTTGGCCCAAAGCCCAAAAAAATTAGCAAACCCTAACCCTACTTGACTTGGCCGACCACCCTATCCCTATTGGGATCATCACCCCATAAATACACTCCTAAAATCTAGGGTTGCCTCTTTCTTAGGAAGGCTCAAGTTTTAGAAAGGTTAGTTTCCTATGGTATTTTAATCCCTAGAACTCCATTCATCTTCCTTTTTTATTCTAATTTATTCCATTACCTATTCTTGCTGTTGCTAAGGTCTCATCTCAGTTTGATGTGATTTGAGTGGATTGGGACATCAAGACAAGAGCTACTGATTGGGGATTTTTCTTGAAAGTTCAACAATAGGTAACTTTCTCATTTCTCCATGAAATTTTGATTTGTCTTCATGATTAGGAAGCCCTAGGGGTCCCCTAAGTGTCTGCATTGGTGTCGTGTCGGGTTTCGTAGGTTTCGTATCTATTTGGACACGTATCAGTGGTGATACGTAGGTGTTTGTCGAAATACCACAGAGGGCATTTCGATCACTTTTGTGCATTGTTTTTAAATAGGAAATTAGGTTTTGATATTGTTTATTGGATTCTGGTTGACTGAGGTGATGATTGTATTGTGTCGGGTCGATTTGGATACGCGACACACACGTTTTCGCATGCACAGCAGTCCCCTGCTACTCGGGGGAAAATCCTCCTTGGACACGAGATATTCGACACACACGTTGGGGCAGACACTGACACGAGGCTCCCCAAGTTGCACGTGTCCTCGTGTCATATCCGACACGTATTCGTGTGTGCAATGGGTTGCCTGACTGTTCAGTCGGGTTTTATTTGTCACTGATACGACACTTGTATCTAACACAGACACGACTTGGACACAGGCTAGCTAGCCTATTGGGTAGCCCTATAGGTGGCCTACCTAGGTTGGTGTGCATGAGACACAGTAGTGTCCTGTGTCGTGCACACGACACAAGTGCACGTGTGCACGAGGCAGTGCACTGGGAAGTGCACTGTTGTGTCTGATTTTGAGTTTCCTTTGTATTGGACACATCGTGTCCACTTGGGTGGATACCATTGTATTGTAGGACACATAGATATCGTATATTTTGATTACCAACCCTCTAAACTTCATTTTATTGTGTTTTCAATGGTTGTTTATCTAATTACCCAAATTCTGAAACTGTACACTGATTTTTGATTTTCCTGATTTTTGATTCTAAACTTTGCCATCAATTTAAACCCTTTAGTACTGTTGGCATGAAGGTTTAAGCCCCTGAGTCTATTCCCCTATATGTCATCTGCCTGTTTGTCAAATTTGGTCTAAGTTGGTGGGTTTTTGATTTCGAAATAGGTTTAAAATGAAAACTGGAACTATGTTCAGTTTTCCCTATATTTTGCATATGAGTTTAATTTCAGTTCTCAGTTTTAGCAACTGTTTTAGTCTTCTAAATCATTGTTTATTTCATGTTTTACAATCTATTATAGTTTACCTATATGCAATTTAGTTATATATCGATTTTGAGTGGATTTGGTGGGAGTTTGAGTTCAAGCATAACTTGGAATCCCTGGGCTCAAAAACCTGAGATTTCATTTGTGTTCTAATGTTTATTATAGAGTTTGTGTTCCCTCCATAATCTGAGAATTGTGTGAAGACTGCAGCTGTTTCTTTCAGTTTGCTTTTTCTGGTTTGTTCACTGAACTTTCCCAAATGAGTACACTATTTTCTCACAAGCACACACACACACACACATTTCTCTCAAGTTTTCACTCACTCTCTCTTTCATATACACACATGTATGACACATCACACAAATCTAAGAATCACCCAGGTTTAACACATCACTCTTTCCATACACACAGTCACCTACACAACACACCATTTATCACACACCCTCACATGACTTATTCACTCTCTAGTATCACACACTCTATCCCACACTGTTTTCTAAAATTTACTTCACTGTTCAACACACACACATGTTCCTCTTTTACACATCACTCCCACATTGCCTCCCTCACATACATACAAACTTGCCTACCCAATTACACACCCACACACACAATCTATTGTCTCTCTCTCTCTATATATATGTATATTTCCTAGTCTTCTAAATGTAGGTTATGTATAGTATGTATACATATGTATGTAATGTATATGTATATATATGTAATGTGTTGTATTATGCCTAAATATCTAAAGTATGCCCTATATACAATATGTGTATATATATGTCTAAGTTTGAATGTAAATAGCTTGTGTTGGCCTTGTGGTATGTAAATACTTATTATAGGCTAGCATGGTTGGATATAAGTCTTGATAGACTATTATAGGCTTGTTAGGGTTTAGCAAGATTGCTAAACCTAGTTTAGGCTAACCTAGTCTTGTTAGACCTAGTTCGACCATAGTTGACCTAGTTTGACTTCTAGGGTTGACCAGAGTTGACCAAGAGTTGACTTTGGCCTAGATTGACCTAGAATTATGTAGAATGAATAGTAGGATTTTATTTTACCATTTTGGGCTTGTTATGACTTGTGTTGTTCTGAATAGGAGCCATACGCCACTCCTCGGACAGTACTTTCATATTGGACACTCAGATACCAGACGAGTACATTCTCTGATCATTTCATATCCTGCTTAGAATTATTTCCTGTATTAGATTACTTTACTTGTACTGTCACGTTGGTCACATGGATTGGTACTATATGGATCCCTTCTTGAGATGTTATCCTTAGGGAGCATCGGGTACTCTATGTTCTGTGCGTTTCACTTACATGGCGTATCACTATGCTTCGTTGGTTCTTCGATTACTTGTGACATATACTCTTATGATCACAGAGTCTTCCTGGAATCCTTATCCCATTTATGGGTCCACTATGTACCACCCTTCGGGGGCTTATCACCCTTCGGGGGCTTACCACCCTTCGGGGGCTGTACATGGAATCATAACATAACCTGGTTGGATCCTTGTGTATTGATTGGGGGTACGGGGGAGTAGAAGTGGACATGTGAATAATACACCAGTAGTGTAGCATCAGAATCATTCCATAGTGTAGCATCAGAATCATCCCATGCCATTTACATGTTCATGTTGTACTCTGACTCACTAGCGACATGTTAGCTCTTTATTTATAGTAGATATTTCTATTATAGCTTTCTCTCTCTGTTTACATAGTGCACTTCTTTCAGTACTCGTATATTACTTTACTGTATGATTATATCTTCTAACCTGCTATGAACTGTTGAGATGTACCGTACTCGCTCCTGTCCTGACTGGACCTGTTAAAAATATTACAGAGGACGAGGAGAAGGCCTGCCTGGACACTTTCTACGGGGCAGCCTTAGATGACACCTGCGAGCTGGACCCTCAGGAGGACCCAGCTCTTGCTGGGGATATCACCCCGATTGCCTAGACTAGATTAGTTAGGCTTATCTTCTTTTATGTAGTCATGAGACATGTTCTAGCTAGACTTTATTCTGAGTTCAGAGATGTATATATTCTTTCATTCTGTATCTGAGATCTTGTACTTCTGATATTGCTGGGATTATCTTAGACTACTTTTTATCTATTTATTTCCTTGAGTTCTATTTCATATCGTGCTATCTCTTCCTTAGTTGTGATTGAGTTTATTACTGCTATGTCACCCCCATTCGGGGAGTATAAACTGTTTAGAGATATATTGCTAGATGATTGTTGACCTAGGACAGCGTTCTACCGCCGATACTGCGGTGTAGGCTGGACGTACCCACGTGTCGTGCCCTTACTCTAGGGTGCGGGTCGTGACACGTTTTTAGTAGTGGCCCATGCAGGTCTGGACTAGAAGTGTAGTGGTATTCGAATTAGAGTATCACTACAGCTTGCAGTAGGATATAGGACATTAATTTTAAGGTACTCAATCACTTTAGGAAAAATTCTTTTATTGCCATCTAAATCTTTATTGTCAGCTGATCCTTTGAATTTTTAACTGTCCACCTTTGTTATTTCGCTTCTTTCTCAGAAATTGATACTCTTGTTTGTCTATCTTCAGGATGGTAGAGACTAGATCGTAGCGTGCCATTCATGAGGATGCTATAGAGGAGACTGCTACCTCTCAGCCAGTACGACGAGGCCAGGGGACTGCAGCTCCTGCCACCTCAGCTCGTATTGAGACCTCGGCAGCCGCAGCAGGGGGTATGCATCCACCGACTCGGAGGCAGGACCCGGTCATTCCAGAGGATCCCTTTCAGCAGCCACCGCCTATAGGATACGTGGACGCAGCTCAGATGTTCGTATATTTCCAGCATTTTATAGACTGACAGCAGGCTCGACAGGACAGAGGCATGGAGCTGGCCCTTACGACGGTTGCAGCTCGACCAGTGGTCCATCAGCCGAGGACACCGGGGATCGAGCAGTTTCAGAAGATGAGCCCCAGAGTCTTTCTGGGGACAGAGGGGATCCTATATGCCGATGAGTGGATCGAGCATATAGAGGAGATCTGCCGCTTAGCCAGGATACCAGCAGACCTTCAGATCGAGGCCGCAGCTAGCCGGATGCAAGATCTTGCTCGTACCTGGTATCAGTCAGACCCCAGGATGGGGGTACCGGGGCAGACTTGGGAGCAGTTCAAGCGCTTCTTCAAGAAGAAGTTCTTTCCAGATTCAGTACTCAGAGCCTTGGAGACACAGTTCGAGAGCCTGGTCCAGGGGAGTCTCTCAGTGGAGGAGTACGCCCGGGAGTTCGGCCGCCTCGACAGGTTTGTGGAGGGCTTGAGCGAGACGGCGAAGGCCCAGAGGTTCCGAAAGGGTCTAGTCAAGGAGGTCAAGTCCTTGACCAAGGACAACCGGGATGCTACGTTCGAAGAGATCTTGACAGGAGCCTTACTAGAAGAGGATGATCTTGAGCTTAGGCTCAAGAGGGGGCGAGACCTAGTTGGAGGCAGCAGCAGTGGAGGCCAGGCCAAGAGGCCCTATTTTTAGCACCAGCAGCTAAGGCAGTTTCAGCCGCAGTCGATCCAGCAGAGGCCAGTTCACCAGCAGCAGCAGCCGAGGCAGCACCAGCAGGGTCAGAGACAGGGTGGTACTTGTGCCTATTGCAAGAAGCCCAGGCATGTCGCCAATGAGTGCCGGAAGAGGCTGGGCCAGTGCCTAGTGTGTGGTTCAGCAGACCACCAGATGAGGGAGTGCCGTATAGGACGAGCAGCTCCGGGAGGTGGAGTCAGAGCTCCAGCAGGCCAGCAGAGAGGACCAGCCCTACCGACGTAGCAGCAGAGGTTCGTCCAGCACCAGCAGCAAGCCAGGGGAGGCCAGTAGGGACGAGCTTTCGCCATGGCAACAGAGGATACAGAGGCGATAGGAGAGCTGATTGCAGGTTCGTTTCTTCTCGACTCCAGTCCAGTATTTGCATTATTCGATTCCGGTGCTTCGCATAGCTTCATATCAGTATCTTTTACGATTAGATACGGTATCATAGATGAATCGTTGCCTAAGACTTACAAGATCACGACCAGGGGTGGCATTATCCTCGTGAGTGATGTTTATAAGGGTCGGAGAGTAGTTTTGGGAGGCCGTGAGTTGGAGGTGAGCCTGCTCGTAATGCCATTGTCGAACTACGATATAGTACTAGGCATGGATTGGTTGAGCAGGCACCACGCCAGCATTTATTGTAGAGGGGGTAGAGTTCTCTTCAGAGCACCGGGGGAGCCAGAGTTCGAGTACTCCAGACGTCAGGCAGAGCAGAGCAGCGGAGTCTTCTGTGGAGTCTCGGTCGAGGAGCAGACGATTCCACACCCCTTGATAGCAGAGTATATGGATATTTTCCCAGAGGAGTTGCCGGGAATGCCACCAGACAGGGACATAAAGTTTTTGATAGACTTGGTTCCAGGAGCGAAACCCATCTCTCAGCATGTCTATTGGGTGAACAACAGCGAGCTGGTGGAGCTGAAGAAGCAGGTGGATGAGCTACAGGACAAGGGCTTCATCCGCTCGAGTTCGTCGCCATGGGGCGCACCAGTATTGTTCGTACCGAAGAAGGATGGGTCAGTACGCATGTGTATTGACTATAGGGCACTCAACAACCTCACGATCAAGAACAAATATCCACTGCCGTGGATCGACGATCTATTTGACCAGTTGAGCGGAGCTCGGGTATTTTCCAAGATTGATCTGAGGTCGGGATATCACCAGGTGAAGGTGAAGGGGAAGGATATTCCTAAGACCGCTTTCAGGATGTGGTACGGGCAGTTCGAGTTTTTGGTTATGCCGTTTGGGCTAACCAATACACCAGCAGTATTTATGAACCTTATGAACAAGGTGTTCCACCAGTATCTGGATCAGTTTGTGGTGGTATTTATTGATGATATCTTGATATATTCCAAGACTGGGGAGGAGCACGAGGAGCATTTGAGGATAGTGCTGGAGATTCTCAAGAAGGAGCAGCTTTACGGGAAGCTCTCCAAATGTGAGTTCTTCTTGGATCGGGTGGACTTCTTGGGGCATGTGGTGACTGGAGATGGTATCTCAGTTGACCCCAAGAAGATTATAGCAGTTGAGGCATGGGTAGCACCGACTTCAGTTGTAGAGATCAGGAGTTTTTTGGGGCTGGCAGGATACTATCAGAGATTCGTACAGGATTTCTCCCGGGTTGCAGAGCCGTTGACCCGGTTGACCCGGAAGGATGCTGAGTATGTTTGGTCAGAGGAGTGTCAGGCGACTTTTGATGAGTTGAAGAAGCGGCTGACGACAGCTCCGATTCTGACATTGCCTTCAGGATCAGGTGGTTTTACTATTTATAGTGATGCTTCAGGGAAGGGGCTGGGTTACGTCTTGCAGCAGCATGGGAAGGTGATTGCCTATGCTTCCCTGCAATTACGTCCCCATGAGAAGAACTATCCTACCCACGACCTGGAGCTGGCAGCAGTAATTTTTGCTCTGAAGCTGTGGAATGATTATCTGTATGGTGAGAGGGTGGAGATCTTCACAGATCACAAGAGCTTAAAGTATGTGTTCACTCAGAAGGAGTTGAATATGAGACAGCGCAGATGGCTAGAGTTGATGAAGGATTTTGATATCCTACTTCAGTATCACCCAGGAAAGGCCAACGTGGTTGCCGATGCCTTGAGTAGGTATCCGACAGCCATGTATTTGACCATGGATCGGCATTTGCTTGCCGACTTGGAGAGCCTTGGGATTGAGGTGATCGTGTCCGGAGTACAGATGCAGCTATAGGGGATACAGATTCAGTCAGACTTGGTGGAGAGGATCAAGTCGGCACAGTTTGAGGACATTGCTCTGCGGTGTCTCCAGGAGCAGGTTCGAGCAGGATTGCTGGAGGGCGAGTTTTCTCTTGCAGAGGATGGTGCCTTGAGGCACGGTTCCAGGTTATGTGTGCCCAGCGAAGATCTCAGAGAGCAGGTTATGCAGGAGGCCCACAGATCTCAGTACTTTATACACCCGGGTGCCAACAAGATGTTCTGAGATCTGCGGGAGCATGTTTGGTGGTCAGGAATGAAGCGGGAGGTGGCTCGCTTCATGGCTAGGTGTTTGGTCTGTCAGCAGGTCAAGGCAGAGAGACAGAGGCCCGGTGGATTATTGCAGCCGCTGCCCATTCCCGAGTGGAAATGGAAGCATATCACGATGGACTTCATTTCAGGATTACCGCGTACTCCAGGAGAGAAAGATGCAATTTGGGTCATCGTGGACAGGTTGACCAAATCGGTCCACATTTTGCCATTCAAGGTGGGTACGTCTACAGAGAGGCTGGCGGAGATGTATATGCGTCAGATAGTCAGGATTCACGGAGTTTCGGTCAGCATCGTCTCAGATCGGGATAGCCGTTTTACTTCCCATTTCTGGAGGAGTCTACAGACCAGCTTGGGCACTCAGCTCAAGTTTAGTACTGCATACCACCCCCAGACGGATGGACAGTCGGAGCGAACTATTCAGACACTTGAGGATATGCTGCGGACGTACGTCCTAGACTTTGGAGGTTCCTGGGAGGATCATCTTCATTTGGTGGAGTTTGCCTACAACAATAGTTTCCAGGCCAGCATTGAGATGTCACCTTTCGAGGCTCTGTACGGGCGTACGTGCCGTACACCCTTATCTTGGGATGATGTTGGTGAGCGAGCTTTACTGGGGCCAGAGATGGTTGTTGATGCAGCCGAGAAGGTGAAGCTCATCAGGGACAGACTTCGTGTAGCACAGGACAGACATCGGTACTGGGCCGATAGCCATCGGAGGCCATTAGAGTTTGAGGTGCAGTTTAGAGTAGGATTAGATTTAGGTTTGTTTGTTTGTGATTTTTGATCATGTTTGTTTATTATATTAATTGAGACCTTACTTGTGATTAGGTCGGAGACCAGGTTTTCTTGAGGATATCTCCGACTCGTGGTACGATACGTTTCGGTAGAGGCGGGAAGCTTAGCCCGCGCTTCATCGGCCCTTTCGTTATCAGCGGGAGAGTCGGTGACGTTGCATACATGCTAGACTTGTCGCCTGTACTAGTGGGGTCCACAACGTATTTCATGTATTACAGTTGAGACGGTACGTGGCTGACCCTAGCCATGTGCTCGATCATTCAGAGATAGAGGTTGGGCCTTCTCTCAGCTATCCAGAGCACCCAGTGGAGATTCTGGATCGACGGGAGAAGGTTCTGAGGAACCAGGTGATACCCTTGGTGCGCATCGCATGGAGGCATCATTCTCCAGGAGAGTCTACCTGGGAGCGGGAGGATGAGATGCGCGAGCGCTACCCTTATCTTTTTGGACAGTGAGGTATGCTTTCTATCCTTCTCATCAGTTGTATTTCGCCTTTCAATTTGGAGGACGAAATTCTTTTAAGGAGGGTAGATTTGTCACTACCACATTT
Organism: Iris pallida; assembly: GCA_029216955.1. Lineage (NCBI taxonomy): Eukaryota > Viridiplantae > Streptophyta > Magnoliopsida > Asparagales > Iridaceae > Iris > Iris pallida. Next base: position 1,995,560 of record JANAVB010013398.1, read on the forward strand.
CTAGTATGAGGGTATTTTTGTCATTTTTGGGGTAATTTAAATTTATTAGAATTTATTTGAATTTATGGGAATTTTTAGGAATTATTTTGGAATTGTTTGGACTAGGTTGACTTTGACTAGTGTTGACCCTTGTGGACCAACCTAGAAGCTAACCCTAGTTAGTATGGACTTGGTTAGGTTATGTGACTCTAGTCTAACCTAAGTTAATCCATAGTTGGTCATTAGACTCAAGTTAGTCATAGAATTAGATAAGTCATAAGTCATGACTTATGGTTTGAACCAATTAATAAAACAACTTAGCCATAGCCTATGTAACTTGGCCCAAAGCCCAAAAAAATTAGCAAACCCTAACCCTACTTGACTTGGCCGGCCACCCTATCCCTATTGGGATCATCACCCCATAAATACACTCCTAAAATATAGGGTTGCCTCTTTCTTAGGAAGGCTCAAGTTTTAGAAAGGTTAGTTTCCTATGGTATTTTAATCCTTAGAACTCCATTCCTCTTCCTTTTTCATTCTAATTTATTCCATTAGGTTCTAATATACCTATTCTTGCTGTTGCTAAGGTCTCATCTCAGTTTGATGTGATTTGAGTGGATTGGGACATCAAGACAAGAGCGATTGATTGGGGATTTTTCTTGAAAGTTCAACAATAGGTAACTTTCTCATTTTTTCATGAAATTTCGATTTGTCTTCATGATTAGGAAGCCCTAGGGGTCTCCTAAGTGTCTGCATTGGTGTCGTGTCGGGTTTCGTAGGTTTCGTGTCTATTTGGACACGTATTAGTGGTGATACGTAGGTGTTTGTCGAAATGCCACTGAGGGCATTTTGATCACTTTTGTGCATTGTTTTTAAATAAGAAATTAGGTTTTGATATTGTTTATTGGATTCTGGTTGACTGAGGTAATGATTGTATTGTGTCGGGTCGATTTGGATACGCGACACACACGTTTTCGTACGCACAGCAGTCCCCTGCTACTCGGGGGCAAATCCTCCTTGGACACGACACTTGGACACGAGATATTCGACACACACATTGGGGCAGACACTGACACGAGGCTCCCCAAGTTGTACGACTCCTCGTGTCGTATCCGATACGTATTCGTGTGTGCACTGGGTTGCCTGACTGTTCAGTCGGGTTTTATTTGTCACTGATACGACACTTGTATCTAACACAGACACGACTTGGACACGGGCTAGCTAGCCTATTGGGTAGCCCTATAGGTGGCCTACCTAGGTTGGTGTGCACAAGACACAGTAGTGTCCTGTGTCGTGGACACGACACAAGTGCACGTGTGTACGAGGCAGTGCACTGGGAAGTGCACTGTTGTGTCTGATTTTGAGTTTTCTTTGTATTGGACACATCGTGTCCACTTGGGTGGATACCATTGTATTGTAGGACACATAGATATTGTATATTTTGATTACCAACCCTCTAAACTTCATTTTATTGTGTTTTCAATGGTTGTTTATCTAATTACCCAAATTCTGAAACTGTACACTGATTTCTGATTTTCCAGATTTTTGATTCTGAACTTTGCCATCAATTTAAACCCTTTAGTACTGTTGGCATGAAGGTTTAAGCCCCTGAGTCTATTCCCCTATATGTCATCTGCCTGTTTGTCAAATTTGGTCTAAGTTAGTGGGTTTTTGATTTCGAAATAGGTTTAAAATGAAAACTGGAACTATGTTCAGTTTTCTCTATATTTTGCATATGAGTTTAATTTTAGTTCTCAGTTTTGGCAACTGTTTTAGTCTTCTAAATCACTGTTTATTTCATGTTTTACAATCTATTATAGTTTACCTATATGCAATTTAGTTATATGTCGATTTTGAGTGGATTTGGTGGGAGTTTGAGTTCAAGCATAACTTGGAATCCCTGGGCTCAAAAACCTGAGATTTCATTAGTGTTCTAATGTTTATTATAGAGTTTGTGTTCCCTCCATAATCTGAGAATTGTGTGAAGACTGCAGCTGTTTCTTTCAGTTTGCTTTTTCTGGTTTGTTCACTGAACTTTCCCAAATGAGAACACTGTTTTCTCACAAGCACACACACACACACACACACACACATTTCTCTCAAGTTTTCACTCACTCTCTCTTTCATATACACACATGTATGACACATCACACAAATCTGAGAATCACTCAGGTTTAACACATCACACTTTCCATACACACAGTCACCTACACAACACACCATTTATCACACACCCTCACATGACTTATTCACTCTCTAGTATCACACACTCTATCCCACACTGTTTTCTAAAATTTACTTCACTGTTCAACACACACACATGTTCTTCTTTTACAAATCACTCCCACATTGCCTCCCTCACATACATACAAACTTGCCTACCCAATTACACACCCACACACACAGTCTATTGTCTCTCTCTCTCTATATATATATATATGTATATTTCCTAGTCTTCTAAATGTAGGTTATGTATAGTATGTATACATATGTATGTAATGTATATGTATATATATGTAATGTATTGTATTATGCCTAAATATCTAAGGTATGCCCTATATACAATATGTGTATATATATGTCTAAGTTTGAATGTAAATAGCTTGTGTTGGCCTTGTGGTATGTAAATACTTATTATAGGCTAGCATGGTTGGATATAAGTCTTGATAGACTATTATAGGCTTGTTAGGGTTTAGCAAGATTGCTAAACCTAGTTTAGGCTAACCTAGTCTTGTTAGACCTAGTTTGACCATAGTTGACCTAGTTTGACTTCTAGAGTTGACCAGAGTTGACCAAGAGTTAACTTTGGCCTAGATTGACCTAGAATCATGTAGAATGAATAGTAGGATTTCATTTTACCATTTTGGACTTGTTGTGACTTGTGCTGTTTTGAATAGGAGCCATACAACACTCCTCGGACAGTACTTTCATATTAGACACTCAGATATCAGGCGAGTACATTCTCTGATCATTTCATATCCTGCTTAGAATTATTTCCTGCATTAGATTACTTTACTTGTACTGTCACGTTGGTCACACGGATTGGTACTATATGGATCCCTTCTTGAGATGTTATCCTTAGGGAGCATCAGGTACTCTATGTTCTGTGCGTTTCACTTACATGGCGTATCACTATGCTTCGTTGGTTCTTCGATTACTTGTGACATATACTCTTATGATCACAGAGTCTTCCTGGAATCCTTATCCCATTTATGGGTCCATTATGTACCACCCTTCGGGGGCTTACCACCCTTCGAGGGCTGTACATGGAATCATAACATAACCTGGTTGGATCCTTATGTATTGATTGGGGGTACGGGGAAGTAGAAGTGGACATGTGAATAATACACCAGTAGTGTAGCATCAGAATCATTCCATAGTGTAGCATCAGAATCATACCATGCCATTTACTTGTTCATGTTGTACTCTGACTCACTAGCCACATGTTAGCTCTTTATTTATAGTAGATATTTCTATTACAGCTTTCTCTCTCTGTTTACATACTGCACTTCTTTCAGTACTCGTATCTTACTTTACTGAATGATTATATCTTCTAACCTGCTATGAACTGTTGAGATGTACCGTACTCGCTCCTGTCCTGACTGGACCTGTTAAAAATATTACAGAGGACGAGGAGGAGGCCTGCCTGGACACTTTCTATGGGGCAGCCTTAGATGACACCTGCGAGCTGGACCCTCAGGAGGACCCAACTCTTGCTGAGGATATCACCCGATTGCCTAGACTAGATTAGTTAGGCTTATTTTCTTTTATGTAGTCATGAGACATGTTCTAGCTAGACTTTATTCTGAGTTCAGAGATGTATATATTCTTTCATTCTGTATCTGAGATCTTGTACTTCTGATATTGCTGGTATTATCTTAGACTACTTTTCATCTATTTATTTTCTTGAGTTCTATTTCATATCGTGCTATCTCTTCCTTAGTTGTGATTGAGTTTATTACTGCTATGTCACCCCCATTCGGGGAGTATAAACTGTTCAGAGATATATTGCTAGATGATTGTTGACCTAGGACAGCGTTCTACCGTCGACACTGCGGCATAGGCTGGACGTACCCACGTCTCGTGCCCTTACTCTAGGGTGCGGTTCGTGACAATTGACAAGTTCTATAAATAAACAGTATGTAAATAAGATAATCATGGATAGCAAACTGAACAACAAGAAATATAGGATAAACAGTAATCATATCATGGTAAAATAGAACATGTAAGTAAATTAGGAACAAGGTGTATCAACAGGTAATCAGAATATATCATGTAATCTAAATGGTGCCTTGAGATATTATATTGTTATGTGATCGGCTTGGGACAGGATCAGGCTATTCCATTTGACCGGCTATGCACAAGTACAAGTAATGGGTCAGGCTGACCATACATGAAAAGCTATGCACAAGTAATATAAGATCAGGCGACACCCTGCGTATGGTGAGGGTGAGCTATCACAAGTAGTTTGGATATGATCACATAAACTCTAATAACTCCCCCAATCCCCCGAATAGTATAATGGATCCAACCATGTCACGTTACGACACGAGATTCATGAAACAGGGGACCAGCCCACTCCTAAATCGGTATCCGTGTGTCCTTGTGTCGAGGACGAAATTCTTTTAAGGTGGGTAGATTATGAGGACCCTAATTTTGGGAATTATTTTTTATTTTATTTTATAGGATTTCTATTTATTAGATTATATTTTATATGATAAAGATGTACTTTTCCGTAGCTTTGATTTTTGGAGCACAAGAAATACTAATCTTTCAAAACTTTCTTCATGAGTTTTGAAGTAGATAGGTCCACCTTCAAATAGATATATAATATCTCATCCAAACTTGTCTCTTAGCATTCTTTTAACTTCGCACAACTTTGGATCGAATTTAGGCCATTTGATTATTTACCGTAATTCTAGACCTAACTCCCAACGTGAGTTCGTGACTCGACTTAGATCAAAACTATTCGACCCAATACATAATTTTAACCCATTTTGAGCCTATGACACACATGCCAAGGATTTGCCACTCAATCGAGTCCCCATGTGCTATTTATTTGCGAATGACACAAGAGACTCATAGGTTGACTTTTCAAGTTAAATTTGACTAGAAAATATATTTGGACCCTAATCTAGCCAACCCCACTTGGTAGAGCCATGTTAGGTCGTCATGACTTAGTAGAATTATTTTGACACCTATTTTGGGATGTTGTACAGTCAATAGATTTAAATACAATTTTGTATATATATTATTATATTTATAATAGCCTAATATTATATATAATTATGGCCTTAGTCATGGTTAAGTTTGAGATGCATATCGATTAGAAATTTTGGCATGGATAGTATAGTCGTGTGCCTTGACTAGTGTATTAGCCATGCTAGGGGAGGCCTAGCCATAACAGTGTCCTAACTAAGAAACCAGTCAAAGTTGTGACTTAACCCCTATAGACGATTTAATTATTTATTAATTAGATTATTGACTTTTTAAGAGACCCGATTGTGCTAAACTAGTCAAACTGGACCCAAACCAGACCCAAGTCCATGTAGTCATACAGTGTGTCCAAAGACGTCTGTGTCAGTATATTTTATGTGTGTATGTCGTATTTTATCTTAAATGCTCTACTAAATATCTTTTCTAAGTAATTATTATATATAGTATATAGATATGAATAATTATTTGATATTCAAAAGATATTTAAAAGTATTCTAAATACTTTTCTTAGATATCCTTGTGTATGTTTGGAATCTTTAGGCTATACCCGTATTTTTATGTATAACTATTTTTGGTTTACCTTTTTTGTTATTATTATTACTGTTATTATAATTACAAAAATATCGTTTAGTATTTTGAATTAATTATGAAATAATTAATACTATATATGTACATATTTGCCTATACTAGAAAAAATGTTAGTAATAAGACTTTTGAGATTTTTCTTGGATTATATATATATATATATATATATATATATATATATATATATATATATATATATATATATATATATATATAAGTCGGCCATTCTTCATTTCGGGAGCCCGAGTGGGATAGCTCTGTCCTTGGGACAGGTGGCTCAGTCACCTCGTGGTGGGTTCTGGCCTCGGCTTCCGTGCGGTGGGCCCCCGGTGTGCAGACGTAGGCGAGCAAGCTTATGCGCCCTCTTTTGAGCGCTATGTGGAGGCCTATGCGCCCTCTAGCCAAGCTGCTCACATTAGAGCGGTCGGCCCACATGCCACTCGTCCCCTTGCAGTGGCCTATGCGCCCGCACAAGCTGCACCTCTGCAATGCCCCGCTCCGCACGGCGCATTATGTTGAGACGTTGACTCAAAGAGTCGCGTTGACCGAATGAAATGTGTCAATGCGAATCGATACGAGAGTTACGTTGTCCCGAACAATGCATTGAACTAAGTCGATGTGAAGAGTTGCCTTGTCCCAAAGAATGCATCGAGTTGAATCGATGCAAAACTCTGCTTTGCCTCGAAGGATAAGTGCATTGAATCGGCTCGAAGATTTTAAGAAATTGAATCGACCAAGGTGCTAGTCCGAATCGATGCAAGTATTGATTTTAGTTGGTTTCATGTGCAGGCTATACGTTTACGGTGAAATATTAGAGGTCGGCATTCTGTCTTATTCAGTAAGGGGTCCGCGAAACCAAATCGTCGTCTTGCGACGGGCTGGGACTTGGCACGATAAGCCAAATCAGACATATAATTTAATGAAGCACGAAGTTGTCAAATGGCTATGTTAGGAGAGTTGGCCGTGCAACGAAGTTATAAAATTGAGCCGCATTGGCTCGGCAAAACGATAAGGCATATCGACTCAAGGTGGAGGAACATTGACTCTCTTTCCTACTCCTTCATGCATAAGTAAAATATATATCATTGTATGCTGAGTTAACCTATCAACGCCACGGGCGTGGCTCGATAGAGAGATAAACATAGTGCATATCGAACACTAGATAGAACAATTGAAATGAATCGTACAACAAATGTACGAGTCGCTATGGAACATTGAATATCGCAAAGGCGAGCGCCTGGGTGCGTAAGCCATAAGAACATGGGATAACAGTATCGACGAGTGCCCTAGTGCATAAGTCATTCCGTGCTCCCGCGTACGAGTTAGCATGCTAGAACATTGAAAGACTATATTGGTGCGAGTGCCTCAGTGCACGAGCGATAGAACATTGAATACCTTATCGAGGCATGCCTCAGTTGCATGAGTCAGAAGGATGGAACATAAGTATAACGCGTTGAATACTAAGGCGTAGAATATGGAAATACGACTTTGAGGCGTGCATTGAATGAACGATGCAAGGAAAGGCGACGAATGTGCGCAGCTGCACAATACTTACAAAAGATAGCATCGTTGCGACGAGAAGAATAGTTGTGGCACGGATGTGACATAACTGTTGATGCGGCATAGTGCCTTCGGAATGTTCATGGCCTTTGGGACGTTCATTGAGAACATTGGGGCGTTGTGCCAATTGAAATAGATATAGACAAACTTGCTAGTTTGTATGAAAGATAAGATGCGTTGCATGGTCAAATGGACTTAAAGACATATTGCCCGTGCACGGGTGTTATCTTCCCTCGAACATTGTTCACCAGGGTGCTGGGACCGTTCGGCCTAGGAGGGATTGCGGTAAAATCGGTATTGTTGGTGCACTTCATCTAGACGGGTAGCGACCTTCTAGTGAATGTGATAAGCCACTTACTCGAGTATTTCGGGGGTCCTCTGATTGTTTGGTTAGCAACTGCAACAGAGTGATCATCGTCTTACATATTCAATTTGATAAATATCAGTCCATTCTAGCCCGAAAAGCTAGTGACCTTCATATAGTTAAGGGCGATAGATTAAAGTGCAAGGTACACTCATATCGTGCACATATTGATCCGCATAGAGAGCACTTATAACATGACAGGGAAAGCTGATAGGCATATTCACCTTGCATCGGTGCAAGGGCGAGTGTGTCGATGTTGGTAAGAAGTCACGATAACAATACGAGATTTCTATTGGTTGCATGTTTACTTATACAAATCGAATAACATGCTTGCCATGATAACATGCTTTACAGTCTTCGAATATGCGATGAACTCATCCTAAGGAGAACATAGAAAGAGAACTAAATTGTATGTTTGCATGAATTAATACAATACTAAATATCGGTTTGTTAAGTGGGCCTTTGATCAGTACAACGAAGACGAAAGTACTAATCCCCTACTAGTTTGCTAGCAGGTTCAGGAAATGGTCCGCTCACGGCGGTGCTTCGCTTGAACGCGTTGAGGCTTGGAATACCGAAGCGTATTGAAGTGTGCGATCGCATTGACGCTCGGACTTGCAACAGGATTGATGCGGTCGGGATATAGAAGGCATGATGTATGGAATGGTGAAATCCTTTATGGGCAAGAGAGAACCTGAGTGTTGTAGCCAACCTAGCATATATTATTGGGCTATCAAAAGCCCTTGTAATCTCATTTCGAATATAAATAAAGAGAATTGTTTCGTATACTCTGTTTTCCTTTCGTTGTTAATATCGAATCAAAGATAACTATTTTGAGAACTTGTCATCTTGTCTTGTACGAGCGCAACTCCAGGCTCGTGCGGTATCACGCCCCCTGCGAGGACGATGATTAGGGTGATTCCGGGTCGGGGCATGACAACCTCCCCCTGGTGTGGCCTTTGTGCCCACCTTCATTCCCCCCGCGATGGGCCCCACTTGCCACGTCCTTGCTGTGGCCTATGCGCCCGCACAAGCCGCACCTCCCCCAGGTGTGGCCTATGCGCCCACCTTCGTTTCCCCTACGATGGGCCCTACTTGCCATGCTGATTACTCTGCGGTTGCGAGAGCGCATGCAGCACCTGTTGTGGCTTATGCACCCGTACCTCCAGCGATGCTGACCCCTACTCTGCCGCTATATATGCCTCCCCCATTCTTCGCTCACTCCTCAGAGGCTGTGCCCCACTTTCTGGCTCTCCCCTCTTCATCAGTCCCCGCTCGTCTCCGTCCCCAGCCGCCTTCTCCCCTTTAGAGCCCATCTTTACCAGATGATCTCCTTGCAGTGTCGCACCACCTCTCACCCCCTTCTACTGCCCACCAAGACCCACCTCCCTTCTCCTCCCTCTACCCTCTTCCTCCCACCACTCCTCCACCCCCCACTACCCAAACCCCACCCACTCGTCCTCCCCAATATGTTGCTTTGGTGAGCTCCGTTCAGTCCTTAGCGACAGTTCCCAACCCTGTTGCCTCCCCAACCTCCCTACAGCTCCATCCTACGCTGAGGCTCTCCGTCCAGACCGCTTTCCCAAATCTCTCCAGTATTTTTTGGTTGTCGAGCTCCCAGAGATTGATTTTGTGCACTCCCCAAGTGCACCTGGCATATTGGTCCCTTTTTTCTATTCAGATATCTCGTCCCTAGCAGCCTCGTTCCCTTTCACCTTGGTCCTTAAATTCTCGAGCGGATGCCCCAAGTTGTCTAGAGTTTAGGAAGTAATTGCCAGCTGGGCCCTTACTTCGGGGTACCAAATTGTAGGAACAAAATCGTAAAGCAGAATACTCTAGAGGGGGGATGAATAGAGTAGGCATCGGAATATTGCTAATTAAAAACTTGTTAGCAGTTAGATCACAGATATAATAATAACCACAAAAAGTAAATGACAGAATTTAAAAGTGATCAGAAGGCAAACGCAAACACCGAGTTTTATACTGGTTTCCCTCTTGTGAGGACTAGTCCAGTCGAAAGAACTCTAGCTTCCAGTTGAATCCACTATTGGAAAATCTCGCAAGTTTTCATACGAAGTCCTTGCAACTTCTACAGACGCGAGCTTTGATACGAAGAACTCGTCCAACTTCAATTGTGAAGAGTTGAATCTTCTATCAAGCCTCTGATTATAATCGCTCTGAAACTTCTAGACCGTACCGTACTGGCAAATCGACTAGAGGATTGTAACTGGCTTGGGATTTGAAAATGAAAGCTTTTAAGAACTCTTTGGAAGAATGTAAGCTTAAGAAGAGAAGAGTTTGAAAGTGAATTGGTGTTCTGAAATGATCGAAATACTTCTCTATTTATAGTTTTTCCAAAGATAGAACTCTGACAGAATTCGTACAGAATTCGAACATAACTCTTTGTAACAAACCGTAACTGAAGGATGACCAAGTTCAAAAACCCAACGTTCACTAACGTTCCAAATGGCCGAACTCTGGCCGAACTCGGCCCGAGTTCTCCTGGGGTTCTGCCAGTTCACCGAGTTCGGCCAGTTCATTTTTGGAGAAAATAAATTTTGGCTTTTTGAACAATCCTTCAGAAGCTTTTTGTAAAAAGAATGTTTTTCAAAAACGTAGGTCATTTGTAAAAGAATAGGATGGTTTTGAAAAACCGTTTTTGGATAACCTATTTGCCAGTATGACTCGGTGTACAATATATTCCTAGACCCAATAAAATAAAAAATTATATTGCTTAGCAGGAAGTACATTCTGAATGGCAAACGACTTCAGTCTTGAATATTGTTGATAACCATTGTTGAGCAGTGTCCAAAACATCGTAGGTAACATCTGAGTTGACTTGTATTTATATCGAGACAGAGTTTGAACAGTATTAAAATCTGGTTTGACCATGACCAATGGGCCAACAATCTCCCCCATTTTGATAATTGACAAACCTTGTCGATATAACATCTAAGCTTGGAATCAATTCAAAATAGTAATCAAAAGAAATTGTTCATAACCTGTATTCACAAAAATGTTAGATCCTTATTTCTCCCCCGTTGTCACTTAGCAAAATAATTGCAAAAGAGAAAGCTCCCCCGCAATCAATACATAAGTAACAAACAGTAAAGAAACACAAGAAAAATAAATAATCATGACAGGCATGGTAGAAACAGTAATAGAAACATATAGACTATAGAAAAAAACAACACATGCATGTATTTGTCACAGGTAGTTAATAAAGAATGAAGCAACAAAAGATAGATAGTGCTACCATAAAACTGAAACAAATAAAGTGCTGAATAATAGACTAAGATGCCAAAACTGAGGCAAAATCAAAAACCATGTCCATGAATAGTCACATAATAGAAAATGTGCTGATAAAAACAAAAAAAATACTAATAAAATCTTAGAATGTCGGAGCATTTCCAAGTAAACATGAGACAAAAGTAATAGTCTCAATAATCTAACATCTCAAAACTCATCATCATCATCAACATCAGCTGCAGCTCCAGCATGTCCAAAAGGACCAGCTCTAGAAGTACCAGCACCAGAAGTGCGAGGAGTGGCGCCAGCGGTACGATACCAATCATATGCATTTCCTGGTTGGAACAGAGAGTGGACCGCCTTGTCGTCAATACGGTAGCCAGAAACAGAAGGGTCTCGAGGCAGAGAGCTAGCAGAATGACCCGTCTGTGCAAACCTCAGATCGGCGAAGGAGTTGGCAATCGCCTGGAACCGAGTCACATCACGAAACTCGTGTTCCCTAGAGGTCTCAACATAAAAAGACTACAGATCTGATAAGTGCTGATGGATACCCTCAAATGTCATAGGGTAAGAATGAGAAGGAACAGGTGCTGTGGGAGCTGTAGGAGTAGGTGCAGGATGAGTAGGTACAGTAGGTGGAGAAACAGATACAATGCTGCGACGAAAAAGTTTGAGAAACTTGGGCTCAGGGTCGACAGCACAAGTAGATAGATCAATATCAAATCTCTGAAAAATATGAGGAATGAGCATTGCATAAGATAGGTTGCGGTCTCTCCCGCGACATCTACCCATCAGCTGGATGATAGTCTTTGGGGCAGAAAAAGGAATCCCCTTAAGAATATGATAAAGAGCAGAAAGCTCAAGTGCAGTGACATCATCTTTAGAAGTAGATTTTGGAAGTAAGGTAGAATAGATGATGCGATGTAATTCGTAGTTAAACAAGTTCAAGTTATTCGCCTTAAATTTCTAAGAAGAACGCATGCGGGCGTACAAAGTTCATTCTTGAAACTAACGAGTGTCATGCCATCGGGGAAATCAAAATCAGTGATGTCATCGAGCGGGGCACCTTCGTTTGGGATACCAAGGATTTCCGCTAACGTGTCATCAGTGAATTTGATATCAATTCCTCCGACACGTGTCCTCGCTGTAAAAGTGTCTAACACAAAATTATAATAGAATAATCTATTGGCATTAGTGGCAATGGAGAATTATAAGGTGACAAAATATTGTAACCCTAATGCCTCAAAGTAAGGGCGGTGATCCGGAAAGATAATCCACTTAATCGGCGACCCGGTGCAAATAGTACGCATGATAAAATCGGCGTACCACAATAATACTTGATCGGAAGTTTTAAAATAAAACTCATCCGATGCACCATCGTCTGATTGGACCGAAGAAAAGAGGCAATCCGTATGCGGATCTGAAGACGATGCCTCTTCACTGGCATTGGTCTTCTTCCTCTTGAAGGGATTGAATTTAGGCATTCTTTCCTAAAAATTTCTACAAACCCTAAGTATTGAAAAGTGGTAGAAAGAAGGGATTATACCTTCCAAGAGTTGGATATGTCGTAGAGGATGATGATCTCCGTACGAATCCAAAGTCTGGACGAGAAACTCCACAAGGATTGAAAGAACAATGATGGAGAAGAACTAGGGTTTCGGAGGGGCGGAGCTGCTGTTATGAGGATGTGGGGAAGAATGAAGAAGAAGGAAGCCTTGGGTTGGTGCTGGTATATATAAATACCCAGCCGAACTCTGGCCGAATTCGGACCGAACTTGGGCGGAATTCGCCTAGGGTTGCCTGGCTATATATATATATATAAAATTCAAACGAGGCCACATTCTTTTTCATTAATTCGTTTCAAACGCTTAATTCAAAGTGTAGTGATTTTAAATCTCAAAATAATATAATTAACATTATTTTACAAATTAATATTCATTACTCAGCATCTGTCACAGATTAGCTGTAGGAGTACTGTCCCAGCTAACGGAGCTTCACCGAAAAACTCTTAAATACCGCTTCGCTTCGACCGTAGTCGTGGTGACAGATACACTCTTTTTAGGCTTGTCTCGAAAACAGTTTATGAGTATCGAATAAATAATTAATAAAACAAAATTAATTAATATTATTGATATCTAAAATTCCTAATTCTTGACGTAAATAGTTGAAACGATCTTCCGCTAAAGGTTTTGTGAGTATGTCAGCTAATTGATTCTGTGTGTCTATGTATACAAGGTCTATATCTCCATTTTGTTGATAATCTCTAAGAAATGATGTCGAATCTCGATATGTTTAGTACGAGAATGACATACAGGATTCTTAGTCACATTAATAGAACTAGTGTTATCACAGAAAATTGGTATGTATGAAAAATGCAATCCATAGTCTTCTAAGGTTTGTTTCATCCATAAAAATTGTGCACAACAACATCCTGCGACGATATACTCAGCCTCTGTTGTTGATAATGCAACAGAATTTTTTTTACTAAACCAAGAGACTAAAGCTTTTCCTAGGAAATGACATATGCCGCTAGTACTTTTTCTATCTACTTTGCATTCGGTAAAATCAGCATCAGAATAATCGATTGGGTCAAATGACATGGTTTTGGGATACCATAAGCCGACAGAAGAAGTGCCTTTAAGGTATCGAAAGATACGCTTAACTGCGCACAAATGTGATTCCTTAGAATTGGCTTGGAAACGAGCACATAAGCAAACACTAAACATAATGTCTGGTCGACTGGCAGTTAAATAAAGTAAGCTATCGATCATACCTCGATACTTACGTATGTCGACAGGTTTGCCTTGTTCATCAATATCAAGCTTGGTTGAAGTCGCCATTGGAGTGCTAAGTGGCTTTGCTGCTTCCATGTCGAACTTATTTAGTAGATCCTTTGTGTACTTAGCTTGATTTATGAACGTCCTATTGTTGGTTTGTTTGATTTGCAGTCCGAGAAAGAACTTCAGCTCTCCCATCATGCTCATCTCAAACTCATTCTGCATACACTTTGAAAATTCTTGACAAAGAGATTCATCAGTAGATCCAAAGATAATATCATCTACATAGACTTGAATCAAAAGAATATTATTATTCAAAGACTTTATAAACAAAGTAGTATCAACCTTTCCCTTTAAAAAACTATTATCAAGTAGAAAAGAGCATAGACGATCGTACCAAGCACGAGGGACTTGTTTCAAACCGTATAAAACTTTCTTCAACTTGAAAACATATTCAGGAAATTTGAAATCAGTAAAATCGGGTGGTTGAGCTACATAAACCTCTTCTTTTATAAAACCATTTAAAAGTGCGCTTTTGACATCCATTTGAAATTATGAAAACATGTAAATGCACATAACATGCGAATAGATTCTAATCTCGCAACTGGGGCATAAGTCTCATCGTAGTTGATACTCTATTCTTGATTGTATCCTTGAGCTACGAGTCGAGCCTTATTACGAGTCACTAAACCATTCTCATTCAGTTTATTTCAGAATATCCATCGGGTGCCAATGACCGGATGATCAATAGGCTTGGGAACAAGTTCCCAAACTTGATTCTGTTCGAATTGGTTTAATTCCTCTTACAGAGCATCTGTCCAAAAATTATCACTACATGCTTCATCAATATTTTTGGGTTCAAACTGCGAGACAAAAGCAACACAAGAAGCTATATCTTTATTAGAGGAGCGAGTACTTACACCCTTGGTAATCTCACCAATTACCAAGTCCTTTGGATGATCAGCCGTGAACTTCAATCTTTTGGGCAGACTCCGAAGGTAGCTGGTTCCTGGATCTTCTCTAGGAGGATCAGCTGGTGCTTTGCTGGGTACATTGAGATCTTCGTCATTGTCATCGATTATCGTTTAATTTAGTTCATCAAAGGTGACATTGATTGACTCTTTGATGATCATGGTTCTTTCGTTGAAGACTCTGTATCCTTTACTTTTGCCCGTATAACCTAAAAATATACCTTCATCGGCCTTTTCGTCAAACTTTTTCAAATTATATTTTGTATTAAGAATAAAGTATTTACAACCAAATATTCTAAAATATGAAACTGATGGAATTCTATCAAACCATAACTCAAATGGAGTCTTCTTCGATTTGGGTCGAATTAGAACTCTATTGAGAACAAAACAAGCTGTATTGACAACTTCAGCCCAGAAATACTTGGGTAGACTAAACTGGTTTAATATTACTCTGGCTATTTTGGATAGAGTTCTGTTCTTACGTTCCACAACTCCATTTTGTTGTGGAGTCCTAGGACAGAAGAATTTATGCACAAAATCGTGTGTGTCACAAAATTGCTCAAACTTCGCATTCTCGAATTCGCCTCCATGATCGCTTCTAATACGAGTGATCATGTATCCTTTTTCATTCTGTATTTTCTTACAAAAGGTGACAAATTCCGGTAATGCATCATTTTTGCGTGTCAAAAAATATACCCACGTGTATCTAGAATAATCATCTACAATTATAAAAGCATATAACTTACCTCCGAGGCTAGCAACTCTGCTAGGACCAAATAAGTCCATATATAACAATTGTAGAGGTCTAGTAGTACATACAGCGTTTACTGACTTGAAAGTGTGTAACACCCAATTTTCCAGAAGAGGGTAATTTTAAAATTTTGTAATTATAATTATTATTAATGATATTTATTCATATTATAATTTTTAGTGATTTTTTAATTATTTTTAAACTATTTAAATTTATGACTTGTGATTTTTGGTGTTTTGCTAGTGAACAGTAGAGACTGCCTACCCTAGAGCCTAGCCATGTGATTAGGGTATTTTTGACATTTTTAGGTTTATTTGGATTTATTATAATTTATTTGAATTTATGGGAATTTTTAGAATTTATTATAGAATTGTTTGAATGAGGGTTGACTAGTGTTGACTAGGAGACTAACCTAGAGACTAACCTAGATTAAGACCACTTGGTTAGGTTAAGTAAACTTGGTTAGACCTAATTTAGTGAGGTTTAAGTCATTAGAACTTGTTTGGAGAGTTTTGGAGTTGATTAGGCTAAAATGGCTTATGACTTCATAAGTCATGATTAATGACTTGAGACTTAAAGCCCATAGGCCCACACCATGTAGCCAAACCCTAACCCTAATCAGCCCATGGCAGCCAACCTAGTGTTTCCCACCCTATTTAATGGCTCTTCCATTTGTTCTTGCCTCTTTTAATTATTTTCTCTCAAGCTTTGAAGAAAGAGGTATAGCCATCTTTCCCAATCCATAACTTTCCCATTTTAACTCCTTTTTGGCTCAAACCACTTGTATTAGATTCTAATTGTCTTCCTCTTGCTGTTCATGGAGAGTATTCTCAGGCTTGGGGCAATTTGGAGAGTTTGGCTAACAAGGAGAAACCCCCCCTTTTTGGAGCTTTTTATTACAAATTGAACATATAGGTAACTTCCTATTCCTTCCATAGAATTTTGTTTTCTTTGCATGATTAGGAAGCCCTAGGTGCCCTCTCTCTGTTGGTATAGGCATTATTAGGGTTCGTGTCCAATACGTGTCCGTATCGGACATGTATCATGAATAGTGTGCATGTGTTTGTTGAAATGCCACAATGAATGATTTTATGTTATTTTCGAAATCTTCCTGATTGAGATTGTTGGTTTTGATGTGTTTACAAATTTCCCCCAGGATTGAGTTGGTTTTTGAGCCGTGTCCGTGTCCAAAGAGGACACGAATACGCTCGCAGCATACACGGGCAGTGCCCTACTACTCGGGGGCTATAACTCCCTGTACACGACACTTCACTTCACGAAATTTAACATGGGGACTCCCCACATGACTGACACCAAGCCTATAAAATTTTATAGGATTTATTGGAGTGTTTGTGAGTTATCGAGCCCGCACTGACACGCCCTGTCGTGCGCAAGCAGCTGTATACACGCACAGACACGCGCACAAACACGTGTTCGTGTCCACTCTGGATACGTCGTGGACACATCGTGGTGGGTCCACTGTGTAGCCCTACACGTGGGCTACATGTGTGCATGACCACGTGTCATGAGGAGTCGTGTGTCGTGTCTACGACCTCAGTGAACACGTGCACGACGTGTGGACTGGCTGTGCATGGTTTGTGTATTGTATTGTACTGGACACGTTTGTGTCCACTTTTGTGGACACAAACAAATCACAGGGCACGTGCACATTGTGTTTATGTTACCAACCATTAAACTCCCATTTTAATTTGATTTTGATTACTAAATTACGAATTCCCTATTTTCCCAAACTGTGAAACTTGTCCCTGTTTTTTGATTTTTCCCAGATTTTAAAACCCGATTTTTGGAAATCATTTTAACCTAATTAACACTGTTAGTTACATGTAATTGAACCCCTAACATGTACTCCTATGTATTATCTAATGGTATGAGGAAATTGAGACTGTTTTGGTTATGGTTTGGGTTTAATTCCGTATTTTAGAGCTATGGGCTGATACTGAGTTTTTGGACTGTTAAGGTGATGTGTTGGGGTCTCATTTGAATTGTATTAGTTGTCCTTCAATGTGGTTTTAACCTGGACACTGTATAAACTGTTTCTTTAAACTAAATTTGGGTTTGTTGATGCGTTTTGAGTTCAAATCTGAGATTTAAGTAATGGGACAGAAAACTGGGTTATTTATGAATTGTTTGAACTGTTTGGGGTTTCATTTGAATCAATTAGGTGAATGCAGTATTGTATTTTACCTGGGACCATGTGGACTGACCTGGGGATTGATCCCATTCTTCCTTCACTATTTTACTGTTATAGATTTTCCGTTTTTTCATCTGTGAATACTTTTACTGCTTTTTACTCATTCACATGTTACACCACACTCCATGCTCACTCACACAAGCTCACATCACATCACCCTATCACAACACTCTCACATGCTTCACAGTTCACTCACACACAGGCCTATGACACAAACAACCAAATTCCTGAGCACTCTTGACACACACACACATTTTCCTATCACTCTATGTACACACACTCACACACAAGCACATGAGCACAACATGTATTCACTATTTTCTTGTGTAACCCCTCACTGTTACACTCATTCACATGATGCACCCTCACTCCACACCCACAGGATACACATTGCCAGTTAAGACACTGAATTTTCCCCATATACACACAGCCCCCTCACATATCTGAGCACTTGACACACATTGACACACTTTAGACACTGTCACTCTGGTATTAACTGAGTTTCTTTTGTAAAAACTGATTTGGTTTTGATTTTAGGACTTGTATATATGTAGGTTTAATATGTAGACTGAGATTGCTCACATACACAAATCCTAAACACTATTTTCCCTGTGTATCATCACACACACATGTAATATTCACACACCCACTTGACACATGAGTACATGTGTCCCCCTAAAATATATATATATATATACATATATATATATATATATATATATATATATATATATATATATGTATTGAGATTTATATATATAGATATCCTATATATATGTGAGTATATCTATATATATAATTGATATAATATGTATGTGTGGTATTTAAGAGGAGCCTATATACTAATATGTATTTTCTATATTAAAGTTGTGTAGGCTATGTTATATTGCATAGCCATATCTTTATGTGTGATATTTTGTTATAGATAATTTTGTCTTGTGTTTATGATTTATGGTTGGTCTTAGGCATGGTATTGCCATGGCCCATGGCTTAGTCTATTAGCCTATGGCCTGTAGTTGTATCTGCTTAGCTAGTGAGCCTAGAATAGACTAGTGTAGTCTTGTTAGGCTTAGAATAGCCTTGTTAGCCTAGTATATACTAGTTTGACTTGGTTGACCTAGTTTGACTTCTAGGGTTGACCAGAGTTGACCAAGAGTTGACTTTGGTCTAGATTGACCTAGAATCATGTAGAATATATAATAGGACTTCATTATATCATTTTAGACTTGTTGTGACTTGTGTTGCTCTAACTAGGAGCCAAGTACCTCATCTCGGATAGTACATTTTCACAGCTATTCAGATACCAGGCGAGTACATTCTCTGATCATTTCATATCCTGCTTAGAATTATTTCCAACATTAAATTACTTTACTTGATACTGTCACGTTGGTCACATGGATTAGTACAATATGGAACCCTCTCTGAGATGTTATCCCTTCAGGGAGCATCGGGTACTCTATGTTCTGTGCGTTTCACTTACATAGCGTATCATATGCTTCTTTGGTTCTTTGATCACTTGTGACATATACCCATATGATCACAGAGTCTTCTTTGAATCCTTATCCCATTTGCGGGACTACTATGTACCACCCTTCGGGGGCATATCACCCTTTGGGGGCTTACCACCCTTCGGGGACATATCACCCTTTGGGGGCTTATCACCTTTCGGAGGCTTATCACCCTTTGGGGGCTTATCACCTTTCGGAGGCTTATCACCCTTTGGGGGCTTATCACCTTTCGGAGGCTTATCACCCTTTTGGGGGCTTATCACCTTTCGAAGGCTTACCACCCTTCGGGGGCTGTTATATAGAATCATAACATAACCTGGTTGGATCCTTGTGTATTAGTTTGGGGTACGGGGAGCATAAATAGCCATGTGAACAATTCCAAAGTAGAATAGCCATGTATGCCTCTTTAGTATAGCCATGTGCAAATCAAGCCGTTTACATGTCGACTTTGTACTCAAAATCACTGATCACTGGTAGCTCTCTACTTATAGTAGATATTTCTATTACAGTTCTCTCTCCGTTTACATACTGCATTTCCTTCAGTATCTATATCTTACTTTACTGCATGATTATATTTTCTAACCTGCTATGAACTGTTGAGATGTATTGTGCTCGCTCCCGTCCTGACTGGACCTGTTGAAAATTTTACAGAGGATGATGAGGAACCCTGCACCCCTTACTTGGAGCTTGCCTAGATGACACTCGCGACATGGACCCCTAGGGAGGTTCAGGCAGCTGCTGAGGACGATACCCTGCTTAGTATAGATAGCTTAGACTGTTTTCCATTTTATGTTTAGTTGTTGTTCTTGATTCAGAGTTGTATATTTTTAGAGATGATTAAACTTGTATTTCTTTTCTGTTGTACCTCAGTTGAGGATTCTCTTATCTATTTTATCGTGCCATATTCTATCTCTAGATTATGATTGAGTTGTACCTCTGTGTTGGCCTCCTTTTGGAGAGTATTTTCATGATTAGTTAGTTATAGTTCATGACCTAGAACATCGTTCTACCATCGACACTGCGGCGTAGGCTGGACGTACCCACTTCTCGTGCCCTTACTTTAGGGTGCGGGTCGTGACACGTTTTTAGTGGTGGCCCATGCAGGTCGAGTTTGTATAGTGGTATTCGAACTAGAGTACCACTACAGCCTGCAGTAGGATTAGGATTTATTTGAGGTACTCAATCACATTAGGAAAAACTCTAACTGGATTCCTGCCATCTAAATTCCTGATACTTCCTTGAATAACTATCCTCCCTTGAATTATCGATTCTATCTCAGTATTGATTCCTTGTATGATCTGTCTCCAGGATGGTGATTGAGACACGATCGTATCGCTCTGGCCCAGCAGACGCTGGTGAGAGGCCTACCACCCCTTGCCTGATTGTGGACGCTGGGACCACAACACCCCTATCTCTGCTCATATAGGAGTTTTTGCAGCTTTTGGGAGTGCACCTCCACCTGTCCGGAGGCCTTCCTCCGTCATTCCAGATATGTACCAGCAGCAGTTACCTTCAGAAACAGTAGATACGGCTCAGATGTTTACCCTCTTCCAGCGATTCATAGAGTTTCAGCAACAGATACAGCAGAGCCAGTCTGCTAATATCCGACAGAGCATACAAGATACTTACCAGTTGGTCAGGACGACAGTAGAGCTGGTGGCTGCTCAGCCACATGGAGGTCAGATGCAGCCGTATCAGCCGAGGATTCCAGACATCCAATCCTTCAAGAAGATGGGACCCCGAGATTTCAAGGGTACAGAGGGCATCATATACGCTGACGATTGGATAGAGCACATTAAGGAGATATTTCCATTGGCAGATATACCAGCAGGATTACAGATCGAGGCAGCCGCTAGTCAAATGCAGGACTTGGCCCGTACCTGGTACCAGACGGACCCGAGGATTGGTACAGCCGGTCAGACTTGGGCAGCGTTCAAGAAACTATTCAAGGAGAAATTCTTTCCCGATATCGCACTCCGTGCTTTGGAGGCGCAGTTCGAGAGTTTGGTTCAGTGGAACCAGACCGTTGAGGAGTACGCTGGAGAGTTCAGCCGTTTGAGCAGATTCATCGAGGATCTTACCGAGGTCGGGAAGGCGAGAAAGTTCCGTAGGGGTTTAATCGGAGAGATCAAGTGATATACCAAGGGCGATCGCGACGCCACTTTCGAGCAGATTCTGGTAGTAGCCATGACAGCGGAGGACGATCTTAGGCTGAAGGAGAAGAGGACACAAGCCACTCAGGGAGCTAGTAGCAGTACGGGCCCGGCCAAGAGGCCCCACCTGCAGATTCAGCAGCAGTATCCGCATCAGATGCCCCACTTGCAGATTCAGCCACAGCATCCACAGCAGATGCTACCCCTACTGTTTCAGCAGCAGTATCCGCAGCAGATGGTACCCCTACAGTTTCAGCAGCAGTATCCGCAGCAGATGCTACCTCTACAGTTTCAGCAGCAGATGCTACTTCTGCAGTTTCAGCAGCAGTACCAGCAGCCGAGGGTCTACCTTCAGCAACGACAGATTCAGGACCGCGTACCCTTTCAGCAAGCGCAGCAGCCGCATAGGCAGCAGTAGACCCCGGGATAGTAGCTTGTTATCATTTGGCCTTTTTGCAAGAGAACAGGGCACGATTGGGGCGAATGCCGGAAGAGGCTGGGCAGATGTTTGCTTTGCGAAAGATCCGATCATCGTCTGAGAGAGTGTCCCGAGTCATCGGGACAGACGGTTCAGGGAGCAGGAGCTAGGGCTCCGTTAGGCCAGCAGAGGGGATTACCCTTACCAACCCCGCAACAGAGGTACATACAGCATCAGCAGCAGGCCAGGGGAGGCCAGCAGGGGCGAGCTTTTGCCAGGATAGTCGAGGATGCTCAGACCGTTGGAGATCTAGTTGCAGGTTCCGTTCTTTTGACTCAAATTCTGCAATTGCCTCTTATAACTGCCTTGAAATTTTGATTCCCTTTGTTCCTTGATAATTTATCAATTTTGTCCTATTGTTCTTGTGTGATGTTTGATTTTCTTCTGAAATAAATCATATGGGCTAGGTCAACAAGTTATGGAATCTAGAATCTTCGATAGTCGTGTTTAGCTGGCATAGTGAGGACATATAGTCAGATTTAGGACGTATTTCTCGGGTGTAGGAATTTAAGGTTTTCGCTGCCAAGCATGCGGCAATGCAAAAATTTTAAATACCATGATTCTAGAGGTATGTGCCATAGTCGAGGGCTCTGTGATTATCGTAGCCTTGCTCACTAGCATGACGAAGATTCTGAGTATCATGATTTTCGACAGACGCATATGATTATCTGACGGTATGTTTGAGACTTTGATTGTGGGGTGTTTGACCTAGAAGGCCTGCTACCATCTTAATTTCGAGGACGAAACTTTTATAAGGTGGGTAGGATTGTAACACCCAGTTTTCCAGAAGAGGATAATTTTGAAATTTTGTAATTATAATTATTATTAATGATATTTATTCATATTATAATTTTTAATGATTTTTTAATTATTTTTAAACTATTTAAATTCATGACTTGTGATTTTTGGTGTTTTGCTAGTTGTCACGCCCCAGAACCAGAATACTGGAGAGCGGGAGAATGACTCAGCCAGCTACGTATTACGGATAGATGAATACCGTATAATACGATCAATGCTGTCTAACCAGACGAGGGGGGTGCATACTACATAAAAGTCCTACTATGGTCACTTCACATCTATTGTCTCAATCATTCAAACAAGGAACAGAAATAGAGAACATGTAAGATAAAGCAGTAAGGCGTCCCAAACGCTTTGTCAAAATGTTCTTGATATCTGGCTTTACAAAATATAGCCAGATTAATGTAGCAAAAGTATACACAATTGTTATCAGCTGCAGCCTGACTTAGTTATAATTATGCAAAAGTACAAGACAATCCGACTAACATGTCGGTGCCAAACGACAAAGTATAAAGTATTTAACAAAACGAGTGGAGAAGTAAGAAAACCCACTCGAGTCCTCCTGCGATCATCCTTATAGTGTTGACCATCTTGGAGGTAGAAGTAAGCTGGGTCCTCGGGGACTGGCTCTAAATCTGGCCATGCAAAACCAGAGAGGTTAGACCTCTAATAGCAAGTACCACAAGGGAGGACGATATGAAGGACTAAACCAGTAAGTAAGAGAATATAATGATAGATCTCTGCTTGCTACTAGGACTCACATCACATCAAGACACTTCGAACCAACCTCCCAACCAAACAAGGACAGAAGTTGGCCCGTCATGTCCTAACATTCTGATCATCCCAGTTAGGTAACAGAGTATAGTGCACAAACAAATCATCTTGAACGGCCAATCAACTCCTACGGCTTGCTATTATGAGTTCCAAGTTATCCTGGAATAATGCAATTAGGGATTCCTCAGTTCTTACTATGCGCAAGCAAGGCTAGTCTATCCAGTCAATCAATTGGCCCATACATGAATTAGACGAGTCCTAGCAGGACGCTCGTCAATATACAATATACAATAATAATAAAAGCAGATACTGTTCCCTGCTCGTGTGGCAGATTTACAGTATCTGTGGGAACCAGCCGGCCCGTCGGGTACTACTCGTTCCAAGGGGGCTGCCATGTAAGAATTCGGGAATCCATTCTCTCCATGCAATCATTATTTTATTTAACTTAATAGTCCCTACGTTGAGTGAAATCCCATGCCGTGGATCATGGTCATTCAAATGAGTACTCTCGTACGGGGTACGATATGCACAACTCTACAACGATACCAGTGCGGTTAGGTTGCAGGTCTTACATAGCGTAATGCAACAATCAAATCTAACCACGGTAATCATGCCTTGACCATAAAGTACACATACTTCTTTCGTAGAAAAATAACTAAATAATTTGAAGCCTGCATGTGCCTGTATGTCAATATTCGAGATTAGCCAGTCGATTACAATAGTTCATTTCATGAACGTGTCTCATTCATTCAATTCAATAAGACGACTAGCCAGTCTCTTAGTTCCAACTAGGAACGCATGATCAATTTAGTCAAGATAACCATTATTATCAATGGTGATAAGGCATGAAAGTCAATTAGCATTAAACGGGGGTCGAGTCTATAACTCTCATGGTCAAGTCCCAGTCATACTGGGTATCCCAAGAATCAATCGGGACACAAGGCACATTCCACATAACAATTGATATTAACAATATTATCATATCATGATTTATCGAGTTTATGCCAAAAGGCGTAAGGATATAAAATGGACGTAAAATATCTAATAAAATATCAATATTCAGGGCTATAGAATAGTCATGCGGCTAAGTCTAATGCGGCCAGGATGAATCTTATGCGGCAAGGAAAGGAGTCGGGTTCATGCGGCTCAGGGGGTAGAGGCGCATGCGGCTGAAGAGGCAGGAACCTATGCGGCTGGCGAGTGGGACTAGCTCCCATGCGGCAAGCAGAAGGGGTGTTCCATGCGGCTAGGATGAATTGGTCTCATGCGGCTGAAGAAGGCAAGACACATGCGGTCAGCGAGAAGGATACTCACGCGGCTGGCGGGAATGAGTCCATGCGGCTCAACCAAGTCGAACCCCATGCGGCCGGGTCAAGGAGATTGCTTATGCGGCTGGCGGGGGGAAGAAGTTCATGCGGCTATAAGGTTCAGGACCTCATGCGGCCAGCGAGTGAGCCTGGTTCATGCGGCTGGATTTGGAGAGAAATCTATGCGGTCAAGAAAGACGGGGGCGCATATGCGGTTAAGTGGGGAAAGTCCATGCGGCTAGGAGAACTCCCTATGCGGCTGGGCTCAAATGAGTCTCATGCGGCCGGGTAGAAACTTTTCATGCGGCTGAGAAGGAAACAACCCATGCGGCTGGAAATCACTTGCCGCATGAATTATTCATGCGGTCAAGTCAAGTACTGTTCTTCTTCTCCAAGTTTCAGAGAAGAAAAATACCATGAACCCAAGCTTCAAAGTTTCATAAAACCTTCATCCAGAGTCCAAATTCGAACTTCCTTAGGTCAAAATTGGGTAGAACGAAATTCTCTACAACATGGAACCATCAAAACTTGCAGATAACAAAGTTTATTAGATCAAAACCTAAGAAACCCGAAAATGTAACAAACTTAGATCTACAACAAATTAGCCATGGAAATTGAAAATGCTAAGTACTAAAGAGACTTAGAATCGAGTAAGGAGGATGATGGAACAATAATAATGGGAATCCATCAAGGAGCAAGTTGGCACTTGCCTACGGTTTGGTAGGTAGAGAGAGTAATGAAGAAGAAGAAGAGGAGTAATGGTGAGAATGAGTAATGAGGAGAGAGAATGGTGAGGGTGGGTTAAATATGGAAGGGGTGGTAGGTGGGAGTTGGGCCGGGTCCAATGGGTCCAATTGCACGGGTCCAACAAGGCTAACCCGAAAGTAAGACTAAAGCAGGAAATAAAATACAGGAAATAAAGTACGGAAACAAAATTGCAGAAATATAATTGCAGGAAATAAATTAACATGAAAATTAAAGAGCAGCTAATAGAATTGCAGAAAAATAAAGTACAGAGAATAAAATGCAGATAATTAATTAACATGAAGTTATTAGGAATTTAAATACAGGATACTATATGATAAATGCTAAATAAATACATTCAGGCAATATACGTATTAAAATACGCATTCTGGGAACGGGGAGTGACATCTCTACCCACCTTGAAAAAAATTCTGTCTTCGGAATTTCAAATTCAAGCAAGATAGAAACATCGGGGCTAAACCAATCTAAGTACAAGCAATTCAATCAAGCAATCATTTTACAATGCCCATAGCAAGTAACATATATGTAAATCCATCAATCTACGATATCAAGCAATTCTACCCATAAGGTGGTAAGCATGAGGGATCAAGACAATCAAGGTATACAAAAAAAGATATACCTTGTGAGTTAAACAGGTGTGGATACCGTGATCGAATATCATCCTCACGTTCCCACGTTGACTCTTCCAAGGAGTGATGACCCCAAGCAACACGGACAAGACTAATTGTTCGGTTCTTGAGTATCTTCTCTCTTCGGTCCAAAATGGACACAGGCTGTTCCTCGTAAGACAGGTTGGTACCAACAACCAACTCAGAGTGATCGAGGACATGGCTTGGGTCCGATACATACCTACGCAACTGAGATACATGAAATATGTCATGCACCTCTCGTAACGAAGGTGGGAGTGATAAACGATAAGCAACATCGCCTATCCGATCAAGGATAACAAACGGGCCCACGTACCGCGGACTCAACTTCCCGCGAACGCCAAATCTAATGACCCACGGGTAGGTGAGATCCGCAAGAACACGTGGTCCCCAACAGAGAACTCTAACGGCCTACGATGCTGGTTCGCCCAATGACGATGCCGGTCCTGCGCAACTCGAAGTTGCTCTCTAATTCCCTTAACCAATTCAACCGTCTGAACAATCATTTCTGGGCCTAACATCTTCCTTTCTCCGATATCATCCCATGCAAGCGGTGACCTACACTTCTTACCATATAGTGCCTCAAATGGCGCCATCTGGATACTGGCTTGATAACTGTTGTTGTATGATAACTCGACCAAGTGAAGGTGACTCTCCCAAGACCCTCCAAAATCTAGAGTGCAAGCTCGCAACATGTCTTCTAAAGTCTGAATCGTCCTTTCTGATTGCCCGTCCGTCTGTGGATGGTAAGCCGTGCTAAATCTTAACTTGGTACCCAGACTATGATGCAAGCTCTTCCAGAAATATGATGTGAAACGGGTATCTCTGTCGGACACAATACTGACAGGGACTCCATGCTGCCTGACTATCTGTTGCATATACAACTCTGCCAACTTTTTTGTAGATTACCCTACTCTGAAAGGGAGAAAATGTGCTACCTTTGTAAGCCGATCCACTATCACCCAAATAGCATCTTTACCACTTGGTGATCTCGGTAAACCGGTCACAAAGTCCATTGTAATATGTTCCCATTTCCATTCCGGAATAGGAAGCGGTTGCAATAATCCAGCTGGCCTCTGTTGTTCTGTCTTCACTTGCTGACATACCAAGCAATGGGAAACAAACCTAGCTATCTCCCTCTTCATCCCGTTCCACCAGAAGTGCTGCTTGATATCTTGGTACATCTTGGTCCCTCCAGGGTGTATAGAATACTGGGAACTGTGAGCTTCTGCCATAACCTCCTGTCTGATATCTCCACTAGGAACACATAGGCGTGACCCAAACCTAAGTGTACCATCTTCATGGATTTGCATCTCCTTTCTGAGTCCTGACTCATATTCTGCCTTAAGCTTCTGAATCCTTGGGTCCTGTGCCTGAGCTGCCTTGATCCTGTCTACCAAGTCGGATTGAACTTGTAGACTCGCCAGAATTCCTATATCATTAGGAAGTATAACTTCGATGCCCATCTCCTGAAGGTCTTCTAAGATGTGCTTCTGCGTTGTCAACATAAATGCGCCGCCTCTTCTGCTGAGAACGTCTGCTACCACATTAGCCTTGCCTGGATGATACTGAAGCTCCACGTCATAATCCTTGATCAACTCCAACCATCTTCTCTGCCTCATGTTCAGCTCCTTCTGAGTAAAGATGTACTTCAGGCTTTTGTGGTCTGTGTACATGTCTACTCGGTCACCATATAAATAATGTCTCCATAGCTTCAAAGCAAATACTGCTGCCGCTAACTCCAAATCATGAGTTGGGTAATTCTTCTCGTGGTCTCGAAGCTGCCTAGATGCATATGCTATCACCTTTCCATGTTGCATAAGGACACATCCAAGTCCTTTACCTGACGTATCACAATATACAGTAAAACCTCCGGGTCCCACTGGCAATGTAAGAATAGGCGCTGATATCAACTTTTGCTTCAGATTCTCAAATGATGCCTGGCATTCTACAGACCAAACGAATGGTACATCCTTCCGTGTCAAGCGGGTCATGGGTGCTGAAAGTCTTGCAAATCTGACACAAACCTTCTGTAATATCCTGCCAATCCCAAGAAACTCCGTACATCAGCTACGGTCTTGGGTACTGGCCAATTCTTCACTGCTTCTACCTTCTTGGGATCCACTGCTACTCCAGTTCCTGATACAATATGACCCAAAAATAAAATGTGGTCCATCCAGAACTCACACTTGCTGAGCTTGGCATACAACTGGTTCTCTCTCAGAACCTGCAACACTTTCCTGAGGTGGTCTTCATGCTCCTCTTCACTAGCAGAGTACACAAGAATATCGTCGAGAAATACCACGACAAACTGATCTAAATACGGCATAAAGATGCGATTCATCAAATCCATGAAGATAGCTGGAGCATTGGTCAAACCAAACGGCATTACTAAAAACTCATAATGCCCATACTTCGACCTGAATGCTGTCTTGGGAATATCCTCCTTACGAACCCTCACCTGATGATACCCTGAACGAAGATCTATCTTGGAGAAAACTCTAGCCTTGCTCAACTGATCAAATAAGTCGTCGATCCTGGGTAATGGGTACTTGTTCTTTACTGTTGCCGCATTTAGCTTCCTGTAATCGATGCACAATCTGGACGACCCATCCTTCTTTCCCACAAGTACCACTGGTGCTGCCCATGGTGACACGCTAGCTTGGATGAACTTCTTCTCCTTCAATTCCTCTATGTGCTGATATACCTTGGCCTGCTCCGAGTCCGCCATTCTGTAAACTCGATCTGATATCGGTTTAGTTCTAGGTGCCAATTCTATGCTGAACTCAATATCTCTAACTGGTGGTAGACCTGGAAGTTCTTCGGGAAATACGTCTAGAAATTCTTCAACTACCTTCGGAATTTGAACTTCTTCTATTGCTGTTACTACTCCCTGCTCTTGCTGAGTTGCCTCTGACCTGACCAAGGTGAACCTCTCCATGCCTGGAATATCAAAAGATACACTTCCACTACGACAATCTATTGTCGCATGACTGTCTTTCAGCCAGTCCATGCCTAAGATAACGTCGAAATTTCCAACAGGAAATTCTATCAACCGGGCGGGTAAAGGATGCCCGCACACTACAACACTACATGCTAAACTGACTCTACTAACTCCTACGAGCCCATTACCAGTGAGTATATTCAACCTCCCTGGCAATGCCTCGAATTCCATTCCTAGCCGTGTTGCAAATTGTGTAGATATAAATGAGTGGGATGCTCCCGAATCAAACAATGCTACTGCGGAATATGAGGCGACGAGAATGTTACCTGCCACAACATCTCCCGATGCCAATGCCTCCTCCAAGGACAGAATGAATGCCTGCCCTCGACCTCCTTGTTGGTTTCCATGTTGTGGCCTAGCCTGGTGCTGCTGCTGGCCCCTTCCTTGATGATGCTGGGGTGGTCTATGCTGGTGTTGCTACATCGGCGGTCCCTGCTGCCGAAACATCTGAGCCTGCGGCATTAACGGGCGCTGTGCCAACGGCCTCACTGCCATCGCTGGTCCTCGATACTGTCCTGCCCCTGGTGCTGGCAGAGCAGGAAATTGCTGCCCTGGTCCTCCTGCCCTCGAATTCATGGGACATGTGGTAACCCGATGATCTGGATTTCCACATATCAGACACAGTCCATTCAATGTCCGATACACATCTCTAGTATGTCCCATCTTCCCACAATAAGTGCAGCCCGCCGGGGGTTGCTGGTTCTTCCTCTGTTGCTGTTGCTGCTGTCTGGGTGGTAGTGCTGGCCCTCGCATCGCCACATCGTGGATACGAATGCCTGGGGATGGTGCTATTGTTCGGGGCGCTGCTCCCCCTCCTCCTTCAATCTGACTGTGGGATCTCTTCTGACCCCCAGTCCTTGCCGCAAGCCTCTGAATGGTGATTTCATGCCTGCGGGTTACCGTCAATATCTCATCAAAAGTCTGGTAATTATGCCCTTCTATCAATTGCAAGAGCTCAAGATGAAACCCTTGCTGAAACCTCATAGCCCTCTGGCGCTCTGTTGCTACCATCTCTGGGGCGAACCTACTCAATCTGCAGAACTCCGCTGCATAAGCATCTACAGTCTTGCCGGCCTGCCTGAGGTTGATAAACTTCTGTTATAGCTCAAACTGTGCCACAACTCCATAGTACTTCGTCTTGAATCTTGCTGTAAAATCGTCCCAAGCAACGGGACGTCTGATGCCTACTTCCTCTGCTTCCCACCAATCACGTGCGAGATCCTGAAGTAACAACTTTACTAGATCCACACGTTCTTCTGCCGGTACCTTAGCTGCTGTCAGAATAGCCTCAATATCCTTAAGCCATGCATCTGCTGAGATGGCATCCTCCGTGCCTTCGAAATGGCGGGGGTTGTACTTGCAAAATCGGGCTGACGCTCCTGAATCTGGCCTCGCCCCTCTTTCCAATGCCGTTTGTAATCCTTGGTTGAGTAGTACATTCTGCTCCTGCAACTGAGCGTGCATGCGCTGCTGGGCTAACATCTGGTGTTGCTGAGTGGCCATCATCCCTCTCATGATCTCTAGAAGGGCTGGTGTGTCCACTTGGGTAGGTGGAACTGTTGGTGGGGATGGAACATCTGGATACTGCGATCCAGCTGCTGCTTCCACTATCACTTCTTCTTGGGTAGCCTCTTGAGTTAGTACCGGCTCTTGTTGCTGACCAACATGGTCAGGTTGTCCATGTTGCTGTCCAGCTCTGACAGGTGCGGACGAGGTGCCCCTAAGAAAAGGGACAAGAGAGCAATCAAACGACCGGACATGAAGGATCAACGAAGTCAAAGGATACTGGAATGTCAAACTAGAGTTGAGAATTGACGAATCATGAGATCAAGGGGGAACATGTATGATTGAGACATCCTATTAAACACCCCACAAGTCTGAAATCAGACCTGCATGGGCCACCACTAAAACCTTATCACGCCCCAGAACCAGAATACTGGAGAGCGGGGGAATGACTCAGCCAGCTACGTATTACGGATAGATGAATATCGTATAATACGATCAATGCTGTCTAACCAGACGAGGGGGGTACATACTACATAAAAGTCCTACTATGGTTACTTCACATCTATTGTCTCAATCATTCAAACAAGGAACAGAAATAGAGAACATGTAAGATAAAGCAGTAAGGCGTCCCAAACGCTTTGTCAAAATGTTCTTGATATCTGGCTTTACAAAATATAGCCAGATTAATGTAGCAAAAGTATACACAATTGTTATCAGCTGCAGCCTGACTTAGTTACAATTATGCAAAAGTATAAGACAATCCGACTAACATGTCGGTGCCAAACGGCAAAGTATAAAGTATTTAACAAAACGAGTGGGGAAGTAAGAAAACCCACTCGAGTCCTCCTGCGATCATCCTTCTAGTGTTGACCATCTTGGAGGTAGAAGTAAGCTGGGTCCTCGGGGACTGGCTCTAAATCTGGCCATGCAAAACCAGAGAGGTTAGACCTCTAATAGCAAGTACCACAAGGGAGGACGATATGAAGGACTAAACCAGTAAGTAAGAGAATATAATGATAGATCTCTGCTTGCTACTAGGACTCACATCACATCAAGACACTTCGAACCAACCTCCCAACCAAACAAGGACAGAAGTTGGCCCGTCATGTCCTGACATTCTGATCATCCCAGTTAGGTAACAGAGTATAGTGCACAAACAAATCATCTTGAACGGCCAATCAACTCCTACGGCTTGCTATTATGAGTTCCAAGTTATCCTGGAATAATGCAATTAGGTATTCCTCAGTTCTTACTATGCGCAAGCAAGGCTAGTCTATCCAGTCAATCAATTGGCCCATGCATGAATTAGACGAGTCCTAGCAGGACGCTCGTCAATATACAATATACAATAATAATAAAAGCAGATACTGTTTCCTGCCCGTGTGGCAGATTTATAGTATCTGTGGGAACCAGCCGGCCCGTCGGGTACTACTCGTTCCAAGGGGGCTGCCATGTAAGAATTTGGGAATCCATTCTCTCCATGCAATCATTATTTTATTTAACTTAATAGTCCCTACGTTGAGTGAAATCCCATACCGTGGATCATGGTCATTCAAATGAGTACTTTCGTACGGGGTACGATATGCACAACTCTACAACGATACCAGTACGGTTAGGTTGCAGGTCTTACATAGCGTAATGCAATAATCAAATCTAACCACGGTAATCATGCCTTGACCATAAAGTACACATACTTCTTTCGTAGAAAAATAACTAAATAATTTGAAGCCTGCATGTGCCTGTATGTCAATATTCGAGATTAGCCAGTCGATTACAATAGTTCATTTCATGAACGTGTCTCATTCATTCAATTCAATAAGACGACTAGCCAGTCTCTTAGTTCCAACTAGGAACGCATGATCAATTTAGTCAAGATAACCATTATTATCAATGGTGATAAGGCATGAAAGTCAATTAGCATTAAACGGGGGTCGAGTCTATAACTCTCATGGTCAAGTCCCAGTCATACTGGGTATCCCAAGAATCAATCGGGACACAAGGCACATTCCACATAACAATTGATATTAACAATATTATCATATCATGATTTATCGAGTTTATACCAAAAGGCGTAAGGATATAAAATGGACGTAAAATATCTAATAAAATATCAATATTCAGGGCTATAGAATAGTCATGCGGCTAAGTCTAATGCGGCCAGGATGAATCTTATGCGGCAAGGAAAGGAGTCGGGTTCATGCGGCTCAGGGGGTAGAGGCGCATGCGGCTGAAGAGGCAGGAACCTATGCGGCTGGCAAGTGGGACTAGCTCCCATGCGGCAAGCAGAAGGGGTGTTCCATGCGGCTAGGATGAATTAGGCTCATGCGGCTGAAGAAGGCAAGACACATGCGGTCAGCGAGAAGGATACTCATGCGGCTGGCGGGAATGAGTCCATGCGGCTCAACCAAGTCGAACCCCATGCGGCCGGGTCAAGAAGATTGCTTATGCGGCTGGCGGAGGGAAGAAGTTCATGCGGCTATAAGGTTCAGGACCTCATGCGGCCAGCGAGTGAGCCTGGTTCATGCGGCTGGATTTGGAGAGAATTCCATACGGTCAAGAAAGACGGGGGCGCATATGCGGTTAAGTGGGGAAAGTCCATGCGGCTAGGAGAACTTCCTATGCGGCTGGGCTCAAATGAGTCTCATGCGGCCGGGTAGAAACTTTTCATACGGCTGAGAAGGAAACAACCCATGCGGCCGGAAATCACTTGCCGCATGAATTATTCATGCGGTCAAGTCAAGTACTGTTCTTCTTCTCCAAGTTTTAGAGAAGAAGAACACCATGAACC
The DNA here is from genome assembly GCA_029216955.1 of Iris pallida. Classification (NCBI taxonomy): domain Eukaryota; kingdom Viridiplantae; phylum Streptophyta; class Magnoliopsida; order Asparagales; family Iridaceae; genus Iris; species Iris pallida. The sequence goes on from JANAVB010013398.1 coordinate 2,028,953, forward strand.
CAAGCTTCAAAGTTTCATAAAACCTTCATCCAGAGTCCAAATTCGAACTTCTTTAGGTCAAAATTGGGTAGAACGAAATTCTCTACAACATGGAACCATCAAAACTTGTAGATAACAAAGTTTATTAGATCAAAACCTAAGAAACCCGAAAATGTAACAAACTTAGATCTACAACAAATTAGCCATGGAAATTGAAAATGCTAAGTACTAAAGAGACTTAGAATCGAGTAAGGAGGATGATGGAACAATAATAATGAGAATCCATCAAGGAGCAAGTTGGCACTTGCCTACGGTTTGGTAGGTGGAGAGAGTAATAAAGAAGAAGAAGAGGAGTAATGGTGAGAATTAGTAATGAGGAGAGAGAATGGTGAGGGTGGCTTAAATATGGAAGGGATGGTAGGTGGGAGTTGGGCCGGGTCCAATGGGTCCAATGGGTCGGGTTGCACGGGTCCAACAAGGCTAACCCGAAAGTAAGACTAAAGCAGGAAATAAAATACAGGAAATAAAGTACGAAAACAAAATTGCAGAAATATAATTGCAGGAAATAAATTAACATAAAAATTAAAGAGCAGCTAATAGAATTGCAGAAAAATAAAGTGCAGAGAATAAAATGCAGATAATTAATTAACATGAAGTTATTAGGAATTTAAATACAGGATACTACATGATAAATGCTAAATAAATACATTCAGGCAATATACGTATTAAAATACGCATTCTGGGAACGGGGAGTGACACTAGTGAATAGTAGAGACTGCCTATCCTAGAGCCTAGCCATGTGATTAGGGTATTTTTGACATTTTTAGGGTTATTTGGATTTATTATAATTTATTTGAATTTATGGGAATTTTTAGAATTTATTATGGAATTGTTTGAATGAGGATTGACTAGTGTCGACTAGGAGACTAACCTAGTGACTAACCTAGGTTAAGACCACTTGGTTAGGTTAAGTAAACTTGGTTAGACCTAATTTAGTGAGGTTTAAGTCATTAGAACTTGTTTGGAGAATTTTGGAGTTGATTAGGCTAAAATGGCTTATGACTTCATAAGTCATGATTAATGACTTGAGACTTAAAGCCCATAGGACCACACCATGTAGCCAAACCCTAACCCTAATCAGCCCATGGCAGCCAACCTAGGGTTTCCCACCCTATTTAATGGCTCTTCTATTTGTTCTTGCCTCTTTTAATTATTTTCTCTCAAGCTTTGAAGAAAAAGGTATAGCCATCTTTCCCAATCCATAACTTTCCCATTTTAACTCCTTTTTGGATCAAACCACTTGCAATAGATTCTAATTGTCTTCCTCTTGCTGTTCATGGAGAGTATTCTCAGGCTTGGGACAATTTGGAGAGTTTGGCTAACAAGGAGAAACCCCCCTTTTTGGAGCTTTTCATTGCAAATTGAACATATAGGTAACTTCCTATTCCTTCCATAGAATTTTGTTTTCTTTGCATGATTAGGAAGCCCTAGGTGCCCTCTCTCTATTGGTATAGGCATTGTTAGGGTTCGTGTCCAATACGTGTCCGTATCGAACACGTATCATGAATAGTGTGCATGTGTTTGTTGAAATGCCACAATGAATAATTTTATGTTATTTTCAAAATCTTTCTAATTGAGATTATTGGTTTTGATGTGTTTACAAATTTCCCTCAGGACTGAGTTGGTTTTCGAGCCGTGTCCGTGTCTAAACAGGACACGAATACGCTCGCAGCACATACGTGCAGTGCCCTGCTACTCGGGGGCTATAACTCCCTGTACACGACACTTTACGCCACGAAATTTAACATGGGGACTCCCCATATGACTGACACCATGCCTATAAAATTTTGTAGGATTTTTTGGAGTGGTTTGTGAGTTATCGAGCCCGTACTGACACGCCCTGTCGCGCGCAGGCAGCTGTATACACGCACAGACACGCGCACAAACACGTGTTCGTGTCCACTCTGGACACGTCGTGGACACATCGTGGTGGGTCTACTGTGTAGCCCTACACGTGGGCTATACGTGTGCATGACCACGTGTCATGAGGAGTCGTGTGTCGTGTCCACGACCTCAGTAAATACGTGCACGACGTGTGGACTGGCTGTGCATGGTTTGTGTATTGTATTGTACTGGACACATTTGTGTCCACTTTTGTGGACACAAACAAATCACAGGGCACGTGCACATTGTGTTTATATGTTACCAACCATTAAACTCCCATTTTAATTTGATTTTGATTACTAAATTGCGAATTCCCTATTTCCCCGAACTGTAAAACCTGTCCCTGTTTTCTGATTTTTCCCAGATTTCAAAACCCGATTTTTGGAAATCATTTTAACCTAATTAACACTGTTAATTACATGTAATTGAACCCCTAACATGTACTCCTATGTATTATCTAATGGTATGAGGAAATTGAGACTATTTTGGTTATGGTTTGGGTTTAATTCTGTGTTTTAGAGTGATGGGCTGATACTGAGTTTTTGGACTGTTAAGGTGATGTGTTGGGGTCTCATTTGAATTGTATTAGTTGTCCTTCAATGTGGTATTAACCTGGACACTGTATAAACTGTTTCTTTAAACTAAATTTGGGTTTGTTGATGTGTTTTGAGTTCAAATCTGAGATTTAAGTAATGGGACAGAAAACTGGGTTATTTATGAATTGTTTGAACTGTTTGGGGTTTCATTTGAATCAATTAGGTGAATGCTGTGTTGCATTTTACCTGGGACCATGTGGACTGACCTGGGGATTGATCCCATTCTCCCTTCACTGTTTTAATGTTATAGATTTTCAGTTTTTTCATCTGTGAATACATTCACTATTTTTTACTTATTCACATGTTACACCACACTCCATGCTCACTCACACAAGCTCACATCACTTCACCCTATCACAACACTCTCACATGCTTCACAGTTCACTCACACACAGGCCTATGACACATACAACCAAATTCCTGAGCACTCTTGACACACACATTTTCCTATCACTCTATGTACACACACTCACACACAAGCATATGAGCACAACATGTATTCACTGTTTTCCTGTGTAACCCCTCACTGTTATACTCATTCACATGATGCACCCTCACTCCACACCCACAGGATACACATTGCCAGTTAAGACACTAAATTTTCCCCATATACACACAGCCCCCTCACATATCTGAGCACTTGACACACATTGACACACTTTAGACACTGTCACTCTGGTATTAACTGAGTTTCTTTTGTAAAAACTGATTTGGTTTTGATTTTAGGACTTGTATATATGTAGGTTTAATATGTAGACTGAGATTGCTCACATACACAAATCCTAAACACTATTTTCCCTGTGTATCATCACACACACATGTAATATTCACACACCCACTTGACACATGAGTACATGTGTCCCCCTTCTTTATATATATATATATATATATATTTTTTTTTTTATATATATATATATATATATATATATATGTATTGAGATTTATATATATAGATATCCTATATATATGTGAGTGTATATATATATATATAATTGATATAATATGTATGTGTGGTATTTAAGAGGAGCCTATATACTAATATGTATTTTCTATATTAAAGTTGTGTAGGCTATGTTATATTGCATAGCCATATCTTTATGTGTGATATTTTGTTATAGATAATTTTGTCTTGTGTTTATGATTTATGGTTGGTCTTAGGCATGGTATTGCCTTGGCCCATGGCTTAGTCTATTTGCCTATGGCCTGTGGTTGTATCTGCTTAGCTAGTGAGCCTATAATAGACTAGTGTAGTCTTGTTAGGCTTAGAATAGCCTTATTAGCCTAGTATAGACTAGTTTGACTTGGTTGACCTAGTTTGACTTCTAGGGTTGACCAGAGTTGACCAAGAGTTGACTTTGGTCTAGATTGACCTAGAATCATGTAGAATACATAATAGGACTTCATTATATCATTTTAGACTTGTTGTGACTTGTGTTGCTCTAACTAGGAGCCAGGTACCTCATCTCGGACAGTATATTTTCACAGCTATTCAGATACCAGGCGAGTACATTCTTTGATCATTTCATATCCTGCTTAGAATTATTTCCTGCATTAAATTACTTTACTTGATACTGTCACGTTGGTCACACGGATTAGTACAATATGGATCCCTTCCTGAGATGTTATTCCTTCAGGGAGCATCGGGTACTCTATGTTCTGTGCGTTTCACTTACATAGCATATCATATGCTTCTTTGGTTCTTTGATCACTTGTGACATATACCCATATGATCACAGAGTCTTCTTTGAATCCTTATCCTATTTGCGGGACTACTATGTACCACCCTTCGGGGGTATATCACCCTTTGGGGGCTTACCACCCTTCGGGGGCATATCACCCTTTGGGGGCTTATCACCTTTCGGAGGCTTATCACCCTTTGGGGGCTTATCACCTTTCGGAGGCTTATCACCATTTGGGGGCTTATCACCTTTCGGAGGCTTATCACCCTTTTGGGGGCTTATCACCTTTCGGAGGCTTACCACCCTTCGGGAGCTGTTACATAGAATCATAACATAACCTGGTTGGATCCTTGTGTATTAGTTGGGGGTATGGGGAGTATAAATAGCCATGTGAACAATTCCAAAGTAGAATAGCCATGTACGCCTCTTTAGTATAGCCATGTGCAAATCAAGCCGTTCACATGTCGACTTTGTACTCTAAATCACTGGTCACTGGTAGCTCTCTACTTATAGTAGATATTTCTATTACAGTTCTCTCTCCGTTTACATACTGCATTTCCTTCAGTATCTATATCTTACTTTACTGCATGATTATATTTTCTAACCTGCTATGAACTGTTGAGATGTATTGTGCTCGCTCCCGTCCTGACTGGACCTGTTGAAAATTTTACAGAGGATGATGAGGAACCCTGCACCCCTTACTTGGAGCTTGCCTAGATGACACTCGCGACCTGGACCCCTGGGGAGGTTCAGGCAGCTGCTGAGGACGATACCCTGCTTAGTATAGATAGCTTAGACTGTTTTCCATTTTATGTTTAGTTGTTGTTCTTGATTCAGAGTTGTATATTTTTAGAGATGATTAAACTTGTATTTCTTTTCTGTTGTACCTCAGTTGAGGATTCTCTTATCTATTTTATCGTGCCATATTCTATCTCTAGATTGTGATTGAGTTGTACCTCTGTGTTGGCCTTCTTTTGGAGAGTATTTTCATGATTAGTTAATTATAGTTCATGACCTAGAACAACGTTCTACCGCCGACACTGCGGCGTAGGCTGGACGTACCTACTTCTCGTACCCTTACTCTAGGGTGCAGGTCGTGACAAAGTGGATCGAGTAGCTTTGTTCTTTTCACATTGACTACATACCGAATCCTTCTTGAATGTAATGTCCGGTAAACCGCATACTAGCTTCTTCGTGGATAATCTGGAAATAGTATCCATATTTGCATGATCGAGTCTCATATGCCACAGATGACTCTTATCGCTATTAGCCATTAAACATCTACCTGAAATGTTAGTATCTTCCAATAAATAGAAAACATATATATTGTCTTCTCTAATATCTTCAAATATAGTATTACCAGTTGAACTATCAATAATAGTACATTTGTCTTTTAAACCGTGATCAGCTAAATGGCTTATGCTGATCAGATTATGTTTTAACTCAGTAACAAGACAAACATCTTTAATCACTAGATAGGAAGCTTTACCAATATCACCAATACGGATTATATACCCTTTTAAATTATTGCCGAAGGAGACGTATCCTTCTTTATTCCTCTTCGACAGTGTTGCGAATAATGAAGCGTCACTGGTCATGTGCCGTGAGCAACCGCTATCGAGGATCCATTTGCTCCTAGTATGTGAAGGGCGTCCCACCTGATCGGATGCCATAAAGCATACATTTGCAGCATCGTCTGATTGTTCATCTTCTGAGTCGCTGGCTTCACTTTTATGCCATATGCTGGTGTTGGCATACTTCCGAGATGTTGATCTCTTCAGGTTTCCTTTCTCGTATCTGTTGCTCTTCTTGCTTGTTGATGAGTTTGTAGGACAGTCCTTCTTTATGTGTCCTTTCTTCTTGCAGCCGTAGCAGATAGCGTCATCTTGATACCAGCTGTTGCTGCCATTGTTCTCTTTTGTTTTCTTCTCATATCTCAAGAATCTTTTGAATTTTTTTGCAAGGAGTGCTTGATCTTCAGCATCAGATTCACTGTTGTCTGAATCATCTTCAGCAGATCTTCTGTGCTGAGCCTTGAAAGCGATCGTCTTCTCCTTTGGTACAGGCTCTTCAAAGTCTTGTAGCTCTAGTTCATGAGTGAGTAGCTTACCCATGAGTACTTCAAATGTCATGGTAGTGAGGTCATTTCCTTCAATAATTGCAGTAGCCTTCGAAATCCAGTTCTTTGTAAGTGCTCGCAGGAGTTTGCGAATCTTTTCATGGTTACTGTAATCTTTGCCTAGGGAGGACAAAGGATTTACAATATCCAAGAATCTATCGAACATCTGAGTAACTGTTTCGTTGGGCATCATTTTGAACGCCTCATACTCTTGAGTAAGTCTGCTGACCTTTGATTCTTTGACTTGAGTTGTGCCCTCATGTGTGACTTCAAGAAGTTTCCACACTTCATTTGCAGTTGTGCAGATAGATACCCTGTTAAATTCAGTTCTGTCTAAAGCACAAAATAAAGCGTTAATAGCACGTGCGTCAAGACTGGCCTTTTTTTTTCTTCCTCTGTATAATTGTCATGGGGTTTTCAACCAAAACACCATCAACATTAATACGAGGTGGCTTTTTATAGCCATCAATAACTACAGACCATAAGTCAAAATCAAGAGATTTCAGAAAGAAACTCATACGTGTTTTCCAATAAGTGTAGTTTGTGCCGTTAAACAGTGGAGGTCTGTTTGTGGCTTGGCCTTCACTTGTGAATTTCACAGTTGCCATGTGTAAAGCTGTGATCTATATAAAATTGAATATAACTGCTGTTTTACCTTGCTTTACCTTTATAATCTGCTCTGATACCAATTGTAGGAACGAAATCGTAAAGCAGAATACTCTAGAGGGGGGGTGAATAGAGTAGGCAGCGAAATATTGCTAATTAAAAAACTTGTTAGCAGTTAGATTACAGATATAATAATAATCACAAAAAGTAAATGACAGAATTTAAAAGTGATCAGAAGGCAAACACAAACACCAAGATTTATACTGGTTTCCCTCTTGTGAGGACTAGTCCAGTCGGAAGAACTCTAGCTTCCAGTTGAATCCACTATTGGAAAATCCCACAAGTTTTCATACGAAGTCCTTGCAACTTCTACAGACGCGAGCTTTGATACGAAGAACTCGTCCAACTTTAATTGTGAAGAGTTGAATCTTCTATCAAGCCTCTGATTACAATCGCTCTGAAACTTCTAGACCGTACCGTACTACAAATCGACTAGAGGATTATAACTGGCTTAGGATTTGAAAATGAAAGCTTTTAAGAACTCTTTAGAAGAATGTAAGCTTAAGAAGAGAAGAGATTGAAAATGAATTGGTGTTCTGAAATGATCGAAATACTTCTCTATTTGTAGTTTTTCCAAAGACAGAACTCTGACAGAATTTGGGCAGAATTCGGATAGAACTCTTTGTAATAAACCGTAACTGAAGGATGACCAAGTTCAAAAACCTAATGTTCATTAACGTTCCAAATGGCCGAACTCTGGCCGAACTCGGCCCGAGTTCTCCTGGGGTTCTGCCAGTTCATTTTTGGAGAAAATAAATTTTGGCTTTTTGAACAATCCTTCAGAAGCTTTTTGTAAAAAGAATGTTTTTAAAAAACGTAGGTCATTTGTAAAAGAATAGGACGGTTTTGAAAAACCGTTTTCGGATAGCCTATTTGTCCGTATGACTCGGTGTACAATGTATTCCTAGACTCAATAAAATAAAAAATTACATTGCTTAGCAGGAAGTACATTCTGAATGGCAAACGACTTCAGTCTTGAACATTGTTGATAATCATTGTTGAGCAGTGTCCAAAACGTCATAGGTAACATCTGAGTTGACTTGTATAAATATCGAGACAGAGTTTGATCAAGTATTAAAATCAGGTTTGACCATGACCAATGGACCAACACAAATCTCCCCCATGGATCCTAGGCACCTGTTCCTTCACCTATCCTCGAAAAGTGACCACATTAAAGTCTGGGCCAGGGGGACCAGCAAGATTGACGCACATATCATGAAGATAGTTAAATGGTCCCCGGACTTCAACACTAATAAAGATTCAGCGATTATCTCTGCATGGATCACACTCCCGAACCTGCCCCTCATCTGTTTTACTCCAGCAGCATTGAAAAGAATAGCGAGCTCCTTCGGGACATTCGTGGAGATAGCGGAAGAAACTCGCAACCTATCCAAGGGAAACTATACCAAAATTTGCATATAACTCGACATCTCGAAGGACCTGCCCGACCACATCCAAATCGCGCTCAACAACAAGATCTACACTCAGCGAATCATCTACGACAACAATATCATCTATTGCAAATACTATCGTATGTGCGGTTATTCCTCCGAGCACTGCATTCATACCCACCCAGAGCTCAAAAGAAAAGGTGCTAGAAAGACGGTCCCTGATAAAAACCCTAGTAAGCCTCTACAATCCCCTCTCCCCTCTCAAACCAACACCCACATCAGATTCGGAGACAACTATGACAACACAGAACTTCTGGAGCAGATTCCCCAAAAAAAACCGACGTCCCACCTAACCACCAAGACATCTCCCTCAGCAACAGCTTCGACAACCTAGCTTCTTTACAAGAAGACGAGCTCCAAGATATAGATTCCTCCTCCCCTGGAGATCCTCTAGTAGAACTCGACATCTACGGCGATACAAAAAGAGAGAGCAGCCCAACAGACAACCCAGTAGAGACACCGGCAACCTCGTGCAACGAGGAGATCCCCCAACCTGTAGCGACTACCACCTCCCCTACCGTCCCCTCTACACCTATTCTGGGAATCAACACCCGTACGGATTCTTTGTCCAATCTGGGGTAGGCGTTGGTAGCCAGAGCTCAACATGCCCTGGACGTCGGGATTCTCTCCTCAGTCAATACTCTGGGAGTTACTATTGACATGGCAGGAGAGAACCACACTCACACCTCAGAGGAGAAACATATCCACCAAAGGAGACAGGAAACCCGCACCCAAACCCAAAACACAAAACACAAAACAAAGGAACCAGTAAGGAGACAGTTGGCCGGACCACTAGATCGGCCATGAAACTCAACAAACCCCCCAAAATAGCAACCTCAATGATTAACATCCTATCGTGGAATGTCAGAGGTCTTGCAAACAAACCAACCTTGAGAAGATTAGTTTGTCTCAAGAAAACTCACAAAATTGACATCTTGGTAATCATAGAACCCAAAATCCGCTTCAACAAACTTAAGCCCATGCAGCTTCAGCTCGTCTTTCAAAAGGCTATTGTCGGCTGCCACGATATTTGGATCCTTTTCTCCAACGACGTGACGATGGAACCAACCCACGACTCCAGCCAGGCGCTCACGTGCTGGATGGAATACCCCACGCTGAGGACTCGCTCACTTTTGTCAGCGGTCTACGGAAGCTGCGACACACCGAGCGCAAAATTCTCTGGGACGACCTCCTCCAGACCAACCCAAGCAACATGCCCTGGATCTGCGTCGATGACTACAACGCCATCAATTACAGGGAGAAAAAATTTGGTGGCCGCCCTCCCCACAGTCGGCTATGAACGACTTCAACACATTCATCTTCAAAACCCACTTATCTCTCCTTCCATACAGCGGCAACACCTTCACCTGGTACAACATGCAAGAAGGCCCATGTAGGTAATGCTCCCGTCTAGAACGTGCTCTAGTCAACACTCAGTAGAATGATTTGGTTACCAACACCAACCTCTCGTATCTTAACTCCACCGAATCAGACCACTCGCCCTTCCTAATCGAAATCAGCAGTAAATCGAACCTGAAGAAGAAAAACTTTTGCTTCCTCAATTTATGGAGCCAACACCCACACTTCAAGAACATCGTCATAGATGGCTGGAGAAGCATAGACTCTCTAGACCCCCTTATCCGTATGGCCGACAAACATAAAACCATTAGAAAAGCATCATGGTTTGGAGTAAGCAAGCTTTCGGGGATATTTTCCAGGCAGTTTGAGAAGCGAAAGATGATGTGACTAGAGTGGAGGCTCTTTTCGGGGTCAACAGATCCCCAGGTGCCAGGTCTTCCTTAAACTTTACCAGGACCCTTTTTAAATTCTGCCTGCGAATAAAAATCGAATTCTGGAAGCAGAAAGCCATACTAACCTGGGATAGTGAGGGTGACAAAAACACTAGCTACTTCTACGCATGTGTCAAGGGTCGCAAGCAAAAACTCACCCTGCACCAGATAGCTGACGATAACGGAGACATCCTGAAAGACCAACGGAGCATCCAACTAACGGCCACCAGCTTCTACTCCCGGCTATTCGTGAAGGAATCCATCATCAGAGATGCTGACTTCCTTGCGGAGATCTCGCACCTCATCGAAGACAAAGACAACACCAGTCTAGAAGCCCTCCCCATCGAGCAAGAGGTTAAGGAAGCGGTCGGGCTCTCAATGAACATAGTGCCCCTGGACCAGGCGGGTTCACGGGAATGTTCTTTCGCACATGCTGGGACATCATTAAAGCAGATATCCACGAGGTGGCCATCGCCTTCTTCCAAGGCGCCAGGTACCCAAGATCTATTTCAAGTGCTAACTTGATCCTCATTCCCAAACAGGAGAACCCGGAGACATTCAAAGACTTCCGACCGATCAACCTATGCACCTTCACCAACAAAATCATCTCCAAGATCATCGCCACTCGAATGACAGACCTCCTCTCCAGAATTATTTCAAAGGAGCAGAGCAACTTTGTTTGGGGCAGGAACATCCAAGACAACATCATGCTAGCCCACGAAATGATCACGTGCATGAAGCTCCCAGCCAGAGGAGGGAACATCGCTATCAAACTGGACATAGAAAAGGCTTATGAAAGACTCGACTGGCAGTTCATGATTTTGGTCTTCAGAGCCTTCGGATTCTCGAAAACCTAGACTAACATTGTTTGGCGATCGATCAGTAATTCATGGTTCTCTACGGTAATCAACGAGAAAGCCGAGGTTTTTTTAAAGCCAGCCGTGGAGAGAGACAAGGGGACCCCTTATCGTCCACTATTTTCATCAATGCTGCAGAGGCACTAAGTAGAAACCTGAACAAGATGGTGACACCCCGAACTTCCACCATTTCTACACCGCCAGCTGCTATCCGATCATTATCCACCTTGCGTAAGCCGACGATATCCTCATCATCTCCTCCGGAGACCTCGGATCCATAGAAGTTATACATAACAAGCTAAGAAGATATATAACGTGCTTGGGCCAGCGTGTCAATCCCAGCAAAAGTGTGATCTACGTTCACCACAAGGCCAATAGAGATCACACAGCAACCCTCACCAATATCACATCATTCGGTGTTTCGTACCCGCCTTTTACATACCTTGGCTGCCCGCTGTTGTATGGAAAATCGAACGCAGGCATGTTCGAAGGTCTGGTGAGTAAAATCAGAAGAAAACTTGAAGGGTGGCACAACGCTACATTATCGCCAGGTGGCAGAGGATTTTGATCAACACATCAATCCCTATATACACCCTAGCAGCTTGTTCCCCTTCGAAGAAGGTGCTAACCAACATCGAGCAACTATTCTCCAACTTCTTCTGGGGTCACTGTGAAGGAAAGGACAAGCATCATTGGGCCAGTTGGGATACCATGGCCAAACCCACTGGAGAGGGTGGCCTGGGTTTTGATCGGCTATTACACATTGTTGACGCCTACTCGATGAAGCTGTGGTGGAAGCTCCGAGTCGACAGGAACCTGTGGACTCGCTTCATAAAGGCCAGATATTTTAAACACACTCACCCGTCCAGCGCAGCCTCCAACTGCCGCTCCTCTACGGCATGGAGGCGCATCCTTCATGGCCGTATCCTCGCTGAACTGGCTATTCATCTTCAGCTGGGATCTGGCGATTCATATCTCTTTTTTGAATGGTAGGCCGACATAGATCTCCTTCCTCACCTTTCGGCCGCCCCGATCAACAGCAAGATCAGGGAGATCTGGGCACTATGGGGGATTGGAACTGGCATAAGGTACGAGAATGGGTTGGAACGGGAGGGGGGATACTCAACTCAGTAGCTTTAAGATCTCAGACAACCCAGACAGCCTGTATTGGTCGGCCGCAACCAATGGTGCATTCTCTATGGCCTCAGCTAGAAGCATCGCCCGCGGCCCCAAAACTCTTCCCCAACCTTGGGTGTCTTCTGGCACACCTGTATCCTAAAAAAATAGTCTTTTCTCATATGGAGGGCTTAGCGAAGGAAGCTCCTAACCGACGACAACCTCAACATCATCGGCTTCAGTTTGGCCTCAGCATGCTATTGTTGTAAGGAGAGACAGCAGGAAACGGTTGAACACATCCTCTTCCACGGGGATTGATTGAACAAGACCTAGTTGTCCTATCCCAACGATGCGATCAGCCACTTTTTGAAGGGGGCTTCAACGATCTCCTGGCCTACTGGGCTTCCGCTTCCCTCGGGCATCAAATCGTTGCAGCCGCCATCACTTGGGTCTTGTGGAAGAACATGAACAAAGCTAGATACGAGGGTCATCTCTTCTCGGCCTACCAGCTCATCTGGGAGACTCTTTGTCAAGCTTAAAAAGTCAGCAGGGTTTGCAACCACGGGCACCAAGATTTTTGGGCATCGATTCTCTCCTGAGCTTTGAGAGAGTTCGATTGCTTTTTGTTGTGTTTAGTTCCTTTTCTTACTCCCTCCTCAGTGCTCTTACTTGTAAAGGCTTCAGCATTTTGTGCCTTATATGAATAAATCAGGAGAGTTTTAATATATATATATATATATATATATATATATATATATATATATAAATATATATATATATATATATATATATATATATATACAAGACCTTTTTCCAAGATATTACATACAAGCGGATTGTAACTGAAGTAGGAAACGAGCTTCTCTGAAAGAAAGTTTCCTTGGAAGAAATAGAACAGATTACCAAGAAAGCAGACCCGAACAAGGCTCCGGGCCCAGATGGGTTCAACGCGACCTTCTTTAAGAAGCACTTGGATTATTTGAAGGAGAAAATCTTGCTTGTTATGCAAGAATTCTTTCAAACCGGACGTATCTTTACGAAAATGAATCATACCTTCCTTACACTAATACCGAAGAAGGATGGAGCTAAGGAGCTGGGTGATTTCAGGCTAATAGACTGTTGTAATTACTTATCTTATGTGTAATCGAATGCAGGCTATTTTACAGGAACTTATATCACCTAACCAGACAATATTTATAAAAGGAAGATCGATTGCAAAGAACTGCCTCCTTGTACACGAGCTTGTTCGAGACTTCAACAAAACTGGAGGAAGGAAAGGGTGTCTCAAGTTAGATCTTCGGAAGGCGTATGATATGATAAATCGAGATTTTGTATGCGAAGTTCTTCTTAGCATGGGATTCTACCGATGGTGGGTCGACCGGATCAGAGAATGTATTACCACCCTGACATTCTCAATTCTACTCAAAGGATAACCATATGGTTACTTTGGAAGCAACAGGGGTTTGCGACAAGGTGACCCTCTTTCCCCGTATCTATTTACCATCGTTATGGAGTATTACACATGTTTGCTGGACTTAGCTGTGCACCAGAGAACTCTCACGCCATTGTATCGGCATGTATCCCCATCCGTGTCTCACCTTACCTACGTCGATGACCTTTTTGTCTTCATTGAACAGTCGTATACCTCTATTGCTACGCTTAATGGCATCCATGAAGAGTTTAGAGAGTTGGCGGGTCTAAAGTTGAACAAAAAGAAGAGCCAGGTTTACTTCAATAAAGATTATCCAAACAAGAAGATGTGGTCGACATTGTTAGGCATCGAATTGGGTCAACTACAGGTGCGGTACTTAGGACTATCGTTGTCGATCACCTATGCGAGGGCCGAGGAGTGCACGGGATTAATTCAGTATGTTCAGAATCGACTCGAGGGATGGCAAGCCAAGCTATTGTCATTTGGAGGGAGGTTGGAATTAGTTCGATCTGTCATATGGGCGATAATGTCGTATTGGATGCAGGAAATTATTATTCCTATTAACATCATAAATAGGGTGGAAAAACTCTGCGCCAACTTCGAATGGAGAGGAGGAGTTCATGCAATAGCATGGGACGAACTGTGCAGGGAAGCAACTGAAGGAGGAGTAGGTTTACGTTCCCTGGAGATGCTTCGAGAGGTGGCAAGTCTCAAATTAGCTTGGCATTTCATAGGGGGATCGTCGCTCTGGGCTCAATGGGTTAAGAATAAATATCTAAACGTGAAGGACTTTTGGGTGGCGCCTATCGATAACTAGTATTCAGTTACGTTCAAGTTAATAATCTGACAATGACCCAGTCTTAAACAACTTATTAGTTGAGTCATTATCGATGGAAGGGACACGGGCATGTGGTTAGACCCTTGGATAAATCACCAAAGTTTGGTGGAGTTGCTGTGATGGCCTACGTACGAATTGATGGGGAATAATGAGAAGGTGAACATGCTGTTTGTTCAAGGAGAATGGGATACCACATCAAAAATGGAGGGGCGATGGTTCGCAGAGGAGATTCGAGCTAAAACTGACAAAGAAGGTACCAAGGACCGTTGGGAATGGGATGGCACTGTAGGTGGTCAGTTCTCGACTGGGTTCGTGTACGATCAAATCCGAGAACATACACCTGAGGTCGGTTGGGCGAAGATAGTATGGACAAGTGGGGCTGCCACTAAAATAAAATTGTGTGCACTAAAAGCAATTCGAAACCGTCTCCTTACCAAAGAAAGAATGACAGGCTTCGGCATCCAAATGCCTAGTATCAGTTGCATATTATACGGGATCGAGACGAGTATAGAGACAAGAGATCATATGTTCTTTAATTGCCCCATGACGGGATGGATATGGCAGCAATATCGACTACTAATGGGTATTCCGAACAGAGGGCAAGAAGGGCTCCAGAGTATTTTTGAGGAAGTTTTGGACGTAAAAGCTGAAGGAGCCGAAGCATATCGACGAGCGAGAATTAGACTCTTATGCACGGTGTGGCATGTATGGCGGGAACGGAACAGAAGAATATTTGAAGGCAAAGCTAACACAGTTACTAGTATCTTAAATGGGAATGAATATGACTTCAACTGTATAGAGAACAAATGATTGAGAGAGTTGATATGTTTCCAGAGAGACTGTAATAGGCTGAATAGGTTTCTATTTTACAAAGCAATAAGAAGTACCCTTTTCTTCATATATATATATATATATATATATATATATATATATATATATTTTTATTTTTATATATATATATATAAATATATATATAAATATATATATAAATATATATATATATATAAAAATATATATATATATATATATATATATATTGGAAACACCCATTTTATTCAAGAAGGTCGAACCTGTACAAGTATACCATGAGGCACAAAATGCCGATGCCTATACACGTATACTGACAAAAGAAGAGCAAAACTAGGGAGAGAATGATCAAAACGGCTGATCTTAGTAGAGGAAAGAGTTCCAGAATCCCGTATGACCGTGATAGTAGAGGGATCTCCTTTTTTGGTACTGGCAAATGGTTTCCCGGATTAGTTGGTTGGCGCTGTACTGGCGTCCCTCATATCTAGCTTTGTTTCGATTCTTCCAGAGGACCCATGTGGCTGCCGCTGCGGCGATCTAGTGGCCGTGAGACGCCGATGCCCAGGTTGCCATGTGGTGGTGGAAGTTGTCTCCCCCATGAGGCAATTGGCAACGCTGAGAAAGAGCTCTCCAAACCTGGAGCGGTAGGTCCCCTTGTCTGAGGATGTGGTTGAGAGTTTTCGATTGTCGGTCTACGCAGCATGTACAAGGGAAAGCAAGGCTGAACCCGATGGTATTGAGAGTGTCATCAGTAGGGAGGATATTGCGAAGGAATCTCCATATGAGGAAGGACCACTTCTTGGGGATGCAGGTCTGCCAAAAGGAGGCAACTATAGGAGGAGGGGCCGCATTGCCTAATAACACCCTTCTGGCCGACTTAATCGAGAAAGCACCGTTTGCATCTTGCGACCACTCGAGCTTATCTGCATCTGGTCCGATCTTAACTCTGCTACGGAGAATGAAATCGACCGCCTCAGACCCAACCTAAGTCTGGGCTTTAATCGAATTCTAGGTGGTGTTAGGAAGGTCCCATAAGTCCTTGATATTGCTGTTCCTGGGGGATACAGAAATGTCTGGCAGCAAGCTATCGCCGACCCAGCACTCCAGGAATGGCGATGCTTCGCCAAGGCCTACCTTAAGACGGATCGATGGTTCGGCGAGGGACCGCCCGATGGGAATACAACGCCAAGCCGCGGAGGATCTGCAGTTCGCGATGGCCTTCGACGGGTGGATGTGTTTGAAGTATCTGGCCTTTATAAACCTGGACCATAAGTTATTACTCGTGCGCAACGTCCACCACAATTTCATGGAGAAGGCATTGACGATGTGAGAAAGTTTAGTGAATCCCAGGCCCCCTTCCTTTGTGGTACGAGCTATAGTTTCCCAGCTGGCCCAATGGTGCTTGTCGTGACCAACACTGTGTCCCAGAGAAAGTTGCTAAAGATGCTCTAGATGTAGGATAGCACTTTCTTGGGGGGGAGCAAGCCGCTAGGGTGTAGATGGGAATGA
This sequence comes from Iris pallida, assembly GCA_029216955.1. Lineage (NCBI taxonomy): Eukaryota > Viridiplantae > Streptophyta > Magnoliopsida > Asparagales > Iridaceae > Iris > Iris pallida. Next base: position 2,045,736 of record JANAVB010013398.1, read on the forward strand.
AGGAGAGGACGTGTTTGATAAGTATTATTTTGCCTCCGGGTGAGAGTGTGGCGTTGTGCCAGCACTCGAGCTTCTTGATGCGAGTGTTAAGATTTTGGAAAATCCCAGCGTTAGATCTGCCGTAGACTAGGGGGCACCCCAGGTAGTGGAATAGAGGATGCTGGATGGGGAAAGAGGTGATGTTCGCGATGCTCGCCGCTTGCTCTCTCTTGAGGTTGTGGTGGGTGTAGATAACACTTTTATCCGGGTTAATCTTCTGCCCGTATTGTGTCCGACTTCAACGGATTCGGCATCCCCGACTTCAACGGATTCGGCATCCCCGACAGAGAGTATGAGAATGTCGTCTGCGAAGGCCAGGTGGGTGATGATCGGGCATCCGCAGGCAGTATGGTTGTGCTCATATATTATATATATATGTATATATATATATATATAAATATAAATATATATATATATATGTATATATATATATATATATTTTTCTATATATATATAAATATATATATATATATATATATATATATATATATATATATATATATAAAAATATATATATATATATATATATATATATATATATAAAGAGAAGAAAAGGGAAAAAAACCATCTACCATCTACCATCTCACGAGATTTTAGAGAAAATCTCGTGAGATGGCAAACTTCTCCCAACCCGAAACTTTGTTTAACAGAATGAAGAGTTCTGTGTATAGGTGAACGTTTAGGAATTCGAACCAAGTTCAATTCTCAACCAAAGTTGATCGCTTAAACCCAAACTTTTTCCTACAGATTCATGGATCTATTTTCCAATAGATCACCTCAAATCCATCTCAAAATTGGATTTAAATTGACGGGAAAATTGTTCTGAAACTCTGGAAAAAATGATATATATATGAATCCATCAATAAGGTTCCCTTCCAAACCTTAGCAAAATAACTCATGGGCGAATCCTTAGTATACCTTGGCCTCCTCGATATCTCGAGCGCTGCCCAAGCAGGCTGCGTGCCACCGTGGGGTGGCCGAACCGCCGACGACCGAGCACAGCACCAGCAACAGCGCTGCACACAGCAGCATCTTGCAGCTACCGTGGCAACTTCACGACGAAATTACTGCCTCCTCGGTTTGCCATTTTGCGAATCAATTTCTCAGGTATGTTACCAACCTATCCATCTCAACTACCTGTTAATTAGTTTCAATAGGAACGAATCTGATTCGACGATAAATCGGATCAAAGTTGATGGAAAAATTGTTCAAAATAGAACAATTTTAGAGTATAAACCACTGCTTTGGAAGGCATATTTCTGCCAATTCGTAGAGAAATTTAGAAATATAATTAAAGATAGTTTTAGACAACCTATACCCTTTTAAAACCCTTTTTGTAGATTTAGATTTCGTCAATTGTGCGTCGAGAAATAGGTTTTCCAAAAACTGAGAAAACAGTTTTCAAAATAGGAAATTTTTGGAAAACTTTTGTAATACGGCGTGCACCCCGCCAAACTGGACCACTTCGTCGTGTACCAATTGCATCGAAAGACGCGTATGGTATACCCGGACGTGTGGGCTTTTGCGGAAGTTGATTTAGACGTGTACACACGCCGAAATCAACCCGTATCCGTCAAAAATTTCCATATCGGCCTATTTGCAAACTAGTCAATTACTTCATACACGTTCGCCACCTCGCAAAGAAACTTATTCCACTGGACTCGTTTTATTTTTATGGTCCTGTGACCCAAGTTTGGTCCGATTCTGAGAAGGTCGACCGGGACGCTATTTTGGTGGGCCCGGGACGCAATCCAACGGACGAATTTGTGTACGGTCCACCAAAATTTAACTTTGGACATACGGTTGGGTTCGTATCATCAAACCGAACACGTAGACATATAGTTTGATGACTTTAGAGACCGTAGGTGCTGGCACATTTTTGGTGCAAAGCAGATCCAACAGCGGACACCATTTTGACCCAAAATTACCGTTTTGCCCCTGTGTCCAGAATTGGACTTATGGATAGGCTATCCTAGCTACTTTGACTATTCTGAATATGTTTCAGCCTTCGAATACTGTTGTGAGAGTTTGACTTTTGTGGCTCGTTGATTGACTGGATAGTGTTGGTTCTACGTGCTACCACCAGGCAAGTATACCTTGCCGAACTTTACAGTGTTTACATGCATGATCTTATTATTCCTTCTTGTTCATGTCTCCTTTTCTTTTCCATATTTGCTATCTTGCCATGATTTATTTCTCTGTCACTTACCTGTTATCAATTACTGTTATTATTAGTTATTTTCATATATTTCCATACATGACTTCGATAGTGTGGTTTACTTGAGTGACTTTGAATGGATCACCTATGCCATGATACTTTGACTCTATCTTGTGTTCCTTGTTACTTTGACATGACCCTCTACCGATATTAGGGTTGGCTACTTGACAACTCTCGACTCGGGAGACCCACGGCAGGGCAACGATAGAGACTCACTATAGTTAGGGAGTACCACGGCAGGGCTACTAGCTATACGATTGGGAGTACCATGGCAGGGCTACGGTCATTCGATTCTTTTGTAGTCAAACTTAGTATTGCTTTTCATATGACATGTCATTATCTATAGAGTTCTTTCATGTGATTTTTATCCTATTTCTAGTAGTTGTTTTCTGTTTTCATTGGATGTTTAAACGGTCAAAGTAGGCTTGAATATTATGTATCTTGCTAGTCCCCTGAGGACCTGGTGATCTCTCTAGGTATGAGATTAAGGTATGTTACATTGACGGATGATGGTTGCTACTCCAAGACTTCAGGTATATTTAGTTGTTATTATCATTATCTTCCTTATTTATATTTTGTCCAGTATTTGACACTCGCTGTTATTATAGCCTAGTCTTTTACAAGATTAAATTTATTCTAGCTTGTTCATGATAAATGTGTTACTGGGGATCCACTCTAACATGTTTATCTATTCTCGAATCAGTATGTTATGATCTGATCAGCCTTACTGCACTTGATTCGTTATTATTACCGATATTTAGTGGATTGAGATGTAGTTGATTCTGGAACAACCAGATAGCTTATACGTATTCGAGTTGGGCTGGAGTCCACTTGATATGTAGCTGGCATGTATACATATTCTAGTCCTACGTATTTTGGTACTAGGGTATTACAGTCCTGAGCAAAGTCCTAAATATGAGATATACATATTAATTAGTGTTTAGGTGTGTTAAACGTGGATATCTAATATGAAATATACATTCTAGGTCAATTCTAGGTCAAAAGTAGGCCTCCATTGTCAAACTAGGTATAGAAGCCTAAAAATCAATGGGCGTCCCTCTCAAGAAAGTGCCAGCATCAAGTGGCACCAGATCACTAGGTTACGCCAGTCTCAGGTTACGCCTAAGCCATCTCAAGTTGCGCCTAAGCCAGGGTGCATGAGCTCCACGTGTCAAGCATCCTCGAGAAGCTGTAACGGCTGCCATCATTACTGACAGCTCTAACAGCTCATCAGTCGAAGAAAATTTATTCGAATTCCGTACAACGCGGCGCTCGAGAAGATTTTGTCAACATACAATTAATGCTGACAGCTAGCTTCTGCAAGTTATCAAGAAGCACAAGGATTAATCATTATAGCATAGAAGACCCAGTCAAAGGTGCCAAACGTCAAGTTGCACGCTCGCGCCACCAAGAGTGTTGGCGCCACCCGATCAACTTTTGTCCAGAAGTAGGATGATGTGGCGGGCATGCAGTAATCTCGAAGAACGTTTCCACTATACTATCCATGACCAGGTGCATCTCACTCAAATGATGCCACGCGTCCCTAGCAGTTCATGTAACCGTTCGTGCAACTGGATAGAAGGTACGCAACATGAAGTGCCTGCAACTCAGAAAATAGTTATTTTAGAACTCTATAAATAGAATTTAAAATCAGTACTAAAGCGTTATTAATGATCATGATCTATTGACAAAGTGCTGTTGCATTCTCCAGAGGCTTGTCTTTGATATCACATCGTCCAAGGGATAAAGTGATCGTCTTCTGATCAGATTCCTACAATTATACTTCTCTAGAAATCAATTGTACTCTTGTACTCTTTTTTTAGTTTGTAATCATACTTTTGCTTTTGTAAACAAAATAACGACTCTGCTGGGGATGACTTTATCCTCCGACAAGAAAGTGACAACTCAATGTGATACCGCGTCCATCGACAAAACGCAGAAGACTTTGGTCGTTCAAGTCGACCAAACCGCCTACGAAGCAATGATCAGTACTGGGGGTACTAGGCACACCACAGTTGCTGTCAAGTATAAGGCGTGCATTGTATGGGATTACAAGTCCTTTGCAGTACCAACTACTGCTTCTGCGTAACTTGTGCCTATTGTCTCTCTGCAAACCACTGCTTTTTCGTAACCTGTGCCTATTGTCTCTCTCTCCCAACTACTGCCTTTGCGTAACCTGCGCCTACTGCCTCTTTAGCTTTGAACAAAGGGAAATGCCATTTGGCTACTTCCTCCTCTTCTCCAATTCTGAATGCTGAGAAGAACCTATCTAGCGGGAATTCTAAACAGAACAAAGGAAAGCGCCCTTTGGCCTTTCCTCAACCTGTGCAACCTGCGCATGTGGCCTCTCAGCCAAAAATGAAAGGGAAACGCTCTTTAGCTTCTCTCTCTCTTTCCTCAAGTATGAACTTGGCAAAGAATACATATATTCCTGCCTTGTCACAGAATAAAGAAAAGCGCCTTTTGGCCTTTCCTCATTCTTCCTCGGTTCTTGACTCAGTGGAAAACAACTCTGGTTGCGCCCTTGTGCCAATCAGTACAAAAGCTCTTTTGGACAGAAACCTGACTCCTCTTGACAGAGACAAACAAATCTGTGCTAAGAAAGTGAGTTCTGTCCAAACTGAACTTTTTGTCACCCAATTGCGCTAGGCCAAGCGCACAGAAATAGGTTGTGCAACACAAAAAGGGATTCTGCCTACTCCCAAGAATGCAATTCAGGATCTTCCAAACTTGTGCATGTCAAGATCCAAGCAAGACAAAATGCTAGTATCTTAGACAGATTTACAAGTACAACACCTTTCTGACTTGCGCACCTATCTCAACAGGCGCCAGCCAATATCAACTTTAGAAAGACATAAGCAACATGCACCAGTGGCTAACTTGTGCCAAAGACAGCCTTCTAAAGTCAAGAACCCTCTTACATATGCTAATCAACTTAGCACTTCCTTGTACACTCAGGGAACATGACATCTCAAGAATCGGAATCATGTTCTTAGCATCATTAAAGAATATGTTCCTCCGACTTCTTCTCGTCCTGTTGTTGTAACCGATCTCCGTGAACTTCTTGAACAGAAGCAGAAGATCACAAATCTGTCTCCTCCATCTATAATACAGCCACAAGAACACCACTGTAATCATCACCATGAGGTGGTTATCAAATGCTGTTGTCATTCAGCTAAATGGTCTTTCTTCGACCATCTTAACTGTACTTAGGTTCCTCAACCAATGATAGTTGATGAAGATGAATTGTTGTACACCTATCAACATGACATCTCGAAGCATTTGTGGTGGAAAGCGTCCAAGATGCAATGTATCCCATAATCCCAGTCAACAGTACTTAGATCGGATTCGTGATTACGGCGAAGGAGTATACCGACACACCAAATCAAGAAACCAAGAAACAATCGGTTAAAAGAATCTTTCTTCTGACCAAGATATAATCGGTCAAAAGAATCTTTATGATTCCAGTCAAGATGCCTTCAGTAAAAGGGATCTCCCCATCATTCATCCTGGGGGTAGTTCCTTATATGACTTTGATGCCGATAGTCAAAGTTCTGAACATACCATCTTTTCTACTAGCTCGTCTTCGATAGCTAGAGAAGTGACTGCTTACGTCATCATAGAAGATCAAGATGCTTCCAGTTCTAACAGTCAAGAGCAGAGAATTGCTGCTTTGGAGGCCAGTTTGAAGAGCATGGTTGAGATGATGACAGGCATGCATGTTGTGAATATGGCACAACATACGGTTCCACCAGTTGTGAATCTCATTCCGACCCAAAAACTTGTAACGACAACTGCTCCAGTCAATATTGGTCTGGGGGTACAGTCTCCTCACAACCCTTCCAAACCAGTGTAGGCTATTCCAAGTCAATCTGGTGTTAGGGGTGGTACTTATCATGCAGTACCTCCTCCCAAAATATCAAATCAGACCACTGCTCCATAATCATCGGGAGATACTAATGAGGCTGTAAAACTTTTACGTACTCAATTTGAAGCCTTCAAGTAGAAAGACGACTTATAAAAGCTTGGGATCAAGCAGCCTTATCCTATAGATGTTTTCCATAAATAAATTCACTTTATTTATTGTGTTTCTGAGAAAATTACAACTATAGGAATCTAATCTAGAAGACGATTACTTTATTCCTTGGACGATGCGATGAAGAAAACTCGAACTTCGAAGAACTTGGACAGCAATTGGGGCAATCTCTCTGTTCTCTCTGACTTCAATGTAGTCCCCGATGAAGATGAAGAAACTCTCTTTTATAGAGTTCTGGATAACTGTTCTGAAGCATATGCTCAGTCAGTTACTTGACGTGTGCATAACTGCAGGGACGCGTGGCGAATTCTGGTGGAGACACATTAGAGTGCGGTTGAAAGTAGTGGAATATATCTAGAAGAGATTGGTGGCATGGATGCCACGTTGCATAACTTTTGAATAAGTGGGTAACTGAGTACAGGACACGTGAGAACGTGTGTTGACTGTACGTTGAAAATTATCCCAAAGGCATTTGCTGTGATACGCTGCCTTTGTTGAAGAAGAGTCATACGCTAGCTTTTGAAGGCACATGTCTTGCATACGCTAACTTGGATTATATAAAGCTGATACGCTCACTTCATTGATAAGGAATTGTATGGAGTCCATACGCTCATTTGATTGGCAAGGAGTCGTATGGAGTCCATACGCTCACTTGATTGGCAAGGAGTCGTATGGAGTCCATACGCTCACTTGGTTGGGCAAGGAGCCGTAGGGATTGGGGGAGTAGACACGTGGCCGTCCTCAATCTTCTCAAATACGCCATATCTTCTAATACTGACAAATATCTCTCGAGCGTTGTGCTGCAGATATGATGGTTGACAGACTGTCAGAAATGACAGTAATAATGGCTGTGCATTTATGATGGTTGCTGAGCTGTCCTCGTAAGAGACAAAATCAATTCTCGAAAACCCATACGATGGCTAATCTTCATAGGACAGCTGTCTTTGCACGAAAGACGAAGTGTCAGATTCATCCTTCATTAAATATATGCTGTGCTGTCATCTCAAGAAATAATAAAATATTCACTGAGCGTACGGCTTTTAGATGAGCGTATGGCCTTGGCTGAGCGTATGGCCTTGAGCGTATAGCTTTAACTGAGCGTATGGCCTTGAGCGTATGGCTTTGACTGAGCGTATGGCCTTGAGCGTATGACTTTAGCTGAGTCTTATGTCAGCGTGTCATAATTTTTTCATACCCTACAAGACCCCCTTCAAAGTTTTCGAACTTTATGAATTTCAAAAGTTCGAAATTACTTTGAACTTAAAGTGGAAATAAGTCTTGACACGCTGGCATGAGTTTGTTATCTTCCTCAATATCAGTGCAAATCTTTAGGGATTCTGTTTAAAGAACGGCCGCCGTTTGAACTTCTTCTTTTCTTCTATAAATAGGTCTATCAAAACCTAATTTATTTCTTTACTTCTGCATTCATCGTCGAGAGAGAAAAAAACCTAAAACTCAAGCCTTCTTCTTCTTCGACTCAGTCTTCATCAATGGCGCCCAAGGTCGACGCTGCTGCGAAGGAAAAGGGGAAGGCTCCTGCGGAGTCATCTCAGCCTGCCACCGCCGCTGCTAAGAAGACTACCGATGAGCGCGTTCGACGAAGTGAACGCCCATTGAAGCCCCTCTATGGTGAGGATGGTGATGATGAACAGTAACTATCCCCTATTTAGGGCTCTGGTTAGAACAAGATCGTAAAACGTATCCCCTTTTTAGGGTCAAATACGTCAGAAAATACGCTTTCCTCTTTAGGGTTTAGCCGTATTCCATATTTTTCGTTTATACGAAAAATATGAAGCATATTCTGTAAGATACGCGTATCTTTGATAGAAATGTCGAAATACGCTGTCTTGAAAGAATACGCTATGTCAAGTTGTCTCATTGAGATACGCTAACTCCTGTGTTAGCGTATTTTTTTTTTATGATCATCTTGTCAACCATACGCTAATACGCTCAAGCTGAACATAAACTGAACTTTAAAATTTATCATACACTTAGGATAGAAAAAGTGATATCTGAATCCATCATACGCTTTAGGATAGAGTGAGCGTATGTTAATCTTTGAACTTGTTATACGCTTAGGATAGAGTGAACGTATGTTGAACTTTGAGTCTGCCGTACGCTTAGGATAAACTGAGCGTATGTTGAACTTTGAGTCTGCCGTACGCTTAGGATAAACTGAGCGTATGTTGAACTTTGAGTCTGCCGTACGCTTAGGATAAACTGAGCGTATGTTAAACTTTGTCATCTCTTGATGTTGAAGATTTCTAACGTCTTATTCTTCTTTTGCAGTGGATATTCTGGCTCAGGAGGCAGAATTTGAAGGATGTGTAGGAAATAACTATAAAAGTGACCTATCACATATTCGTTTTTCCTAATTCGATGGACCTTCTACAAGGATAGCTCTTTTGGCAAATCAGGAAAATGACACCATGTTGAATTTGATGAGTGGACTGCCTTTACAGAGTGTGGATGGTGTTACCCACTCGAAGCCAGCATTTCTTTTTGGAGATGCTATTGACATAAACTCCCAGCCTGCTCTTGATAAAGTATCATACTCTTATTATAGGGATGGTGATGCAAATCAGCCAATGTATCTGACTGGTTTATCAAAAAGTATCAACATAGCTCGCTTATTCCACGCGAGTCACCAAAGACAAATGAAGTGGGATATCACTCCATCCCGTCAAGCAAAAGCTAGGTGGATAGGATACCGTCAAGGAAGATTCCGCAGTGGTACTGAACCATATGTCTCAGCTTTGCGAGGACTGCTGCCAGCTACCATTCCTCCCGAGGACTCAGCACTTCTGAAGCCAGTTAGAGTCCCAATTTTTGCAAATGAATTTGTTCAGCTGGAGAATGTTGTTTACCCAAAATAGTCTGTGAGGCTTACTGGTCTGGTAAACCCGGAGAATACCAGATAGACTGTTCTTGTAAGATGGATTCTGAAAAACTTTGGGGAACAGTTAAAGGTAATAGGTCTATATAATGCCATCAAGTGCACCGCTTATGGTTTTAGGCCAAACCCGGATTTGTTCTTGGCATTAGCGGAGAGGTATAATTACCGTACCGGTACTTTCATGACTCCAAGAGGCGAGATGGAATTCGCCCTCCATGAGATGGCATATATTTCTCAGCTACCAACAGGAGATTTGCCATATGAGGAGTATATCCCTTTCATTGATGAAATGAATAAAATCTTCGATGCCAACCCACTAGTTCTTCATGTCTTTGAAGAATTAATGTGCCATTACAGTATTTGTAAAGCTTTTTATAAAGGACAAGGTACAGAGGGAGATTCCAACTGCTATTCTTCTAAGTGGATGGCCTATTTATTCCAAGGCCGCACTGATGAAGTTCAGAAGAAGAAGAAGACCGATCAATATGTCGGTGAATTTAAACCTCTGAGTCAAGCTGAAATTGACAAACTAATCCGGGATACCACTCATGACGACATCGTCATTAAAGAAGACGAAGGCACCTACAAAGATGGTGATAGGTTGGAGGCCTATATTAAGCAGGGTAGCCGAGAATTATCTGCTGAAGGTCATCTGGCCGGATTTATATCTCTTTGGCTGAGAAAATTTGTAGTACCTGGCACCTGTTCAGCAGACAGGATGCACAGAGGAGTTGTCTTTGCAGCAGTCCGTCTGACTTTTGGGTACAAGATGGATTTGCTGACAGCAATGACATGCCGTCTGAATGCTGGCTTAAGGGCATACACAGACAGGATGTTTGAATTGGCAAGGAAGCGGCTCACAACCTTTCCTCGGGTAGAAATGCCCTTTACATATTTATTTGGGTGGCTACTTCTCCATTTTGAATCTCTCATGAATGCTGGGATGGCTAGACCAGATGACACCTTTCTGAAAAAATACAGTCATACGCCAAAGTGGAAATATGACACTCTGACGGATTGTAGAACCATATTAAACATGGGAGAATTATGGAGTTTCACTTGTGTTCCTCCACCTGTTGGTTATGAAACCATGCCTGGGAAGTTAATTGATGGCGTTGGTGCCAATGAGTTGGATGATATTCAACATGAATGGCTGAAGAGGATCAGGCCATCTCACTTAATCTGTCGTCGTGACAATATCACCTATCTGGAGCCATATCTTCCGAGTAGGTTCGCTCGACAGTTTAGCTATGATCTGTTGCACGTGGGAAATGCAATGACATGTTTTGGCTACCAAGGTGGTTTAATCGATGGTGCCAGAGCTTGGATATACTACATTGCTAAAGGTACAGGGGCTACCTTTTCCATGCCAGATCTGGTTACTTATCGGAGAGGAGCTAGAATATTGGCGTCTTATGCCAAATTCTATGCATCAGCTAATACCTTTGATGAAAAATTTAGCATCTTAGGTAGAAGCTTCATTCATGTTGAAAAGAAATCAACCAAATCAGCCCTGCCAAGGGATTGTCATGACCAAGAAGATCCTCTGGCTACTGATGAAGTTGATGATGAAGTTTTAGAAACTTTCTTCTCTGATGAACTTCATCAACCATTACATGTACCCATTGGGAGCACTGAAGAGAGTGTATCTGCCGACAGTACACCGAAGAGGAAGCGGGGCAAAGGTGCTGCTGGGCCTGCTCAAAAAAGAGTTACTCGAGCAGAGGCTCGAAATCGTGGAGGAATTACTATTTCGGGGTCTTCTCCTGCTTCCAATCGAGTCAGAGATGCTGATGAAGCAGGTAGTGACTCAAAAGACGATTATCCTACTGTTCCATTCACAAAAAGAATAGGAAGAAAAGTGATAGTTTCAAAAACTAAATCCATAATTTGTCTCGATGCAGAGAGTCCCACCAATCATGACGAGCGATTGGCTTTAGAAAAGCAGGCTGCCTTTGCTTTTTCTGTAAAGACGGAACCTATTGAAGAAGATGTACCTGAACCTGTTGGATCATCCATGCCTTCTGATATAGAATCGATTCCGCCAATGGCCGATGATGCGCAGGTGATTAGTCAACCTGCGGTAGAGACCGAGAATCAGACTAAAACAGCTAATGACTTACTGATTTCGGGAGAATCAGTGAAGGAAGCCACTACTCTCAAGCCAATTGCTGAAATTTTAGAGAGTAATAAGAGTGACGACGAACAGGTTGACTATGAACCTTCGTCTCATTCTTTTGAAGAAGAGGACTTAGAGATAGACAATGAATCACCATCTAAGACTCTAATTGATGTACTGAAGACAATTGGTCAACATTCAGGGTTGACTCCAGAGCCGGAGAGGCATCTAGAAATAGAAGTTCCAGTTCCGAGTACTTCTGGGGCGGGCAGCAGTGAAATAAATCCCGTGTCAGAAAGCACTCTGAACAGACTACGAGCTGGGCCGAATGATCCAAAGGAAACTGAATACGAACCAGCTCCAAGTAATATTTTATTCAGCAAAGTTTTGTCTTTTTCTTGCTTTATTGTCTTTTAATTTTGATCGTGCTTCTTTGATTTCAACAGTTGTAGGAACTGCACCGGCAATGAGTTCGACTCAAGCCCCACTTGTCCAGACTGATATGGGTGAGGGGAGTTCACATTTGCCTAGTTCCCCGAAAGCACTTACTTCAGCTCCCAGGATAGAGGCTCCTCCTGCTCCTTTCTTTACTGTTGCAGCGACTCCCGGTTTTGAAGCAGGGATAGCAAAGATCATAGGGATGTATTCAGATATTATTTATTCATATCTGGATACATTCTCCAGACGGCTTATGAAGGATGAAACTATGTCTTTCTCGGATCTTCGAGCGGCGATTAATTTCCCGCTTTTAGCTTTGAGACAGGCTGGTTATGAGACCCAGTGTGTCTTCTTTGAGCATCTCCTGGATGACTTAGAAGCAACCATCCATACGTACTGGGAGATCAAAAAGGAAGATATCAAATCTTTGACTGCAGCTGAGATTGCTCAATTAGAAAGTGAAGCTCAAGCTCAGCACATTGCTTTGAAAGAATTCCTTGCTCTGTCTTCTGAACAGTTAATGGCGAAAGATGAAGAAATAATAACTACTCGTCAGAAGATGGAGTGTCTAGAGAAGGATGAAGCATCAAAAGCCGATGAGCTTAATAAGTTGAAAGAGGAATTAGCTCGTCTTCAAGAGCGAATTGCCTCCGTAGAAAAGGAGCAATCGGAGATTACTACCGCTCGTATATCTGAAGCCGAACGCTGCCAACTTTTACAGCAAGAGCGGGAACTGATACAGATTAATCAGATTGAAGAGACCAATCGTCGTAGCTCTATTATCGTAGATTATGATCAACGAATGGTCGGAGTTGAAGCAGCAGAGCGGATCCATAAAGCTCATGAAGAGAAGATGAATAACGTAATTGTTCGTATTCAGGAGATAATTACTCCTCCTAAATAGTTCTTTTACATTTTTCATGTGCTGAATTTTTGAAATCCAATTGTAATCAATATTTTGACTTTGATTAAAGAAATGAATATCTTGGCTTGATTTCAATTCTGTGGATGATATTTTTGTAGAAAACATGTTCAGAAGTAAATAATACATGACATATTTCAATAGAATAGAACATACAAATAAACTTTGTAATTCTATCAGACGATATTAAACCAAAGATAATTTTAGTTTAATACTGATTAGAGAAAACAGAATTCAGATATAAAGATATCTTCGGACTCTATTTTCCATGATCTTTGAACTCGGAAATCAAAAGACTAGATATCATTTTCATAGAAAACACGATAATGAGATAAAAAATTTAGAGGTAATATGGACGTGATTTTTTATACGAGATCTTTATTAAATCCACTAGGGATCTAATAAGACAAAATATCAAATTCTCTGGGAAGATGATACGTGTTAGAATATCAGTTTCCGCTGGGGATAACGATATCGAGATAACTTTTGTAGGGAAGAATTAACTCTGATTTTATACTTGCTGGGGAATAATAAAAATATTATATATTAATGAAATTTATACATAATATTTCTTTAGGAATTTGCCATTGATAGGCATCATCGTGACTTTCCCATCCTTAGAGGCAAGCTGATATGCTCCATTAGAGAAGACTTTATTTACTATGAATGGGCCTTCCCATTTCGCGTCGAATTTGCCTTTGCTCATATGTGTCATAGTCATCGGACGTCTGACAGTAAGGACCAGCTCTCCTTTCTGATATGCTCTGACTTTGACTTTCCGGTTAAAAGCTTTTAAAATTCGGGCCTGATACAGCTCGATATTTTGTTGAGCATACAATCGCTTTTCATCTAGAGCTTCCAACTCTTGAAGTCGAAGACGATCATTATTCTCTGTTGTAAGCTCATTGGAGATTGCGATTCTTAGAGAAGGAATCTGGATCTCAAGGGGAAGAACAGTTTCACACCCATATACCAAAGAGAAAGGCGTACATCCAGTCGCATTACGAACTGTGGTACGGTAGGCCCATAAGCATTCACCAAGCTTCTCACTCCAGTTACGTTTGTTGGAAGAAACAAACTTTTTCAAGAGTTTGATGATCGTTTTATTGAAAGCTTCTGCCAATCCATTAGTTGCTGGATTATATGCTGTAGAAGCTAAATTATTGATTCGATGGTCGTCGCAGAATCGAGTAAATTTCTGACTGACGAACTGCGGTCCATTATCATGAATAATACGCCGAGGAACACCAAATCGATAGATAACATGATGTTTGACGAAGTTGATGACATTGGAAGTTTTGACTTCAGATAACGGGATTGCTTCAGCCCATTTGGAAAAGTAATCGGTTATTGCTAGAATAAACCGATGTCCTTTTGATGATGGTGGACTGATAGGACCAACAACATCTATGCCCCAAGCCTCAAAGGGCCATGATGCCGCAGTTGGGTGTAAGAACTCTGATGGTTGATGGATAAAGTCTGCATGAATTTGACAGGCTTTACATTTCCGAGCATATTGAATGGCGTCAGCCACCATCATGGGCCAATAATAACCCATAAGTCGGATACGATCTTGAAGTTTAGGACCTGGTTGATGGGCTCCGCAGACACCATCATGTGCTTCACGGATTATCTGTTGTGCTTCTTCACCAGCAATGCATCGGAGGAGAAGACCGTCGTAGGTCCGACGATATAGTGTCTTCGTTATATGATTATAATAGAATCTGAGAGATCGATGCCGGATAGATGCTGCTTCGCTCGGATTATCGGGAAGTATGTCATATAACACAAAGTCTAAAAACGGACGTCTCCAGTCTTTAGTTATGGCTTCTGTTTTGTTAGAAAAGACATATTCCATAGTAGAATCGGAAGAAGATGAGGACACTTTGTCAAACTTTAATCCAGCATCAAGGTTGAGAGAATCTTCATTTGGATTATAGGGAAAAGCCAAAGCCAAATTATTCTCAATGCATAATAGTTCTCGGTTATAAACCACTATCACTTGCTGACGTCTGATTGGTATGGCTAATACAGCAGCAAGATTAGCCAAAGCATCAGCTTCTGCATTATAGGCTCGTCGAATATGTTCAATAAAGAAACCTTCAAAGGAGGAGGCCATAGAGAGTGCTGCTCGATGATAAGGTATCAAATCCTGATGACGGACTTCATATGTTCCTCTGATCTGATTGACAATAAGCTTGGAGTCTCCATAAACTTCTAAATATTGAATATCCAGATGTTTAGCGAGTTAAAGACCGATCAGCAACGCATTGTATTCGGCTACATTGTTTGAACATGATTGATCCAAAGAATAAGCCCTCTGAATAGTTAATCCTTCTGAGGATACAAGAATAATCCCAACTCCGGCGACAATATCGCCGTTAGGACCTATTCTAGATGCTCCATCAAAGAATAGACGCCAGGTAGGAATTTCTTCAGAAACCAGATTTGAATCCAGAACTTCATCTGGAATCTCATCATATAATTTAGAATCTTCTGGAACTGCATGAGCTGCCAGGAAATCAGCAAGAGCCTGTCCTTTAACTAACTTTTGAGGAATATAATGCATGTCGTATTGAGCTAACAAAATTCCCCAATTAGCTAGTCTGGAGTTGAGAATACCAGGTTTCTTCATCATAATCCTGATGGGATTTATTCTGGAAATAACGTGAATCGTTTGATCGATAATATAATGTTGTGTCTTCTAAACGGCAAATATTAATGCTAGGCATTCTTTTTCGATTGGAGAATAACGCGGTTCAGCACCTGTCATTGTGCGACTGAGATAATAAATAGCCTGTTCATGGCCATCTTTATTTTTCTGGTGAGTAATGCACGGAGAGAATGATCCATGGCTCGAACATATAGAAGGAATGGTATTCCCGAGACGGAAGGTACCAAAACCGGAGGGTTCATGAGATACTGTTTGATATCGTCAAATGCTTTTTGACATTCTTCATTCCAGACTAAAGATACACCTTTTTTCAAAAGTTTGTTGAATGGTCTGCAGCGTCCTGATAAGTTGGAAATGAATCTCCTGATATAAGCGATTCTTCCTTGAAATCCTCGTAGCTCTTTTAAGGTGCGTGGAGGACGTATCTCTTGAATGGCTTTGATCTTCTCGGGATCCACGTGTATACCTTTAGCGGTAATAATGAAGCCGAGAAATTTGCCACTAGAGACGCCCATGAAGGACTTAGTAGGGTTCATTTTAAGTTGATGCTGACGCATTAAATCAAAGATAGTCTTCAAATCTTGGATATGATCCTCCTTTCGTCGACTTTTGACTGCAATATCATCAACATAGCATTCAACTATTTTCCAGAGATGTTCGCGAAATATAGTGCTCATTGTTCGTTGATATGTTGCTCCTGTATTTTTGAGTCCAAACGGCATCACTGTATAACAGTATGTACCGATCGGCGTTCTGAAGGAAGTATGTCTCTCGTCATCTGAAAACATTTTGATTTGATTGTATTCCGAATACCCATCCATGAATGACATTCGTTCGAAACCATATGTGTTGTCGATCATGACATCGATAATTGGAAGAGGAAACTCGTCTTTAGGACAAGCTGTATTGAGATCGCGAAAGTCTATACAGACTCGGATCTTGCCGGTCTTTTTGAGGACAGGAACGATGTTAGCCACCCATTCAGGATGTTGTTCCTCTCGAATAAATCCGGAAGCCATAAGCTTGTTGACTTCAGCTTCAATTGCATCCATAATGTCTGGACGAAATTGCCGTTGTTGTTGTTTGACTGGTTTAGCATTCGGCATGATATTAAGTTTGTGTGTTGCGATCTTCGTATCTAGTCCTGCATATCCTCGTAGCTCTAGGCGAAGACATCGATATAATCATGAATAAGCTTGATCATGTCTTGCTTATCTATTTCTGAAAGACTTTCGCTGATGAATATTGGTTTAGGGGACCCCTCTTCACCAACATCAATTTGGATCAATTTATCTTCAGTGGGAGGTTCTCTTTGCTCGAACCTGAATTCCTATTGATTATCTAATCTCCGAGCCCATTGTTCTGATTCGGGTGATATTTCAAAATCATCCTCATCTTCATCATTTTCTTGCGGGCCATTAACAGAGACCATATTGATGGATATAATAGAACGATAGAGATCGCCAATACTTGTGTCAGAATCCCAAGAGAGGGAATCGGAAGACTCAGATCGTTCGTCTCCATCGGATTCTGAATCCTCATGAACTACGTTGATAAAGGAGGTAGGAGCAATGTAACCTAAACCACATTTTGTCATTCCGTATTTTAAAGGAGGAATTCGAACATGCATTCTTCTTCCTTTTCCATTATTGAGGCTTGTTCTGAAGTCATAACCCATATTCTTGATGATATTTTTGGACTGCTGACTGTAGCGACGTAGTTATAGCCTCCCAGTATCGTCGTTTTTGTCATCTTCTTCTAGGTTAGGAGGATTCTGGGGTCCTTTATAGAAGAATATTGGATTTTCTCCCTTCTTTCTAATAGGGACCATGAAGTATGATTTTTGTATAGACTCTAATGACACTTCTGTGTGAAGAGTTTGAACAACTCCTATAGTTAGTGGCTCTAAGCTATCTAACAATTGTAAATAACTTTGTACATGATTACAGACATCAATATACTGCAAAGGAGATGTTTTATTAATATTAGATACTGTATTTACAACAGAAGGCTGAGCCTTATCAGACTTAGTCAAATTAATGACAAAAGGGAGAGAAGAAGAGCGATCAGAAATTTTGTTTCGATTAAGATCGATAACAAAAGGCTCAGAAGAGGTGAGCTCCCTTAAAGAAGATCGTGGATAAGTAGTACGTCCACTGACTGGAATGACTAGAGTATCTGGTCTAGCCTGAGAAGATGGAGGGGGAGTAGTGCGTCCAGTGACGGGAATTATCAGTAAACTTTGTGGAGCTTGGGAAGACAATACAGTAGTACGTCCACTGACAGGAATTATCAGTGAGCCTTGTGGAACTTGGGCAGGTAATGAAGTGGTACGTCCTTTTACAGAAATAACAAAGGTGTCGACTTTTGATGTCTCATCGTCGTCATCCATGGCTTGCAAGACTTTTGAGTATTCATCTTTGTACATGCGAGCGTCATTGAAGTAAGCTTCGACTCCTTTAAAGGGATAGAGATCTGCCACTTCTTTTTGAACCTCTCCATTATCATCAACATATTTGAAGCATTGATGAAGAGTCGAAGGAACAACATTATGTTCATGTAAGAATGGTCTCCCCAATAGAGCATTATATGAGCAACCATGATTGTCGATGATATAGAAAGTAACCTTAGTGCAAAGATCGCCTATTTAAAATTTGAGACGAATCTTGCCTAAAGGCTCACTTTTTCCTTGATTGAATCCCAAGATGGTAGTGATAGTGCTGGAAAGACTATGCACGGGTATCTTCAGTGCATCTAGCATAGTCTTTGGCATAATACTGAGAGCGGATCCTGGATCAATCAGTAGACGATCAACCTTCATAGAATCGACATATCCTGTATGATATAAAGGACGGTCATGTCGATTATCCTCTAGCAGCATATCATCCCGCGTAAAGGTAATATTTGGAATTAATTCCAATACATTATGGCAATGAGAGACAGGTTCTGTTTCCAACTTCTTGAGAAGAGTTAGGCAGGTTTCTGCTTGCAGCAGTGCTTCACTCAGAGTTTCTCGAGTCTTTTTAGAGAGGCATAAGAGCTCGAAGATTGACAATTTAGCTGGTGTATTGGCTAGTTGAGCCAATATATCAAAATTATAAGGATTTTCAAGTCCTGTAGGAGATGACTTCTTCAATGGTTTGTCGAAGCGGACTTGTTGTTTGCCTTTATCAGCTGCTGTTGGTTTAGAAGGAACTGTCTCAACAGGAACATTTGAAGGTTCTTCAGTAGAGACTGGTGTTGGAGCTGTAACCGGAGGGACATCAGGAGTTTCTTCCGGAATGTCAGCATAATCTTTCAGATATATTTTTTCTGACCGAGTTCCGGCAAGAAATTCAACTTCAGATTCAGGTTCAGGGTCTATCGAAACCATGTTACAATTCTTCATCTTATTCTTGGTTCTTTTGTGCTTGATGAGAGCTTCATTCCAGAAACCAAGGCCAACATGAAATTGATTATGTCTCATAGTAATGGCTAAAGGTGCTTGGAGCCCTTTGCCTGAGTTTAAACCAGGAGCAGTAGCTAGATCATAGCCCATCATTGCCATTAATTCACGAGATTGTGAACTATATAGATGGAATGCAAGCTTGTACCTATCTTCAACTTTAGGTACAGTTTTTACCTCTGTAAGGGGTAAATTTCCTGCCAAGACAAAAGTAGGGGTTAAAGAAAGATTGGGTGTGATACTAGAAGTCACGTTGCATGACTTAGTCTTCCCAGGCTTCTTTTTAGACAAAGGAGTCTTCCGAGGAGAAGAGGAAGATGTCTCAAACTCCGTCATTAAATCCAGGTGAATCCACATGATTTCTCCTTTCTTAGTTGTGACAGGAACAAGTCCTTTATTCTGTGCTGGTGGGATGTTCACAACTTCGAGAGTTGCTTTAGGGATAGGAACAATCCCACTTTCCACCATTAAAGGAGGAAAGTCACCGAACTGTATTGAAATCACATTTGCTGTGACTGTCTTGTCTTTGGGTGTCAGTGTCACAGCTCCTGACTTAATCATTTCCTGGATCTTTCTTTTTAATACATAGCAAGACCGGATTGTATGACCCAGTATTCTATGATATGGACAGTATTTCGGATGATCCGTCTTATTGGCTTCATCAGGCTTTTTGATTTCTGGCAATTGAATCTTGCTACCTTTGAGTAAGCATTCAAAGATACCCTGAACATTGTCATCGTTGAAAGAATACTCTTTCTTCGGTCGAGGAGGTCTCTGTTGTTGATTTGTTGGAGCTGGGGTAGCTTGAGTAGTTTTTGTCTCCTGACTATTGCTCTGGAGATTAACTTCAAGAGCCTCTTTTCCTTTATGATTGTTGGGTCGAGCACTATTGCTAGCACTCTGATTTGATTCTTTAGGAGCCATTTGTACCCCCAGGCCTTTGAAAGTCTCAGTACTGACTTCGGCAGCTTTGGCACTGACGATGAATGAAGGCCAATCTTGGAATTGAGTGGACCCTGTCCACATGCTGATGATTGGTAAGAGATTCGACTTGCAAGTGTCGATAGTAACAGCATCGGGAGTTCCGAGAGGCATTTTGAGGGCTTCTCTTCTAAATCTTTCAATGAAGTCCTCAGTAGTTTCATTATTTTTTTGTTTAATTCTTATGAGGGCTGACAT
This sequence comes from Iris pallida, assembly GCA_029216955.1. NCBI lineage: Eukaryota > Viridiplantae > Streptophyta > Magnoliopsida > Asparagales > Iridaceae > Iris > Iris pallida. Next base: position 2,065,702 of record JANAVB010013398.1, read on the forward strand.
GGTCATATCATTGAGCCCTTCATAGAACCGTTCAAGAAACATTTGTTTGAAACCGGCAAATGAGTTAATGCACCCATCAGGGAGACTTCTATACCATTCATAAGCCGTTCCTTTGAGACATCCGACGAACACCCGAGTGAGGAGGACATCGCTTGGTTGCAACTGATCAGTCATTACTTCAAAGTGATTAATGAACTGACTTGGAAAGGTAGTCCCATCAAAGAAAGAGATGGTCAGAGGTTTGTATTTTGGTGAATATGATACTTGCTTCCATTCTATCGGATAAGGTTGCTTGATGCCTAACCTTTGTAAACCATCCTTCTGTTTGAATGCCGCAAATTGAGTTCGGAGATTCCTTAACTCTTCAGGAACAATTCCGGAAGATTGTGGAGTTGTAACTTGTTGAGTGTAATTGGGAGGAGGGACTGTAGCATATGTACCACCCCCAGCTCCGGACTGACTTGGAGTAGGTTGTACAGGAACATTAGACCGTACCCCCAGAATAGTAGAGGGTTCCGGGTTTGGGGCAACAGGAGTATTTAATTTCACTGGTGGTACTGCTTGTTGGACTTGCTGAGTTTGATGCTGAGCTTGCATAAGAGTATGCATAGCATTCAATGTATCTGCCATAGCTCGCAACTGTTGTTCCAAGGAAGAAATCCTCTGTTCATGATCTTCAGTGCTAGTCGAAGGTTCATGATTGCCGTCTACCATGTAAGTGGTAACCATTCGAGGAATAGACGATGAAACAGTCTGTTCTGAATCATCGCTGTGAGAGTCAGTATCTTTCCCGGGGCTATTTACGGGAGTCAATACTGGAAAGTTGGACTCTCCAAGAAAGTCCTCTGTGATCTCCGGATTATTACTTGGATGAGAAGAAGAAGAGACCCTGCTCAAGGCTCCGGTCCTGGATCGGGTGCCGAGGTAAACACCATCTTCAGAATCTGATATAGCATCAGACCGTATGCTACCCCCAATATTTCTGGAGGTCATGTTGACAAAATCATAAAGAGGTTCATCTTCATCCAATATTGGTTCATATTGAATCCGTTCGAAAACAGATCGTCTTTTTGGTGAACAACAGCACTGAATCACAACCCGAGGTTGAAAACTGCAACCATGCTTTTCATGGCAAATATGAGCAATGTCATAGCCAGATGGAGTGTCGATTCTCCGTTTGTTTTGCAAATGTTCCCGGAGATCTGTAGGAACAGATTTGGAAGTATTGGAAGATAGTTTCTGTGTAGAGACTTGTCTTTTATTCCTCTGTCTTCTCGGTTCTTGAGTATATAAAGACTGATTAATTTAAGCTACATAGTTCTTGGCATATTCTGCATCAGGGTCTAGTATACTTGTCTCAGTGGAACCGAGATGATTCTGGTTAAGCTTGTTACGAAGATCCGTAGGAGATATGACTTTGGTATCAGTCTTGGATACTTGTAATTTGCCTTTCTCAGATCGAGAAATTTTGAGAGAAGGAAGATGGACATTATTCCGACTAGGAGTCGGTAATAATCCATCTTTAGAGGAAGTAGCCAAATGGCATTTTCCTTTGTTTGATCTAGTAAGAGTACTAGTCAAATTAACTCCAGAGGTAAAGACCTTAGCAGTAGAGGAGTTGACTAAAGAGTTTTTCTCTTTGGTTGGCACAAGATGTGCAAGTTGTGGGGGAATCATTTGTATGTTCTGTGGAAGAGAACCCCCAGCTTGATTTTGAGAAACAGTCAAAGGACTTTATCGATTGGCATACGCTGACTTTAGTTTGGAATTCTGGTCATACGCTGCCTTTTTATTAGCATACGCTGGCTTTGGCTTAGCGTACGCTGCCTGCTGTTGGCTTTTGTACGCTACCTTTGCCGTACGCTGCCCTTTGACTGCCATACGTGCAGAGTCATTAATGGCTAAAGAGCCGACTGCTGTCGTAAGAGTAGAGGGAGAAGAGACTTTGACATGTCCAGAGATGGTTTTCCTTGGACACGCTGACTTGGTTAAAGAACCCACTTTGTCAGCGTGACTAGGAGAAGCCACTGTTGTCGTGTTCAGAGAAGCCGAAGCATGCTTCGTTGAAGTTGAAGACGTGTTCTTGTCAGCGTGAGAAGTGACAGAAGCGTCTCGGTCTGTCGAAGAAGACTTAGGGACATAGACAGAGCGTCCCTTCTTCTTGGCAGCAGGAAGAGCGGAAGAAGCAGTTCGGCCCTCCTTCGCCTTGAGCATTTCTTCGTAAGCAGATTGGTCGAATTGCACGACCATCGTCTTCTTCGTCGAGCCGATCGACGAAGTATCGCATTGAGTTGTTGCTATCTCATTGGAGGAGACAACCTTCCCCAGCAGAGTCGCCAATTTGTTTTCCATAAATAAATTTACTTTATTTATTGTGTTTTTAAGAAAATTACAACTATAGGAATCTAATCTAGAAGACGATTACTTTATCCCTTGGACGATGCGATGAAGAAAACTCGAACATCGAAGAACTTGGACAGCAACTGGGGCAATCTCTCTGTTCTCTCTGACTTCAATGTAGTCCCCGATGAAGATGAAGAAACTCTCTTTTATAGAGTTCTGGATAACTGTTCTGAACCATACGCTCAGTCAGTTACTTGACGTATGCATAACTGCAGGGACGTGTGGCGAATTCTGGTGGAGACACATTAGAGTGCGGTTGAAAGTAGTGGAATATATCTAGGAGGGATTGGTGGCATGGATGCCACGTTGCATAACTTCTGAATAAGTGGGTAACTGAGTACAGGACCTGTGAGAACGTGTGTTGACTGTACGTTGAAAATTATCCCAAAGGCATTTGCTGTGATACGCTGCCTTTGTTGAAGAAGAGTCATACGCTAGCTTTTGAAGGCACATGTCTTGCATACGCTGACTTGGATTATATAAAGCTGATACGCTCACTTCATTGACAAGGAATCATATGGAGTCCATACGCTCATTTGATTGGCAAGGAGTCGTATGGAGTCCATACGCTCACTTGATTGGCAAGGAGTCGTATGGAGTCCATACGCTCACTTGGTTGGGCAAGGAGCCGTAGGGATTGGGGGAGTAGACACGTGGCCGTCCTCAATCTTCTCAAATATGTCATATCTTCTAATACTGACAAATATCTCTCGAGCGTTGTGCTACAGATATGATGGCTGACAGACTGTCAGAAATGACAGTAATAATGGCTGTGCATTTATGATGGTTGCTGAGCTGTCCTCGTAAGAGACAAAATCAATTCTCGAAAACCCATACGACGGCTAATCTTCATAGGGCAGCTGTCTTTGCACGAAAGACGAAGTGTCAGATTCATCCTTTATTAAATACATGCTGTGCTATCATCTCAAGAAATAATAAAATATTCACTGAGCGTACGGCTTTTAGATGAGCATATGGCCTTGGCTGAGCGTATGGCCTTGAGCGTATGGCTTTGACTGAGCGTATGGCCTTGAGCGTATGACTTTGGCTGAGTCTTATGTCAGCGTGTCATAATTTTTTCACACCCTACAATAGAGTGGAAGGAAGTTCTATTTTCTCCCAAATACAAACCCCCTACTATTATGATGTTTGATGGCAGCACATCTCCAAGTCAGTACCTCAATCACTTTGAGGTAATGACTGATCAACTATAGCCAAATGATGCTTTACTTACTAGGGTGCTTATCGAATATTTAGCAGGTGCAGCTTATGACCGGTACCGCAGTTTGCTAGATGGTTATATAACCTCTTTCTCCGGATTCAAACAAATGTTCCTGGAATGATTTTATGAGGGAACAAACGACATGACTATGTTTTTCCTCATCAAATTAAACAACGACATAATAAAACAACCGAACAGTTTATTGAACGATTCTGCCATGAGGCACTCAAAATGCCTCTCGGAACTCCAGATGCTTTGACTATAGACACTTGCAAATCAAACATATTACCTATAATCAGCATGTAGACTGGATCGACGTAGTTCCAGGATTAGCCTTCATTCATAGTGAATGTTAAAGCAGCAGAAGAAAGTGCTGATAAGTTCAAACAATTAGGTATTCAGATGCCTAATTTTGACGGAGATGAACATGCTACATCAAATAGCGGTAGCCGTCAGAATAACCGCAAGGGTAAGGAGACTTTGGTTATCAATGTCAAAGATAAATAAATTCTAGCCGTCAATATAGATCAATCAACACCTACTCCAACGACACCACCACAGAGAGCACCACGTCCGAAAGAAGAATACTCCTTTGATGAAGATGATGTCTTGAGCATCTTTGATTGCTTGACCAAGAGCAATAAACTTCAGCTGTCGGATGCAAAATGGCCAGAGGAAGTAAGTAAAACTGACCACCCTAAATATTGTGTTTACCACAGGTTTATCGGACATCCGACTCGAGCATGCTACGTGCTTAAAGGTAAGATCCAGGAGATGGTCAATTCTGGTACAATCACTCTCCAACAAGATAAAAAGACTGTAACGGCTAATGTCGTCTCTATACAGTTTGACAATTTTTCTGGTCAATTTGTACAGGACGGCGTCATTCCCATCTCGAGAACCACTTTGGAGATTGTTAATCTTCCACCTGCACGAACTAATGGTCTTGTTCCTCTGTCTACTGATAAGGAGAAGATTATGTGGATCCATCCTGATTTGGTGGCTGACTTTGAAGCACCTTCTTGATCCACAAAGTCTAAGAAAGTAGCCAAATACAAGTTATGTCACATGACTTCATTGGGCGAACACTGTCTTCCACCTTTAACTGCTACCTTCACCTCGGCATCAGATTCTTCTTCTTCTTCTTTTTCTGAGATAATGCTGCCAAAGCTAGAGGCCAATTGTCACGACCCGTACCCGCTTTTCGGGACACGAGAGCGTGAGAAAACTAGCTACGTATCAAGTGGACTCCAGTCCAACTCGAATACGTAAACGCTGTCTGGACTATGGTAAGGTGCCTAATCAAGGCAAGGCAAAACTATATCTTAATCAACAATAAGAATATAAAACATGAATGAACACTATGGGTCGTGGTCTGTATCCCACTAGCATATATGTCCGATTAGAATCCATAAAAGAACAAGAGTCTATAAACTAAACTAACAAGTAGAGTATATCATGATAAGGAACATAAGGCACGAGAGGATAACAAAATGAATATCACTAACAATACCTGAATCATGCAGACGTGATCAACTACCATCATGATTTGCTAACTACTCCGTGCAATCAACTACCTGAAGAGATCATCAGGTCCTCAGGGGACATAGCTAGATACATAAAAACATGCCTATCTAACAGTTCTATCATGCATAAGAATATAAACAGGCTATAAACAAGAAATAAGATAGAAACTGATAGGTGGCTACTGACAGGTGACTACGAACGTGGATACAGAAACAACTATGCATAAATGAACTGCAGAAAAAAAAAGTATACAAGAGATCAATGGAATACCAACCCTCACCCCGAGTGTGGACTCGCATGTTTGAACTAATCACTAACCCTCGCCCCGAGCGTGGACTCGCAGGTTAGTTCACGACAAACACCCTCGCCTCGAGTGTGGACTCGCAGGTGCAAACAGATCCAGACAAACACCCTCGCCCTGAGTATGGACTCGCAGGTGCAAACGGTCAACCCTCGCCCCGATTGTGGACTCGCAGGTTGAGGAAACAATACAGGAATAACAGTTCAATTACACATAATTGTAGATACGACTCAATCAAGATACAGGTAAGGACAACCCTAGTATGAACTATAATGAGATCAAGCCCGGTATAACTACACTATCAAGTCACGAAAAGATAGTGCTATACAAGCAAGACTAATAAGCTGATAAATATGGTATGGAAAAAATATATAAACGAAAATCAACTAGAGAACTAAATGATGACATATAAAACAAAAGACTATAAGCATGTAAATAATACTGTAGTAGGAGGCAAGGTATCTTGCCTGGTGGTAGCACGAAGAACCAACAATATACCGTCAACTAGTAAGCCATAAAGTCCAAATCTCACAACTGTCTCCGAAAGCTGAAATAGTCATTGTTAACATTCTCAGAATAGTCAAATTAGCTAGGATTGTCTGTCCATAAGTCCAATTCTGGACACAGGGGCAAAATGATAATTTTGGGTCAAAATGATGCCCGCCGTTGGACCCACTTTGCACCAAAAAGCGTGCCAGAGTCAATGGTCTCTAAAGTTGTCAAACTATATGTCTATGGATTTGTTTTGATGAGACGAACCCAACCATATGTCCAAAGTTGGATTCCGATAGGCCGTGCACAAAATCGCCCGTTGAGTCGGATCGTGGGGCCCGCGAAACGGCGATCCGATCAACTGTCTTAGAATTGGACCAAACTTGGCATACAAGACCAAAAAAATGATACGGTCCTGTTGACATATGTTTTGTCTCAATCTGACCAACGTGCACAAAGTAATTGGGAAATTTGCAAAGAGGCCGATACGGTGAATTTCGACGGATACGCATCAAATTCATCGCACACACGCAACCAATTTAAATTCTGTCAAAGCTCGCACATCCACGAAGTCGATATGCACCTTTCGATACTTTTGGTTCGCGACCACGTCGCTCGGTTCGGCAGGACGTACGTCATTTTTCTAGAATTTTCCAAAATAGTTTTCTTAGGTTTTTACTGATTTTCGAATCGATTTATCTCGACATATAATAAATGAAACTGAAAAGTGTAAATAACATTTTAACATACTATATGTTTTCTTTAAGTTTGTTCAATTAGCTTTTGTGTTTCCTAACTGGATCGACCAATTTTGGCCTCCCAAAGTGGATGTCTGGGATTCGAAATTCTGTCCTGGTTTGGACATTTTTAGTCAACATTAGGTCGATCTACTGGCCAATCCAGAGCATATAAATTTAATCTAGTTGAAGAGAAATAAACTTGTATATATGACAGGGACATACCAGAGAAAATAACACGCGAAACGATCGAGCGTTCGTCGCGAACCGTCGTAGTGAAGTTGGCTTCACAGAATGCTACTGCTGCCGCCATTGCTGCGAACTGCTGATATTGCTGGCACTGTGGTCGGTCTCCGGCGGCCCGTACAGTGGCGCACGGCAGTCTAGGAGTGCACGTCGGTGCCGCCATGCTCGAGGTTGTGGTATTGGGGTAGGTTTAGGGATTTTTCCTCTCGTTTCTCTCTCTCGATCTCTCTTTATACTATCACTCAGTTTGGCACAGGGGTCGGCTGAGTCCCTCTTGGGCTCAGCTGGGCTTGGGGGCTTGTTGGTGGGTTGGTTGAGCTCGAGTGGGCCTGGTTTATTTTGTTTCATCTAATGGTTCATACCCCAATAATATCAGATAATGATAAAATTAATATCGACTCTATAATCCTGCTATGTAGTAGCTTTGCCTCTTCTAAAGATCATAACCCCACAATCATGCAACAATTAGTATGGGCTGACAAGTAACATATCCAAGCTTCAAACTGGTGAACCAATTCCACAATTTATCATTTAGCTCATCAATTTTCTAATTTATGTTTTTAATAATCACACCGAGAATATATAGTTTATGTATTCATACTCAATTCACAATTTTTTAGCTCTAACGTTGTCAAACAGATAATAGCCAGTCTTGTGATGAAATATACTGCTTAAACTTCAGAGTTTACAAGATACCCCTCTCACATAAGAAACTTTATTTTGTAACTTTAGATTAATCGAACAAGTATTGACAAGTTGAAGCAACATTAATACGTTATGACAAAGATGATCTCGAAGAGAACAAGTTGGAAAAGACAGTTAAATCCAATGTTGCTTCACAAGGTAGTCTGTTAAAAATTGTAACATATCACAAGGCGATGGTAAGCAAGATCATGGTGCATGTTCGATAAGACAATTAATCCAAGATGCCATATCAATATTAATAATATTGATAGTTCTCATATATACAATTATTTTAGGAACCATTTATTTTCACCATTTGAAATGAGGTACGAGTTATACACTCAACATATATATCAACACGGACGACTCGGGATGCACTATCCAACTACATAGGCTTGGGCCTGGTTTGGGTCCAGTCCAGACTATTTTGGTACAATCGGATCTCCTAACATTTAATAACATTAATAACTAACAATTTAATAATCTATAGTGGTTAAGTCGTAACTTGGCCTGGTTTTCTTAGTTAGGACATCGCTATGGCTCGACCTTTCTTACCATGACTAAAATACTAGTCAAGGCACGCTACTGCACTATCCGCTCCACGATTGCTAGTCATCTTGTACTCCAAAACTCAACTATGACTTAAAGCATTCTACCGTAATAACAACTAAATAATTATTTATAAGAACTAAAAATTTACCCTTTTAAATAAAAATAAAATAAAAGAAAAATATTTTCAAGATTCCGGGAGGAGGAGTTACACCAATAACCAACCAGTCTTCCATCTATATAGTCAACAATCCTGCAAACTCATGACGAAGATGAGATACGATCTACAAAAGGCTCCCAGCCTGAATCATGGAAAAGGATCTCCTGTACCTCTTTCTCTATGCCTTTCACACAACCAATCTCGTGTTGGTTTAGATTTCTGGATAGACTCTTCATCTTGCCAAAGGAAGCCTTCCAAAAGCAAGATACAGATAAAGAGTTGCAATATGGTGTCCTTCGAACATGTATCCGAAGAAGAAGCCTTATGTTAGCCCAATGATTATATCGTATTTTTGAATATGGGTAATCAATTAAGTTTAACATAATGATATCACTAATATTCATATACTCACTATCAAATTGCTACTTAAACTTAGCATTATCCTAATTGTCCTATATCATATTGCCATGCTTGTATCGTACTACAATAAATTTTGCTCGTCTAACATATATTTGTAGACATACAGTAAGCATGATAAAACTAGGACATAGGCAATAAAGAATTAATGATAGACCAAATACGACGTTATACAAAAAGATTTCTCTAAACCGTCTAGCGACCCATCCGCGGTCTCGCATCGGGGGTTCCGCTGCCTGGTCAGCGGATAGGGGTCGAGGGGCAGTGCCCCTCATCGGGGGTTCGAGGGCTAAGCCCCCAAAAGGTATTCAGATTTCCAGATATGCTTATCTTTGAACGACTGCTATCAAGGAAAAAGACGTCTTTAGGTCTACTCAAATATCAGAAGAAATGCGTCATCAAAGGGCTCTTAGTTTTTCTATTTGTTCCAAGTCTGTAATCTTCAATTTATTCATTCTAGGAGAATTTGTACGTTGAGTCGTACTGTATCATCTCAACCCCTAGACATATCTCTCCAAGCTCTACCATACAAACAGACCAATTCCTGAACCAAGCCCAAGCTCCACCAAGCCGAACAAAGCCCAATGGCCCAAAGTCCATTCTGCCACTTAGGAGGCAGAGTTCGGGCCGAACTCTGCCCCCACACAGAGTTCGGGCCGAACTTTGTCTCCTGGTTTCAGTACCCTAATTTTTAGGGCCTGCTTGGTACAAGCTGTCCAACGTTCAAAAATTTGAATTCTTGGGGTAGAATTCGGGCCGAACTCTGCCTCCCCATAGTAGTATAAATAAGGCTTCATTTATCTCTTCATATCATCTTTTTATCTCTCTCTCAATCATCTAAGCCTTATACTACCTAAGCCTTACTCTTCCAATCTACTGGCCACAAAACTTCCTAAGCCCCAAGGTGCTCAAGTGCGATTCAGCTAAAAGTTTTTGTGCAAGAGTTGAAAAGAAAAGTCACTTGGACAATTTCAAGTTTCGCTACTTACGAATCTGTAAGAAGTTGGCATGCTCTTCTGAGTAAAGGCACGTGGTTATACACTATTTCATAAATAGTGGATTTCAATTCTGTGCTAGAGTTCTCAGGCCTAGACTAGTCCTCCACGAGGGAAACTAGGTTAAAACTGCTATGTTTGCGTATGCTCTTCTGATCTTTATTTACTTCCGCATTTCTCTCAGATTTATTTACTATCTTGATAGTTGTTTTATGGAGATGATATAGAGTTAATTTTTATTTGGTGATTATCGACACAAACTCTATTCACCCCCTCTAGAGTTGTCTATACGTTATTTCAATTGGTACCAGAGCAAGGACTCTATTATTAGGCTTAACATCTTTCGAGCAGATCCATGTTAATTTTTCTATGACATCGTATTCCTCCTCCTCCGATAAAGAAGGTTTTACTTCTAATAACATAGACAATCATGTTTTTTTTAAATACAAGAAATGCTCTAAGTGGAAAGCTATGGCTAACCAATCCTTAAAGAATGTTAAGGCTTTTTATTCTACAAATGAAGAACTTTCAGAAAAGTTTATTCATTTAGAAGAATCTAATGAGGTTTTGAGAAATAAAAATAATGATTTATTATCTAGACTTGACTCTCAAAACTCATCTTGTGTTTCTTTAAAGAGTCTAAATGATTCTTTAATTTTGAAAATCAAATCTCTTTCCTCATCAATAGAAGATCTTAAGAAGCAAGCACATGAGCTTAATCATTTGCATGATTCTTCTATTGACTCTTTAAAGAAATAAAATGTTGATTTTATTTCTAGAATTGCTTTATTTGAAACAGAAAATTACGCTTTAAATGCTAAATTCGATTCTCTTACTAGTTTGTATAATGATTTGTTATTAGAACATGATATTCTTAAGACCAAATCCATACATGCTCACTCTAGAGATATTCATCATTCTCGTATGTCATATGTTCATAATCATTTCGATACATGTGCACACACTAGTATTAGGTGCTTCTATTGCTCTCGCATTGGACACATGAGTGTAACTTGTCCTATTCGTAGGAGTTTTTTTACCAATGTTAGAGTAAAAGTATATGGGTCCCTAAAGCTAAGAAATGTGGATCCAAGTTTATTTGGATACCAAAGTCTTCGTCTAATGTTGTAGGTAGAGCTTCTTGTATCGGAACATAGCACCGAGGAGCATGTTGGTGGTTGCAAAGCTCAAAGGTCATCTTCTAAGCAATTATACCAACACAAGTGTGGCCACTAGAGCCACTTTGGTAACATGTTAAATGATTCTCTTTAAACGATTTAAATTTATAGAATCTAGCATGTTTCTCTTGATGTCTTGCTACTAGCTTACATTGATATCCTTTAGTTGCTTATTATATAAATCAATGTGAGATACAATACTGGCATACTTAGTTCATTTTCTTATTATTTCTTTTATTTAGCATGACTAGTTACTTAGCGTAAATGATTAGTTCACACTATATAGTTTATCACTGATTTTCGATTAGTGTGACACATTTATATATGCATGCTCGCTATTCTTTGTCTTTATTTATAAAGCATGCATATCACTCTAGTTCATAGGAGCTTGATTCTTGGATTTTGTTTTAAAGCTTGACTTTCCATTTTTTAAGTTTCTAAGATAATTACTTCTTACCAATTTCTATTTAATATGTCCTATTTTACTTTAAATCGGTTTTTGTGAATATATGCACAAGCTTCTTATCACTTGATAAGTATATACTTATACGTCTTCTTAATCTTGTGCTTGCATAATATATTCGTTATCGATTCTCATATTTTATTTTGATTATCCTCTTGAGAATAAATTATGTATTTGCCTAATAAAGCCTATTTATACGTGCTTTTGAATTTGTGATAGTTTTTCAAACATTCATTAAGGGTACATGACTATATTAAATGTAGATCATGTATTTATTATATTGATATCTATTTTTGTATAAATATCTTTATGTGGGCATATGAGTTAAGCTCAAGTTTCATATTATTTTCAAGAGTATCTATTCATACTTGTGCCTATCTCATCTTTAGCTATTGATTCTTTTGACCAAATTTTTGTTATCTTTTCTTGAATCAATTAGCTTCCTTCTTAAAGCTTTCTTTTGATAATATCTTCTTGGTACTTTTTGGACACATGTCTTTTACTTGATTCTTGAATATTTTCATGTATGCCTATTTGATATATATATATATATATATATATATATATATATATATATATATATATTATATATATATATATATAATATATATTATATATATTTATATATAAATATATATATATTTATATATATATATATATATATTATATATATATATATATATATATATATATATATATATATATATATATATATATATATATATATATATATAAATATATATATATATAAGAGAACACTCTGATTTTATTCATACTTAGTTGAGTGCCAACTCAGGTTACAAGCTGAGATATAGAGTCAAAATCAAACATCAAAATAACTACGTAAAAAACGGAGGGAGAGTCTTCAAATGTTTGCATCGAACCAGGGCCTTTCGAACTTGTCTTATGATTTCAGCATGAACTTGGATATCTGAGAATTTGTATCCCTCGTACCGCCATTTGTTCCTATTTTTCCACATAACCCAAAATGTAGCACATACGACAATTTCCTTTAAATGAATCATCGGCCGTCTCCACCATCTTTTGAGCCTATGCAGCATAGGTCCTGAACTTCTAATCGAGAACTCATTTTGCAGCAGCTTCCAAACAGTTTGAGCTAAGTCCCCATCTGAAAAAATGTGCACAATGATTTCCTGTACAGGATTGGCACAACAGTGACATTGGGAAGCAATGCGATATCCCAATAACTGAACTTTATCGTCAGTTGGTAGCCTGTCATGCAGAATATGCCAAGCAAGAACTAACCATTTTATCAGAATACAAGTATTCCATACATGAGTAAAATTCGGATTTCGGGTATGAGGGATTCTGGTATGCCTGTAAGCCGATGAGACTGAGAACAAACCACTTCTTGATGGACTCCATCTCAATCTATCCTAATCAGTAGGATCGCTAACAATGAGATGATTCGTATGGCGCCTACCTTGCAGAAGCCTCTTCCAAATAGCAGAAGCGTCGAAATTAGCCTGGACCATATCAAGACTTACAAATTTACAATATTTTACTTTAATGAAAGACGTCCAAAGTGACTCCTGCAACTTCAATTTCCACGACAATTTAGTAGAAAATGAATTGATAATTTCATCCATGCTTCGGAGCCTGAGACCTGCTTCTTCGTATGGCTTAGCCATCTTATTCCAACCAAGCCATGAATGCTTGTACATTCCATCTTGCGATCCCCAGAAAAATCGAGAGAACATAGTCTCGAATTGCTTGATTACTGCTCTCGGTGGATTACAAGCTGCTAAAGTGTACATTGGAATAGAAATAAGAACGGATTTGAAAAGAACGAGCTTACCTCCATATGACAAGAGACGTTGCTGCCACCCGTCAATTATATTCCTGATCTTTGATAAAAGCTCTTCAAACATACTAGCATTCTTCCTTCCTGACATAAGGGGACATCCCAAGTAAGAAAAAGGAGGATTAGAAGATTGAAAACCCGTAATCTCCCATAATTCAGCCGCTCTAGTATCAGAGAATGATGGATGAACATTTAGAGACGACTTGCGAGCATTAATTAATTAGTCGGAAGGTTTCTCATATCTAGCTAACATGTCCCTCAAAACACAAATCGAACCAACATCACCGGCAGCAAATATTATTACATCATCAGCATACGCAAGGTGTGTCACAGCCGGACATCCTAGGCGAATAAAAATGATGGAATGAAGGAATATCGAGCAAAGTCTTGAGATTTCGGGATAGTGCCTCCGCAGCTATAATAGACAAAGCTGGAGATAAGGGATCCCCTTGTCTAACACATCGGAAGCCATAAAAGAATCCAGATGATTCCCGTTTAATCACCGTTGAGTACCAAACATTGTTAAGTAAACGAAAAACCATGTTGATCCAAATCTCATTAAACCCAAATTTTCTCATAACCTGCATCAAGAAGCCCCAATCCAATCGATCATATGCTTCGGCCATGTCTAATTTGATAGCCACATTCCCTCCTCTATTTTTGATCTTCATCATGCTCATCATCTCCTGTGCCAGGATAATATTGTCCACAATTTCCCTTCCCCTGACAAACCCATATTGTTTAGGAGAAATGATACGAGAAAGGATGGTTGCTAGCCGATTAGCCAATAGCTTGAAAATAATTTTGTTCATAACAATGCACAAACTTGTAGGTCAAAAATCCGACCAAGACGAAGGTTGCTTAACCTTCGGAATAAGGATAAGAGAGGCACTCGAGATTGCTCTAGGTAATACAAACCAGCCATAAATAGTTGAACTGCCTCCATAATGTCTCCTTCAATGAATTGCCAAGCCGCAGTGAAGAACCGAGCCGTAAATCCATCAGGACCCCCACACTCTTAGAGTCGATACCTTTGATCGTCAATAGAAGCTCTTCCTTGGTAGGGCAACAATCAATAACCGGTTGTCCTCTTCATTGACTAACGAAGGAATACAGGATAATAATTCGTCGTCGTGCACCGGACTCGAGCTCAAATATTGGCTAGCAAAATATTCATTGGCCGAAGCCTGAAGATCTTTGAGCTCGAAAATAGTAGACCCATCTTCTGCCTCGATTGAATGAATATGAAGCTTTCTTCTTTTGCTATTGACACTTTTGTGAAAATAAGCCGTGTTTCGATCACCCTCTAAGTCCCATCGTATCCTAGCCTTTTGTCTCCAAAATGAATCTTCATATGAGAGCCGTTGCTTTAAGAGAGCTCTAGCTTTACGAAGTCCTTCCCAGTTGAGGTTTGAACAATCTTGTTCGTAAGCTATTTTTGCTACAAAAACCCCGTCTTCAGCTGCTTTCACTTCCTGAAAAATATCCCCAAATATTGCGTGACTCCAGTTCGACAAAGCTTTCCTGCAGGCCACCAACCTGTCAGCAACCCGCATGAGGGCATTAACATGATCCACCGACAACCAAGCTTTCTCAATAGTCTGTAAAAACACTTCACGAGATACCTAGAAGTCGAGATATCTGAATGCCCGTCTTCCGCCCGTGCTCGCAGATTTAAATTTAATAAGGTGAGGAGAATGATCCGACTCATTACTATTGAGATGTTCTTCAATCGAGAGAGGGAGCATATCCCACCAGTCCTTGTCCAGAAGCATACGATCCAACTTGGACCCTTGTTTGTCCCCCTCCGATTTGATCCAAATGAATTTTCTCCCCGTGTATGGCAATTCAGTAAGACCCATAGCCATAATGAAGTCATTGAACTCAATCATGGATTGATGACTCGGGCTAAGGCCACCAGTCTTCTCCTCCATGCATCTAACAGCATTAAAATCTCCTTCTAAAGCCCAATGAAGGGTATTGCTAGTTTGTATGTGCTGCAACCTCATCCACATCTCAGTTCTGCCTTCCTTAGTGTTGTGGCCGTGCACGGTTGACAAAAGAACTTCAGTAGGCAAGAGATCATTGAATAACCTAACAGTCAGAGCTTGATCGAAGGAGTCCACCAGGTTCATTGAGGATCCAGTTCTCGTAAAGAGCCAAATGTTCTCGCGATCATTTGAAATAGATTGAGTGCAACCAAGTTTGATTTGGAAAGCAATTAATTGATCCTTAGTAACTTTCGGCTCTATAATCGCGAGAAATTGGATCTTGTTGATCCGAAGTAAATTTTTGAGCCTTTTAATAGTAATTTTATTCGTAACCCCGAGCACATTCCAAATAAGAAAATTAAACATTAAGGGTTTGGTTTTGAGTACCAGCTGGAGTGCTAATCCCTGAGCGTAGGATTCTGTCCGATGGAGGTGGCGGGGGTTTCTTTTTACGCGTCGACTGTGGAGGCCGGACCACCGTCTCTTTTTTTTCATCTTTCTGATCGCTCTCCTGCCGAGCGTCTTCTTCTTCAGCAATGTCAGCCCAATCATAACTTATAAATTCTCCCTTTTCTACGTCTGTAGTAGCCTCCACCTAGTGAACAGGTCCCGAGCCCTCTGGGTTAGGAATTGTCCCATCTGCCCGCGGGTTGGGAGGGTTTTCTGTAGGATCGGGAGTGGAAGTTGTCCCATCTTCCCGCATTGAAGGATCAAATGGAATGAATGGAGGATTAATGACTGGCACAGTATTCGGGGGCTCTTGAGTAGTGGTTGCATGGATTGTTGGTTACTCTTGAGTGGCTGCAATATGACGGCTACCACTGTGCGTGGAATCATGGTTGTCATTTCTTTGCTCTTGTATTGGTTACTTAGTAGTAGCCTCTGTTGCAGCCAAAGGAGGATTTGACGACTCCCCAATCTTCTTTTGAGTCCTTCTAGGCAGTATGTGAGTCACTAGACCCTGTCCTTCCTTCTGAATTGCAATTTCCTTCCCTTTCTCTTTTTGTTTTATTTTACATGAGTCCATGGAATGCCCTTGATGGCGGCAGGAAGAACAATATAATGGAGAGGACTTGTACTCTATATGTTGCCAAAAACTCCTATTGCGAGGCATATTGATACGAATTTTCTGCTGTAGAGACTTAGAAGCGCTTACTTCAATGAAAACCCTAGCAAGGCTTGGACGAGATAGATCAGCCATGGCTTTGTCAATTTTGAAGGGATGTCCTATAGCTCCCGCTATAACAAATAATGCTTCCTTCGCATAGAGATAATGAGGGAGGTTGGGCAGATTAATCCAGACCGGAACTATTGGTGATTCCTGCGACGGTGAGAAGTCTGGATCACATTTGAAGATTCTTATAGGAGCTCGAGCGATATACCACGTGTCTTTCGCACGAAGTCGAAGGTAGTCTGATTTACAGTAGGGATGTATGAGGATATGTTTTAAATCAATAAGGCCTGCATTAAGTAATCCATCAAAGGTAAACTCCGCCAAGGCTTTGCGGATCTTATCAATAGGAGGTCGATATTGTGAGAATTTTCCTACCAAGGCAAAACATAGAGGAGACGCCAGAGCGGATTCCTGCTCCTCTGTGAAGGAGATCGAGGGGGCACCCTTGAAGGATGAAACCGATCTGGGGGAATGAGTGGCGCAGACTTAGAGGTCTGGCCACCCACCACCTCTGCAAAAGACCGAGAGGTCATGGAACTCTAAGGCGACAAACAGATCAACCGTGAGGGGAGGACTACCATCCAAGTGGTATGGCAGCCCCAGAGGGATGCCGGCGCGGCAGAAGGCCACACCGGGGTCAGAGATGGAGAAGGAGGCGCCCTAGGGTTCCGAGCGCAAGTTGATGATATATATATATATATATATATATATATATATATATATATATATATTATCTATGCGATTCCAACTGTTGATATTTATTTATTCAATACCTTTAAGTTGGAATGTTGAGAGAAAATGTTTATTAGTGTCTTGTTCATGACTTTTATGGAAGTTCTTTTAAGAATTGCTTGGTTTTGTGCTTTACCTTGTTAAAATTATCGTACTTATTAGTGCACATTTTGAGTATGTATCTTCTATATATTTATCTCCATAAGTGCATTATGAAAATGTTTGTTTTGAAATATTCTTAGCAAATTTTGATGATCATTCTTTCATTATTATTTTGGTATATACCTTTCTTATACTTACGGATTTTGGATTTTGATGTTGTTTCATGATACTGCATATATTCCTTTAAATCTAAATTCTTAAAAGTAAAAAACATTTTGGGAAGAAGTCGAAAGGGTCCTTCTGTCATACAGGTGTAAATAGCCTGAAGAGACATGGTGTATTAGTCTTCGGACTACCGATAGCTAGGAACCGGCCCCTACAGCTAACCCAAAGTGATCAATACTTTATAGACTTAAGATTTATTAAGGTCTACTTGCAACCATTATCTAGTTCTGGATCCACCCCTAAGTTCCAGAATACATCATCATATCTAGTCTTATATTTTGAGCTATAAATATTTTATTATTATTGCCCAATAATATTTTTTTAGCACATGAGAATACATGTAATTGATATATCATACTTCTCTGTTGAGATTTTTTATTTCTAGAGAATACACTTATTTTATAAAGGCTATAATATTTTGAATTCTCTAGATCGATCTATTATTTAATTATTTTCAGTTAACCTCAATACTTGGCAAAGAGATTTGTTTCATTGTGTTTTCATGAATATCTTTTTAGCCTCATTTTGAGAAGAGCATAATCTTGCTCTTATCCTTGCTTAGTAAAGAGTATATAAATCATTTTGATCATTCAAAATATATCATCCTTATTGTGAACTCTATGCTTAAGCATGTATCTTTAGTGTTAGTGACTTAAGATTTAGTGAGCATATTTATCTTGTTAATGGCCTACCTTATTATCTTAATTAGTTAGGTAGCTTACTAATTCGTGATGTATTGTTAAGCTACATAATTTTTGTTCACTTTCACTCATCTAGCTATCTTCTTGAATTTTAATCTATATGTGATATGAATTTTCTTGATGAGATTTGTATTCTATTTTAGATACATATGTTTGGTCTCTAAAATTAGTTTGACAAATTTTTTTTGTTTCCATTGAGGTTTGTGATTCATCGCTTTAACTTCCTTCCATACTAGTCATTGGTATGCATCTCTTAAATTTTTCTCATCTTTTGAGTCATAATTTTATCATATTATCATTACATTTCTTTGGAATATTTGCAATCATTTAAATAAGATTGACTTTTTTCTATATTTTCCATTAGTTTGTTTATATGGTTTTTAGATTAGATTTATGACGGATCATAATTATTTATTGGTTTACTTTATGAATGATCCTAATGATTGAGTAGTACTATACTATCTAATTATGTTGTTATTAAGTTAATTTATTACTCTACTTTGACTACTCATAGATTATCACATATGCTATTTGCTATTTGAACTTCATTGGTTTCTCATTTAGTATTAACAAGGTTAGATTTTGCTTTGATCATTTCTTAATTAGATAATCATGGACATGATATTTGATTTTTATTTTTTTGAGCTATATTTTGATTTTTACCATGATTGATTTAATTGACTTTATTTTTTTTCATGATGCAATTTTTCGCAAAAGGTAACATACATTGATCTATCATATTTAAATATGAGATTCTTCTATATAGGCTAATCTATGTCATCTTTTGATTAAATGTGCTTAATTAAAATATTATTTTTGATCATTCATCTTTAGTAGCTATTAAGTGGATATCTCTTCTTGACTAAAGATGACATTATTCATTTTATGACGATTTTATAGCCTAATATGCATTGAGCAAGGGGGAGAAATCAATAGTTGATTTACCCCTAGATCTTAAAGTTATCTTTTTTTTTTGCTATAAGTGCTTTTGAACTAGATACGCATATTTTAAGGGAGAGCAAATAAATTGGTTCAATTCATTTATACCCTTTAATATGTCGTATACATAGTTCATCAATGACCCATTTTTTTATCATTATTTTAGTGATTGAGGTTATGATACTGTTATTTTGTGAAAGGTTTATGAGAGTATATGCAATTGTTTTTATCATATAATCTCTCTCTTTTACATGAGTAATCTCGTTAATATTAAATTTCGTATCTTATTTTGATTGTTGACACAAATCACAGTCAACCAAATATTGATACAATTGACGATATGATACTTGTAATACTTCAATAAGACACATTAAGACTGAACTCAGTACAAGACAAACGACAGCTCGTACCTGCAGCGTTCATTGTTTTGCGTCTGTATTTTATACTTTTTTTGAGTCTAGACATATGTAAACTGGGTCGTACTGAGCAGTTTGGAACTTTACCTATACCTATACCACAAACCAAAAGCCCTACTGAAATCAAACTAGCCTATTAAGCCCACAGGACCAGTTCTGTCTTCTGGAGACAGAGTTCGGGCCGAACTCTGCCTCCTCACAGAGTTTTGGCCGAATTCTGTCCCATAAAATCCAGGACACTAATTTTTAGGGTTTACTGGATGCTAGTTGTCCAACGGCCAAAATTTTGAATTCTTGACCCATAATTCTGGCCGAATTTTGCCTATCCAGAACCCTATAAATAGGCCTTGAATTCTTACTTTTCAAATCATCCAATCTTCTCTTCTCTTCTCTCTAAAGCCTTATACAAGCTATACCCTTCTCATCTACTAGCTACAAGCTCCCTAAGCCTCAAAGTGCTCAGTACTTTTCAGTTAGGAGTTTGTACAAGAGTTCAAGAAGTTGCTTGAAAAAATCCAAGCATCGCCACTGCGATCTCAGTAAGAAGTTGACTTGCTCTTCTGAAGAAAAGGCACGGGGTGTAACTACTATTTCACAAATAGTAGATTTAATCCTGAGCTAGAGTTCTCAGGCCTGGACTAGTCCACCACGAGGGAAACCAGGTTAAAATCGACTGTGTTTGCGTATGCTTTCTCGCCCTTTATTATTTCCGTATTTACTCTGATTATTTACTGTTGGTGAAAGAGTTTAATTTTTAATTGGACATTATTGTCTTAAACTCTATTCACCCCCCTCTAGAGTTGCCTATTTGTTCTTCAATTGGTATCAGAGCTTTGTTCTCTCAACAAGGACTAACATCCTAGAGCTGATCCATGGCAACCACACAATCCATGCTTTCCAATCACGGTGAAGGGCAGTCCACTCATAGGCCTCCCCTATTTGATGGAACAAACTACACCTATTGGAAAACAAAGATGAGTTTTTATCACAAGTTGCTAGACTTCGACCTGTGGACCATTGTTACCGATGGTTACAAAAAGCCCGCCAGGATAGTTGTCAATGGTGATCTCATTGAGAAACCCCATGACAAATATTCTAACGAGGAAAAAAAATAGGCGAGTCTAGACACGAGAGCTATTAATGCCTTATTTTGTGCAATAGACAGAAATGAGTTTAACAGGGTCTCAACATGCACCACCTCTCACAAAGTATGGAGATTTCTAGAAGTGACGCACGAAGGAACCACCCAAGTCAAGGAGTCGAAAATCAGTCGTCTCACTCAAGAATATGAGGCGTTCAAGATGAAGCCAAATGAGACGATCACACAAATGTTTACAAGATTATTCGACATCATCAACCCCTTGTCATCTCTCGGCAAACAATATACAAATCACGAGAAGATCCGCAAGTTGCTTAGGGGGCTACCAAAGATTTGGAACCCTAAGGTAACAGCTATCATAGAAGGCAATGGTCTCACTACAATGTCTATGGAGACTTTGATGGGAAATCTGATGACTCACGAGCTTGACCTCAAAGACTTCGAAGAGCCTGCTCCAAAGTCAAAGGAGATTGCCCTTAAAGCTCATCGTCGAAGAGCTAATCCTGAAGAGACTGATGACGAAAATTCAGAAGGTGATGATCAAGCACTCCTTGTTCGCAACTTCAAAAAGTTCCTTCGCTTCAATCGAAGAAAGAAGGAACAACAAGAAGATGACAAAGAAGAGCCAACATGCTACGGCTGCAAAAAGACGGGACACGTCCGAAAAGACTGCCCATTCGCAAAGAAAAGCAACCGATATGAGAAGCCCTACAAGAAGTCTTCCTCAAGAAAATATGCCAAAACTAGCATTTGGCATGAAGGCGAAGCTAGTGACTCCGAGGAAGAAAAGGACTCCCCTCAAGATACCGCCAATGTATGCCTAATGGCAACATCCGATAAGGTAACTAGAAAAACTCTCGATGATTTTATTTTTGATGAACTTGGCGATGCATTCAATGATTTACTAAATGACCACAAGAAAGTCATTTATAAATATAAACATGCCAGGGAGAAGATCACAAATGAGGTGTCTAAGCTTAAATTAAGCCTACATAATGCCGAAGCACGTATTGAAAAGCAAACACGTGAGATCACAGCGCTCAACACTGAGCTTACTGAAGAAAAGAATAGACACAAGATCTCTATTACTAAACTTTATGGTTTGAATGCTAAAATTTATGAACTGCAAGCTGCCTCTAAGAAATTAGAGACTAGATTGGGAAAATAGGTTGCTCAACCTCAAACCCAATCACATGAGACACACGCAAAGCACAACACTACTCAAAATAGTCAAACACGCTATCCACCTGCAGCACACAAACATGCTTACATGTACACCCACTTCTATACAACACACAAACCATATGCGCGTAGAAATTATTCTCATAACTATCATTCTAATGCGACACATAATCACCATGCTACACATAGATATAATCATTACTATGTTGCACATAAACAAAATTGCCACCATACTGCATATAGATATAATCATCATCCTGCTGCCACATATAGTTATTATCATGCTTCTCCACACCACTCTTACCATGCTACATATAGACATCATTAACATGCTCCAAACATAAATAGGAATGCTATTTGTACCTATTATGGATTACATGAACACATTTCACCACAATGTAGAGTTAGGAGATTAGTAGATATGAATATATATGCATGGATGCCAAAAACTAACTTTTCAGGACCCTTAAGAACATGGGTACCAAAGGTCACATTTACTCTTGATGTAGGTGGACCTTACCTCCTCAACTAAAAGTAATTAGATTTTCGATAGTGGATGCTCGCGACATATGACGGGAGACACAAATCTTTTTGCGTCACTATCGATGAAAAGAGAAGGGTATGTACATTCGACAACAACCTAAAAGGATATATCATAGGTAATGGTACTATTGGTCATCCTCCTTTCTCCTGTAATAAAGGATGTATGCCTAGTGACCGAGTTAAAGCATAACCTGCTCAGCATAAGTCACCTTGCTGATCATGGATATGATATTAACTTTGGCCAAAATAAATGCTATATTTATGATAGGTCAACGGGAGACATCGCTTTTGAAGGGATAAGAGAGGATAACATTTACATTTTCTATCTTTCTAGAGATACTGACAGTACAGGAAGATGCCTCTATGCTCACAAGGATGAGAGATTACTGTGGCACCAGTGTCTTGGTCATGCCAATATGGATACTATATCCAGGCTATCGACTAAGAAGCTAGTTAGAGGCTTGCCCGACATCACATTCAAAAAAGATACGGTATGTGCCGAATGTGAGTTGAATAAGGCAACCAAGTCCTCATTTCATTCCATAAACATTGTAAGTACTACTAGACCCTTGCAATTACTTCATATGGACTTATTTGGTCCTAGTAGAGTAGCCAGTCTTAGTGGAAAACTCTACATTTTTGTTATAGTAGATAGCTTTTCTAGATTTACTTGAGTTTTCTTTCTTACAAACAAAAGTGATGCCATTTGTGTTTTCAATTTTTTTGCTAAAAATGTTCAAAACGAAAAAGGCTACATGATTACTCGAATCCGAAGTGATCATGGAGGCGAATTCGAAAATACTGATTTTGAAAAGTTTTGTGATTCAAATGGTTTTAATCATGGGTTTTCTTGTCCAAGAACTCCTCAACAAAATGGTGTTGTAGAGCAGAAGAATAGGACTCTTGGCGATATGGCTAGAGTCATGTTGAATAAATTTTTACTTCCGAAATATTTTTGGACTGAAGCTGTCAGTATAGCGTGCCATATTTTAAATAGGGTGCTCATTCGTCCTATTACAAAGAAAACACCCTGTGAGATTTGGTTTGGAAGAAATCCAAACGTTTTATATTTTAGAGTTTTCGGTTGTCGATGTTTTATCCTTAATACCAATGACAACTTAGGCAAATTTGATGCCAAAGCTGACGATGGTATTTTCTTTGGCTATGCTGCCAAGAGCAAGGGATATAGAGTGTTCAACAAACGCTCATTAATTATGGAAGAGTCTACCAATGTGACTTTTGATGAGGATAACAGTACAGCAGCTACTCTTGACGATGATGTTGAGCCATCAACTTCTGCTCCGATGAATACCACCACTGAAACCAAAACTCTGGAGGGCTTGCCAAAGAAATCTCTTTCAAGCCATCACATCCAGAAAACTTGGTAATAGGTGAGGTTTCATGCAGAGTAAGTACTCGATCATCATTAAGAGACTCCATTGCTGGCACTGCCTTCATTTCACAAATTGAGGCTAAAATTGTTTTAGAAGCTTTCAATGATGAATTTTGGATTTCTGCCATGCAAGAGGAACTCAACCAATTCGAGAGGAGCCAAGTCTGGGAACTTGTTCCTAGGCCAGCCAATCACTCGATTGTTGGTACTAAATGGGTTTTTCGAAACAAAGTAAAAAAAGATGCTTCAGTTACACGCAACAAAGCTCGTCTAGCTGCTCAAGGATACAACCAAGAGGAAGGTATCGACTATGATGAGACATATGCTCCTGTTGTAAGACTGAAATCCATTCAGATGCTTTGCGCATTTGCTAACTTTCAAAATTTTAAATTGTTTCAAATGGATGTTAAAAGTGCTTTTCTGAATGGATTTATTAATGAAGAAGTTTTTGTAAAACAACCCCCTGGTTTTGAAAATCATAAATTTTTCGACCATATTTTCAAACTCAAGAAAGCGCTATATGGCCTCAAACAAGCCTCTTGAGCTTGGTATGAACGGCTAAGCAATTTTTTGTTTGAAAAAGGTTTTTCAAAAGAAAAAATTGACACTACACTGTTTATCAAAAGTTTTCAAAATACTATTCTTTTAGTGAAAAAATATGTAGATGATATCATATTCGGTTCCACCAATGAAAATCTTTGCCAAGATTTTGCTAAGTGTATGCAGAACGAATTTGAGATGAGCATGATGGGGGAGCTCACCTACTTCTTTAGATTGCAAGTCAAACAAACTTCGTAAGAAACTTTCATCAGCCAGTCTAAATATACAAAGGATATGCTAAAGAAATTTGATCTTGACAACGTCAAACCAATCAGCACCCTTACGGCTACTTCGACAAAGCTGGAACCTGATGAAAGCGGCAAACCTGTTGACCAACGTAAGTATCAAGGTATGATTGGTAGTTTACTTTACTTAACTGCTAGTCGTCCCGATATCATGTTTAGTGTTTGTCTGTGTGCTCGCTATCAAGCTAGTACTAAGGAATCACACATGTCCGCCGTTATGCGTATCTTTCAATACCTTAAGGGTACTGTTATAGTGGGCTTATGGTATCCCAAATCCACATCTTTTGACCTTATTAGTTATTCAGATGCTGATTTTGTGGGATGCAAAGTCGACCATAAAAGTACAAGCGGCACATGTCATTTATTAGGCAAGGCTCTAGTCTCTTGGTTTAGCAAGAAGCAGAATTCTGTTGCACTATCCACAACAGAAGCTGAATTTATTGCAGCTGGCCGTTGTTGTGCACAAATTCTGTGGATGAAGCAAACCCTTGCAGACTACAACCTTACTTTTATACACATTCCTATATTCTGTGATAACACTAGTGCCATCAATCTTACTAAGAACCCTATATGTCACTCACGCAAGAAACACATTGAAATACGTTACCACTTTTTGCGTGATCATCAGCAAAATGGCACTATTAATTTAGAATTTATTGACACAGATCACCAGCTAGCAGATTTATTTATAAAACCACTATCTGAAGAGCGTTTCAACTTTCTTTGTCGTGAACTAAAAATTTTGGATGAAGCTGTTATTCATTAAAGTAACATACATAAATATCGACTATGTCTTGATTCTTTGTGATGAATTTGCTATGGGTACAAGCCGAAAGGGTCCTTCTGACAACAAGGCATAAAAGCCTAAGCAACAAGGCACTAGTCCTCAGGACTATCGCTAGCTGGGATCCGGCCCCTGCAGCTACCCCATGGCAGCTTCAAAGTATTGAATTATGGCATAAATCCTTGTTTATTACATGGTATACTTTTATTTATCACATGCAAAATTTGAAATTTTCATTATTTTTTTAGCATTTACTAGTTGCTATTCTCTTTTGGATTTCTTACTTTTGTATGTGCATCCTTCCATTACTTTATTCCTTTTAGTCTCACTCTTTATTCAACTTCATTATTTAGCCTGATTTCTATTCTGGCCACAAAACTCAGAATTCGGGCCGAACTCAGCCTAATATAGAGTTCGGGCCGTCTGGTCCTTCCAGAACCGAAAGCGGGCTCAACCGCTGATTAAAATTTGATCCAATGGTCCAGATTCATTCCGACCATTCGAACCCCTAACACTATAACCGGGTTCTCCCTCTCTCTCTCCTTCATTGCCACCTTCTAAACTTTTCAAAACTCTTCCTCTTCAAACCCTAACCCTAGTTCTTCCATCCCAGTGCATTTTTTTTATCAAATTCAAGGAGAAGGTTTCTTGCACCATTCTCTTCCATCTTTTATCAACTAATTGAGGTATAATTTCACTCTTCTCTTCTTCTAAATTTCCTCAATTTTCTTAATTATTCATGGCTCCCAAGTTGTTTAATAGAAAGAAGAGGCTTCGAACCGAGGGCGCGTCCTCTTCGAATCCTCCTCTTCGTGTTGAACAACCCATTGAACAACCTATTCAACAACCCACTCACCCGTTGTTCAATCCAACTCGTCCTATTGACCCCAACACGTACGATGACCGAATATTTGTATCACTAGACGCTTCCAACGAATAGTTTAGTGATTTTCGATCACGTCCCGTGTATGCGGGTCATTCAAATAAACTTTACCATATTTTCACAATATGATTCACTATTCCATGATTTATGTCTTGATGAACTTGTCACTACAAATTCAGTTATCTATCGCAATGCCCTTCAAATGTTTTATTGTAATCTTACTCATGATAATACACATTTATATTCACGTATTGCTGGCATTGACATTTCCTTTGATGACTTTGACTTGGCCGAATACCTTAAAATTTCGGAGCCCAACTCATGGAAGAAACTTGTCGAAGCTCGCATGTTTCAATTCTCCGATGGGTTATCCCTAGAAAGCTTCAAGGACGATTTGTGTACACCTAACACACATCCACGCCAGCTTCTTGCCAAATATCTCAATCCTTATTTTTGTGAACTTTATCGTATTGTCTTCAACACAATTCTGCCCAAAGCAGGATCTACTGATGAGGTTACATATTTTAAGATTTTTGCCTTGTATCATCTTCATTTTCATGTTCCATTTAATCTTCCACGTACCATGATGGACTGGATGATTAATGCTTGGAAGAAGCCAAGATCCTTGGTTTATGCTCTTTATCTTCCTATGGTCTTTCGTGCCTTTCATGTCCCACTTGATGAGTGTCAATTCCTACCTGCCTGTAATGCCTGTGGTTCGTATTACGTATTCCTGGAATACGTGTACGTATTTATTCTTGTATTGCATGATTTCCTTGTTTAATTTCTTCTTGGCTTGGCTTGGTTATTTCCTTGGGTTGGTTCGGCCTGGCTTGGTTTTGCTATTGGTTCATGATGAACCCATGGATGAACCCCCTACCTACCACCACAATTCATATTTATTAGCCCTCTTCATTCTCTCTCTCTTCATTTATCATCTTCTTCTTTCTCATTTACTTCCTTACCTACCAGAGAGAGAAGAGAGAGGTCTAGGCAAGTGTAACTTGCTCCATGGAGGAACTCCAATTTTATTACTTCATTCTCTTCCTTACTACATTCTAAAGCACTTTAGAACTTGGCATTTTCACTTTCCATGGCTAGATTCTTGTAGAACTATATTTGCTTATTTTTCAGATTTCTTGGGTTTTGATCTACTTAATCTTGTTATTTTCTAGTTTTGATGGTTCCATGTTGTAGAGAATTTCGTTCTATACCATTTTGACCTATGGAAGTTCGGATTTGGGCTCCGGATGAAGGTTTTATGAAGCTTGGAAGGCATGGGCTCATAGTGTTCTTCTCATCGAAAATTTGGAGAAGAAGAACAGATCCCTGGCGCGTGGCTTTACTTGACCGCGTGAGTATTCATGCGGCAAGTCGTCCCCAGCCGCATGGAACCCTTGTACTTCTAAGCCGCATGAAACTTAGTCCCAGCCGCATGAGGCTGAGTCCCATTCTTAGCCATATAGTCTCATTTCTCCCTAGCCGCATGCGCCCTTGCTTGTGTAGCCGCATGTGTGCCCGCTATATCGAGCCGCATGGATTTCCCTCCCTCAGTCGCATATGCGCCCGTCATTCCCTATCCGCATAAACTTGCTCGCTCCCAGCCGCATGAAGCCTACTCTTCCGCTGGCCGCATGAGGCCCAACATCTTGGAGCCGCATGCGCCCTCGTCCCCTGGCCGCATTTCCCTCCCTTTCCTGGCTGCATGTGGATTGGCTTCCAGTCGCATGCGCCCTTGCACTTCCTACCGCATGCGCCCCTTTGTCTCGACCGTATGGGATCCAGTGACCCTGGCCGCATGCGCTCTTCTAATTAGGCCGCATGAGTCTTACCCTTTCCTGACCGCATACGCTATAGCCGCTTGGCTCTTCTATAGCCCTGAATATTGATATTTTATTAGATATTTAACGTCCATTTTATATCCTTATGCCTTTTGTCCTGAACTTGAAATCATGAATTCATTTGATATGTTTGGAACTGATAATTGAGTACGACCTGACAGTGACCCGTAGTGGTGCACTCCTGACATAACTAACCTAACATGACCTGATAGTGGCCCGTCGTGGCGCACTCCTGACAAGTACATCTGATATGATTATCTCGAATAGCTGTTGCGACGGCTACCTGACATGACATGACCTGTATAAATAACCTAGACACCGTGGGCGATTGTGCTTGTACAAATAAACCAGTCCTGTCTTGCATCATGTCTAGGACATGGACTCCTGAGTACCACGGTCAGGAGTACCTACTAAAATAAACTAAGGCTAATAACTAGATTAATACATTAGTCATGAAGAGATCTCACAGCTACAGGTAATCCCGTTACCTGGGCACGCCTTGGGATCTGTAGCCTGCCGTCGAGTAGGGCACATTTCCAGCACACTGTCATGTGTTGCACCCTTCAAGCTACCTAAAGGTACATTCGTTCCTGGACGGTGTACCCACCTGAATTCAACTCTAATTCTTTTAACCCGGGTAACCTGGATGGTCTGCAGGGCTTGTGGCTGTGGAAGATTCTCACTGCATCTTGTTAGTAATTAGGCTTGTGACAACCCTAGTTAGTTAAAGTATTAAGCCGTAGTTCTTGCTTGGCCGTGAAGTGATTGGATGGAGTCTAACCAGTCTAGTCTTGTCCTGATTCTGTTCCAGATTACTGCATGACCTGAATGGCTGTATTTATTTTACTGATAAATGGTGAGAATTCTAAGTTTTGTTCAGACGAAGGATTACAACCCCGGTCCTTGTTTGGTTTACGGGTTGTAACCTGGTTATCTGAATACTTCCATGGTTATCTCGTCGTATATCATCCTGATGTATTTTCTTTATTTCCAGTTCTTACCTTTATTTATATCTTGTGCTGATTGCTGGTTTTAGTTCCTAAGTGAAGCTTCCTTTGTGGCACTTGCTCTTTCTGGGGTCTGACCCAGCTGGTTTTGTGTGGCCAGATTTCGGAGCAGCTCCAGAGGATCTACCGACCTTTCAGCCAGATGGTGGCCACTAGACGGAACCCTGGCAACGAGTGGGTTTATTTTTGATCTCCCACTTTATTGTAAAAATATTCTTTTGAGGCATTTAGCCGGCGAGCACCTGTTTAGCTCGATTGCACTTTACTTACGGTCTGCCTACGGGAGGTAACATGATTGACAGATCCTAGGGTTGATCATGTATGACTAAACTCTTGCTAGTCCTAACATTTTGTAACGACTAGCTTCATGATCAGCTGAAAATGTAATATTTGGGACGCCTTACTATTGTATATTTAATGATCATACTTCTTGTAACCTTTTACTTACTTGCTTGTGATTGAGATACTAGGCTTGTTCATGACCTTAAGAGACTGTTGGATTGTAGATAAACCCTCATGTATCTAGACAGCCGTGACCGTATAGCGAGATGGAATCCATTTCAATATACGTAGCTGGCTATGTCTGCCCCCGCTCTCCAGTATTCTGGTTCTGGGGCGTGACATGGTTTAAGTGGTGGCCCATGCAGGTCTTGTAAATCAAGATATGTGAGGGTTTACCGAATAGATGTCTCAATCAGTATTCGTCCTTGATCTCTGCTCGTATCTTCTGAATCCCTGGATTCTTGTCCTGATCATATGCTTGTATCGTTGATCTGTCCTGGTCCTTTCTTATTGTTCCCTATGTCGTCTTCTCCAGCGGCATTATTCGTGGTCCTACCGACCAGCAAGGCGGTGCACCTCCTGCAGACCAGCAACAACCCGAAGATCAAGTCCAGCACTCCGGAGTAGCCTCCATAGTCGAGCCTATTGGAGAAGAGCCCCCAGTTCAGCCAGTTCAGCCTGCCGAACCTGATGATGGCATATTAGTAGGACTCGTCAGGACCTTGATAGCTTCTCAAGATCGTCGTGGAGATGCCTTGCACCAGGCAGTGACGGATGCTCTGACCAGAGGTGGTCATCAGGGTAACAGCACGGCCAACAGCTTCAAGCGCTTGAACCCTCCATTCTTCGACGGTAGTGAAGATGCTATCATGGTAGATACATGGCTTCAGGACACAGAGGTGATTCTAGAAGCAGCCAGGACCCCGGAGAACGAGAAGTTGGCCGTGGTGTGCCTGCAGTTGCTAGATCTTGCCCGCAGCTGGTGGGCGGCGCAGGCCTTTGGGTTAGTGGCACCCATTGCTTGGGCAATATTCAGGGAGAGATTCCAGACCAAGTATTTCGATGCTGTAGTCCGATATGATCTACAGACGAGGTTCACCAATCTGAAGCAAGGAGGCAGGACGGTCGACGGATATGCTGCCGAGTTTTCGAGACTCAGTCGGTTTGCTCCCACCTTGGTGGCAACCGAGTATGATAGAGCCCAGCGGTTCTAGCAGGGACTTCACCTGGAGATTCTATTGGCAGTTGAGCAGTTTGAGCATCAAACTTTTGATGCAGTATTGAGAGCAGCCCGGAGGCATGAGTATACCTCCCAGAGGATTGTGGATAAGGCCGGAGGTCGGAAGAGATCTCACGGCCAGATGAATCAGTCTTCAGCACCAGCCCCGGCAGCCAGGGCTTTGACTATTGGAGCTCCGAGGCGAGCGACCTCAGTAACGTCGGTTCAGCATTCCACCCCGACGTACCCTCAGCAGCAGAAGCAGAAGCAGTCTTCCGCAGTGGGATGTTCTTATTGTGGGAAGCCAGGCCATGTAGTGGCAGAATGTCGCAGGGCACAAGGATTATGTCTGGCTTGTGGAGCACCAGACCATAGGATTGGGTCATGTCCGAATAGGGGTGGTTCTTCATTGTCCAACCTTTCTAGCTCTTCGGTGAGAGGACCAACACCGGTCCAGCAGCAGCAGCAGTACCCATTGCCGAGGCCCTTGCCGCCTCAGACCCAAGTGTTCTAGCAGCAGAACCCCCAGCAGTATGCACAAGTCCAAGCCCAGAGTCAAAGCAGACAGCGAGGATTTCAGCAGAGGGGACCAGCACCCCGAGGGCATGGTCATGCTATGGTGATGACCGCAGAGGAAGGATTGGCACCAGGAGAGGTAGTGGCAGGTACTATTCTCGTCAACTCCTTTCCAGCTTCAGCTTTATTTGATTTTGGTGCATCGCATTCTTTTATGTCTGCACGATTCGCGACACGGGTAGGATTGGAGCCCGAGTCATTATCAGTAAGGCTTAATATACTTACTGGTAACGGACTTATGGGAGTAGATAGAGTGTTTTCCTCGTGTCGGATCGTAGTTAGCGGTAGAGAGTTTCCCGCTAGATTGATAGAGTTCCCGATGGCCGATTATGATGTGGTCCTAGGGATGGATTGGTTGAGGAACCAGTATGCTAGAATAGACTGCCACATTGGTAGGGTTGTTTTTAGCATTCCAGGCGAGCCAGAGTTTTCCTTTTCCAGAGGAGCGGTTGAGCCTTCTCCTCCGATATTGCGGATGGCAGTAGCAGCAGTTCAGTTGCCCAGGATAGTAGATGAGTTCCCAGATGTTTTCCCAGAAGAGCTTCCAGGTATGCCTCCAGAGCGGGAGATCGAGTTTACTATAGACTTGATTCCCGAGACAGCCCCAGTGTCAGAGAGAGTCTACAGGATGGCGCCGTCAGAATTAGAGATCTTGTACAAGATGATTGAAGAACTTCGAGCCAAGGGATTCATTCGTGCTAGTAGATCGCCTTGGGGAGCCCCGATGCTTCTTGTGAAAAAGAAGGATGGTACGTCCAGGTTATGTATTGATTATCGTACCTTGAATTCAGTGACAATCAAGAACAGATATCCTCTCCCGAGGATAGATGACTTGTTTGATCAACTCAAGGGGGCTTCAGTATTCTCAAAGATTGATTTGCGCTCAGGATATCATCAGATCAGAGTCAGAGAGCAGGACATCCCGAAGACAGCTTTCAGATCGAGGTATGGGCATTGAGAGTTCCTAGTGATGCCATTTGGAGCGACCAATGTGTCGGCGGTATTCATGGATCTCATGAATCGCATCTTTATGCCCTACTTGGATCAGTTCGTGATTGTGTTCTTGGATGACATCCTGGTCTACAGCAAGAGTGAGGCAGAGCATGAGCAGCATCTCCGTATAGTTCTTCAGATCCTCAGAGAGCACCAGTTATATGCCAAGTTCAGTAAATGTGAGTTCTGGCTCGATCGCATTTTGTACTTGGGTCATATCATCACTCGAGGAGGGGTAGAAGTGGATCCCCAGAAAATTGTGGCTATTGAGTCATGGCCGGTGCCCAGCACAGTTGCAGAGGTTCGTAGTTTTCTTGGATTGGCCGGCTACTACCGGCGGTTTGTTTTGGATTTTGCTCGAATTTCAGCACCATTGACCCAGTTGACCCGCAAGGATGCACAGTTTGCTTGGACAGCAGAGTGCCAGAATTCTTTTGAGCAGTTGAAGCGAGGCCTGATAACAGCTCCTATTCTCACGCTTCCAGATGGGACCGGAGGATTCTCAGTGTACTGTGATGCTTCGGACAGAGGTTTAGGATGTGTTCTGATGCAACATGGGAAGGTAATAGCATATGCGTCGCGACAACTTCGTGATCATAAGAGGAATTACCCAACCCATGACTTGGAGCTGGCAGCAGTGGTGTTTGCACTTAAGTTGTGGAGGCACTACTTGTACGGAGATAGGGTGGAAATATTTACCGACCATAAGAGCCTGAAGTATGTTTTTACCCAGAAGGATCTTAACATACGTCAGAGAAGGTGGCTGGAGCTTCTTGTGGATTATGATGTCAACCTGTAGTATCATCATGGGAAGGCCAATGTTGTTGCAGATGAATTGAGCAGGAGAGTGGAAGTTTATTTCCTAATAGCGCAACCAGAGCTGTTAGCAGATCTTAAGAAGATGGGTATTGAAGTTGTTCTCCCTTCCAGTATAGCATTGATGGCCAGTATGCAAGTTCAGTCCACTATAGTCGAGAGGATCCGGATGGCGCAGTCGGCAGATTCCAAGCTTCAGCGACTCAGGACAGAGTGTGAAGCAGGAAGAAGACCAGAGTTATACATTCATGAGGATGGTACACTTCGACATAGTAAGCGTCTTTGTGTACCCAGTGGAGGTATCAGACAGGAGATCATGTCAGAAGTGCACAGTTCTCAGTATTCCATCCATCCTGGCAGTACGAAGATGTACCGTGATATCCGGCAGCATTTCTGGTGGAATGGCATGAAGCGGGAGATAGCTCGGTTTGTCTCTCGGTGTTTGGTTTGCCAACAAGTTAAAGCCGAACATCAGAGACCGGCTGGACTTCTTCAGCCCTTACCGATTCCAGAATGGAAGTGGGAGCATGTGACCATGGATTTCGTGACTGGACTACCTAGATCCCCAGCTGGCAGAGATGCTATCTGGGTTATAGTTGATCGGCTCATGAAGGTAGCTCACTTCCTCCCGTTCAGAGTTGGTCAGTCGACGGCTCAGCTAGCAGAGATGTACCTCAGGCAGATTGTCAGGTTGCACGGTGTGCCAGTCAGTATCACCTCGGACCGAGATTCAAGATTTACGTCGCACTTTTGGCGTAGCCTGCAGAAGAGTTTGGGAACTCGTCTCCAGTTTAGTTCAGCGTATCATCCGCAGACAGATGGTCAGTCGGAGCATACGATCCAGACTCTTGAAGACATGTTGCGGTCTTGCACACTTGACTTCGGTGGTTCATGGAAAGATCACTTGCACCTGGTGGAATTCTCGTACAACAACAGTTTCCAGGCCAGTATCCAGATGGCACCATTCGAGGCACTGTATGATAGGAAGTGCAGATTCCCGCTAGCCTGGGATGATGTTGGAGAGAGACATATGCTCGGTCCAGAAATGATTGCCCAGACAGTTGAAGTGGTCAGGAGGGTCAGAGATCATCTTCGAGTTGCCCAAGATCGCCAGTGCCATTGGACCGATTCTTATTGGCGCCCTCTCGATTTTTCGGTCGGCGATCATATATTTCTGAGGATTTCGCTTAACCGTGGCATTATTCGTTTCGGCGTACGGGGCAAGCTTAGTCCTAGGTATATAGGACCGTTTGACATTCTGGAGCGAGTAGGAGATGTATCCTATCGTCTCGCTCTTCCGCCGTCGCTAAGAGAGGTGTATGACGTGTTCCATGTATCCCAATTACGACGGTATATCCCAGACCCGAGCCACATCCTGGATCATTCAGAATTGGTTGTTGGTACCAACCTTTCGTATGAGGAGAGGCCCATGTCTATATTGGACCAGAGAGAGAAGATCCTCAAGAACAAGACTATCAAGTTAGTCTGAGTTGCTTGGGGTCATCACTCTTTGGGAGAGTCAACGTGGGAGCGTGAGGATGATATCCGATCGCGATATCCCGACTTGTTTGACTCGTGAGGTATAATGTCTTTCTTATGCCTCATACCTTCGATTTCTTGCTTGAATGAGTGATTGTCTGCCTAGTTATAGCTTACATGTGATTAATGTAGCTTGTCATTGCTCCTCTAGCCTCTTGATTAAATTCCGAGGACGGAATTCTTTTAAGGTGGGTAGAGTTGTAATGCCTGTGGTTCGTATTACGTATTCCTGGAATACGTGTACGTATTTATTCTTGTATTGCATGATTTCCTTGTTTAATTCCTTCTTGGCTTGGCTTGGTTATTTCCTTGGGTTGGTTCGGCCTGGCTTGGTTTTGCTATTGGTTCATGATGAACCCATGGATGAACTCCCTACCTACCACCACCATTCATATTTATTAGCCCTCTTCATTCTCTCTCTTCATTTATCATCTTCTTCTTTCTCATTTACTTCCTTACCTACCAGAGAGAGAAGAGAGAGGTCTAGACAAGTGCAACTTGCTTCATGGAGGAACTCCAATTTTATTACTTCATTCTCTTCCTTACTACATTCTAAAGTACTTTAGAAATTGGCATTTTTACTTTCCATGGCTAGATTCTTGTAGATCTATATTTGCTTATTTTTTAGATTTCTTGGGTTTTGATCTACTTAATCTTGTTATTTCCTAGTTTTGATGGTTCCATGTTGTAGAGAATTTTGTTCTACCCTATTTTGACCTATGAAAGTTCGGATTTGGGCTCCGGATGAAGGTTTTATGAAGCTTGGAAGGCATGGGCTCATAGTGTTCTTCTCCTTGGAAATTTGGAGAAGAAGAACAGTTCCCTGGCGCGTGGCTTTACTTGACCGCATGAGTATTCATGCGGCAAGTTGCCCCCAGCCGTATGGAACCCTTGTACTTCTAAGCCGTATGAAACTTAGTCCCAGCCGCATGAGGCTGAGTCCCATTCTTAGCCGCATAGGCTCATTTCTCCCTAGCCGCATGCGCCCTTGCTTATGTAGCCGCATGTGTGCCCGCTATATCGAGCCGTATGGATTTCCCTCCCTCATCCGCATATGTGCCCGTCATTCCCTAGCCGCATGAACTTGCTCGCTCCCAGCCGCATGAAGCCTACTCTTCCGCTGGCCGCATGAGGCCCAACATCTTGGAGCCGCATGCGCCCTCGTCCCTTGGCCGCATGCCCCTCCCTTTCCTGGCCGCATGGGGATTGGCTTCGAGCCGCATGCGCCCTTGCACTTCCTGCCGCATGCGCCCCTTTGTCTCGGCCGCATGGGATCCAGTGACCCTGGCCGCATGCGCTCTTCTAATTGGGCCGCATGAGTCTTACCCTTTCCTGACCGCATACGCTTTAGCCACATGGCTCTTCTATAGCCCTGAATATTGATATTTTATTAGATATTTAACGTCCATTTTATATCCTTATGCCTTTTGTCCTGAACTTGAAATCATGAATTCATTTGATATGTTTGGAACTGATAATTGAGCACGACCTGACAGTGACCCGTAGTGGTGCACTCCTGACATAACTAACCTGACATGACCTGATAGTGGCCCGTCGTGGCGCACTCCTGACAAGTACACCTGACATGATTATCTCGAATAGCTGTTGCGACGGCTACCTGACATGACATGACCTGTATAAATAACCTGGACACCGTGGGCGATTGTGCTTGTACAAATAAACCAGTCCTGTCTTGCATCATGTCTAGGACAGGGACTCCTGAGTACCACGGTCAGGAGTACCTACTAAAATAAACTAAGGCTAATAACTAGATTAATACATTAGTCATGAAGAGATCTCACAGCTACAGGCAATTCCGTTACCTGGGCACGCCTTGGGATCTGTAGCCTGCCGTCGAGTAGGGCACACTTCTAGCACACTGTCATGTGTTGCACCCTTCAAGCTACCTAAGGGTACATTCGTTCCTGGACGGTGTACCCACCTGAATTCAACTCTAATTCTTTTAACCCGGGTAACCTGGATGGTCTGCAGGGCTTGTGACTGTGGAAGATTCTCACTGCATCTTGTTAGTAATTAGGCTTGTGACAACCCTAGTTAGTTAAAGTATCAAGCCGTAGTTCTTGCTTGGCCGTGAAGTGATTGGATGGAGTCTAACCAGTCTAGTCTTGTCCTGATTCTGTTCCAGATTACTGCATGACCTGAATGCCTGTATTTATTTTACTAATAAATGGTGAGAATTCCAAGTTCTGTTCAGACGAAGGGTTACAACCCCGGTCCTTGTTTGGTTTATGGGTTGTAACCTGGTTATCTGAATAGTTCCATGGTTATCTCGTCGTATATCATCCTGATATATTTTTTTTATTTCCAGTTCTTACCTTTATTTATATCTTGTGCTGATTGCTGGTTTTAGTTCCTAAGTGAAGCTTCCTTTGTGGCACTTGCTCTTTCTGGGGTCTGACCCAGCTGGTTTTATGTGGCCAGATTTTGGAGCAGCTCCAGAGGATCTACCGACCTTCTAGCCAGATGGTGGCCACAAGACGGAACTATGGCAACGAGTGGGTTTATTTTTGATCTCCCAATTTATTATAAAAATATTCTTTTGAGGCGTTTAGCCGACGAGCACCTGTTTAGCTCGATTGCACTTTACTTACGGTCTGCCTACGGGCGGTAACATGATTGACAGATCCTAGGGTTGATCATGTATGACTAAACTCTTGCTAGTCCTAACATTTTGTAACGACTAGCTTCATGATCAGCTGAATATGTAATGTTTGGGACGCCTTACTTTTGTATATTTAATGATCATACTTCTTGTAACCTTTTACTTACTTGCTTGTGATTGAGACACTAGGCTTTTTCATGACCTTAAGAGACTGTTGGATTGTAGATAAACCCTCATGTATCTAGACAGCCGTAACCGTATAGCGAGATGGAATCCATTTCAATATACGTAGCTGGCTATGTCTGCCCCCGCTCTCCAGTATTCTGGTTCTGGGGCGTGACACTGCCACTACCTTTCTATCTAAGGCACGGCGGCTTCAGGCTACGGTTGGCTCACCTGCTGAGTCTGAGCACTCCGATGCTCAGCCTGACGCACCTGCTCTTGGACATGATGCGCCTCCTCCTCCTGCTACTCTTGAGCCACTTCAGACTATGCTTCACGATCGATTCACTTTAGAGGATGATCGCTGGACTCAGCTTGATTACCGTACCACCCTACAGATGAGTGCCATCAACAACTCACTGCACGACATTCGGTACTCTATGTCCAGGCATCCTTCTATGTCTATTCCTATGGAGCGGGACCCTGCTCGCGATGGATACCGTATCGATGACCCTTGGGTTATCCGCTACCTGGATCCGGATGCGACTTTTGTGGACCCTCGTCGTTTATTCACTGATCCATCTGACGACGCTGGACCTTCACGAGCTCCATGATGGATGTGGTCTACTACTTGTTGTTGCTGCTGAGGATTTTAGTTTATTTTCTGCACTTTGGATTTCTAGTTGATGTAGTTGTTTTTTTGTTGTATTAGAATTCTCTATCATCTGTGACTCTTGAGACACTTTATGAAGATCATTAGTTAATGCAGTTTCTTATTATTATTATTATGATTATTTGTTTTGGTGTGCTTGCCAATTATTATTTCTGGTTGTTTAATAAATGCCAAAAGGGGGAGAAATATTCCTATATTCAATTATTCATATCATATTTTCTATCATTGTGTATCTGTGCTTTGGGAAAGAATGTATTTATCAGGACAACAGGAATGAAGCATTGTTTATGGGAGAGCTATTGCTAGCTCTGCACTGATTACGGGGGAGCTACTGCTTTTTAATGTGTCTAGGTATGAACATTGAATATACAAATATCATTTTGTCAATTATCAATATGGGGGAGATTGTTGACACAAAATCACAGTCAACCAAATATTGATACAATTGACGATATGATACTTGTAATTCTTCAATAAGACAAATTAAGACTGAACTCAGTACAAGACGAACGACGGCTCGTACCTGCAGCGTTCAATATTTTACGTCTGTATTTTATACTTTTCTTGAGTCTAGACATATATAAATTAGGTAGTACTGAGCAGTTTGGGACTTTACCTATACCTATACCACAAACCAAAAGCCCCACTGAAATCAAACTAGCCCATTAAGCCCACTGGACCAGTTCTGTCTTCTAGAGACAGATTTCGGGCCGAACTCTGCCTCCACACAGAGTTTGGGCCAAATTCTGTCCCCTAAAATTCAGAACCCTAATTTTTAGGGTTTGCTGGATGCTAGTTGTCCAACGGCCAAAATTTTGAATTTTTGACCCAGAATTCTGGCCGAATTCTGCCTATCCAGAACCCTATAAATAGTCCTTGAATTCTCACTTTTTAAATCATCCAATCTTCTCTTCTCTTTTCTCTAAAGCCTTATACAAGCCATATCCTTCTCATCTTCTAGCCACAAGCTTCCTAAGCCTCAAAGTGCTCAGTACTTTTCAGTTAGGAGTTTGTGCAAGAGTTCAAGAAGTGACTTGGAAAAATCCAAGCATCGCCAGTACGATCTCTGTAAGAAGTTGACGTGCTCTTCTGAAGAAAAGGCACGGGATGTAACTACTATTTCACAAATAGTGGATTTAATCCTGAGCTAGAGTTCTCAGGCCTGGACTAGTCCTCCATGAGGAAAACCAGGTTAAAATTGGCTGTGTTTGCGTATGCTTTCTCGCTCTTTATTATTTCCGCATTTACTTTGATTATTTACTGTTGGTGAAAGAGTTTAATTTTTAATTGGATATTATTGTCATAAACTCTATTCATCCCCCTCCAGAGTTGCCTAGTTGTTCTTCATTGATGACTATTGTGCTTTCTTTGATTTGGCTTTCCTTGTATGCTTAATTGATTTGGCTTTTTTTGTTGAGGACTTATCCAAAATTTATGATTTTATCTATATTGGTAATAGTTTGAGGGGGAGCATTCAAGTCGACTGAATTTCTCTTTCTCAAACATTTTTCTCCTTTACCTTCATGTTTATCTAAAGGATATTCATATAGCATGATAAGGTAATTGAGTTCAAATACATGAATTTTGGATAAGCAAATAGATTTGCAAATAATGAGATTATTTTATATCAATTGCTCTATTTTACATTGATCATTCATTTACTTTGTTCCACTATTTATCTGTGGACAATTATGATTATCATACTTTCATTGATCAATGTCTCAAGTTTATTTATTTCAATTGATATCAAGTTTATATATTTCAATATCTCAATTGGTATCTTTTTTTTTGATATCTATTATTTACAATTATCTAATCCCCATGGTTTTTGACTGAAATTCTCTATTTCATAATTTTCTTCCAAAACTAGAGCAATATTTCATATCATACTATGTTTTTGGATGTCTTTCTTGGATTTCATGTTGGGAAACTGTCTATTGATTATTTTTAAATTCTTTTAGTTTTACCAACTATTTGTGTTTTGACAAGCTATTTTTTATTTGGCACTCTACATTTGGTATGTAGTTTCTATACTTGTCTTTACACACTTCTCCTATTGTTCCTCGTTTTGTATATCTTGATCATGATTGTCTACGCCTTCCTCCTTTACTTATGCTTGAGTTTGTTTTATCTTTTATTACGGGAAAGCTTTTTTTGATCATGTCAAAGGGGGAGAAATAAGTTTAAGTTAACACACAATCTTCTAGTAATATGTATTTATTAGTGATACATGTATCTATCATATTTGTCTTAAACTTAACCGATTTGCCATAATAAAAAAGGGGGAGATTGTTAGCCCAATAATTACATCGTGTTTTTGAATATGGCTAATCAATTAAGTTTAACATAATAATGTCACTAATATTCATATACTCACTATCATATTGCTACTTAAACTTAACATTGTCCTAATTGTCCTATATTATATTGCCATGCTTGTATCGTACTGCAACATATTTTGCTCGCCTAACATGTATTTGTAGACATGCAGTAAGCATGATCAAACCAGGACATAGGCAATGAAGAATTAATGATGGACCAAAGATGGCGTCCTACAAAAAGATTTCTCTGGACCGCCTAGCAAATTATCCGGGGCCTCGCATAGGGGGTTCCGCTGCCCGGTCAGCGGACAGGGGTCGAGAGGCAGTGCCCCCCGTTTGGGGTTCGGAGGCGAAGCCCCCGAAAGGTATTCAGACTACCAGATATACTTATCTTTGGACGACTGCTATCAAGAAAAAGACGTCTTCAGGTCTGCTCAAATATCAGAAGAAAGGCGTCATCAAAGGGCTCTTCGTTTTTCTATTTGTTCCAAGTCTGTAATCTTCAATTTGTTGAGTCTAGGAGTGTGTACGTTGAGTCGCACTGTGTCATTTCAACCCCTAGACATATCTCTCTAACCTCTACTATACAAATAGACCAATTCCTGAACCAAGCTCATGCTCCACCAAGCCAAACAAAGCTAAAAGGCCCAAAGTCCATTCTGCCACTTAGGAGGCAGAGTTCGGGCCGAACTCTGCCCCCACACAGAGTTCGGGCCGAACTCTGCCCCCACACAGAGTTCGCGTCGAACTCTGTCTCCTGATTTTCAGCAACCTGATTTTTAGGGCCCGCTTGGTACAAGCTGTCCAACGTTCAAAAATTTGAATTCTTGGAGAAGAATTCGGGCCGAACTCTGCCTCCCCACAGTAGTATAAATAAGGCTTGATTTATCTCTTCATATCATCTTTCTATCTCTCACTCTCAATCATCTAAGCCTTATACTACCTAAGCCTTACTCTTCCAATCTACTAGCCACAAAACTTTCAAAGCCCCAAGGTGCTCAAGTGCGATTCAGCTAGAAGTTTTTGTGCAAGAGTTGAAAATAAAAGTCACTTGGATAATTCCAAGTTTCGCCACCTGCGAATCT
Organism: Iris pallida; assembly: GCA_029216955.1. Taxonomy (NCBI): domain Eukaryota; kingdom Viridiplantae; phylum Streptophyta; class Magnoliopsida; order Asparagales; family Iridaceae; genus Iris; species Iris pallida. Next base: position 2,107,047 of record JANAVB010013398.1, read on the forward strand.
GTAAGAAGTTGGCGTGCTCTTCTGAGTAAAGGCACGTGGTTGTACACTATTTCACAAATAGTGGATTTCAATCCTGAGCCAGAGTTCTCAGGCCTGGACTAGTCCTCCATGAGGGAAAAAGGTTAAAACTGCTGTGTTTGCGTATGCTCTTCTGATCTTTATTTACTTCCGTATTTTTCTCTGATTTATTTACTATCTTGATAGTTGTTTTGTGGAGGTGATATAGAGTTAATTTTTATTTGGTAATTATCGACACAAACTCTATTCACCCCCCTCTAGAGTTGCCTATACGTTATTTCACCTTAACTGGTACCAGGTCTGCGAGACTTTACCTGAGAGACTATTCAGTGGGTCAAGAGAGCCCTGCTCCAGCTCCGGAGGCTCCTCTAGCATCTTCTTTTCCTGCTTTCAATGTTCTATCTGCTTCGTCACCTCCAGTGGAACTAACTCCTCCCAAACCGATGGCGGCCGACAAAGGAAAATAGCATGTCCGCTTCAATTAAGTATTAAAGAAGACTCCAACTCTGGGACTCGAGAAGCCCTATAACTTTGATATACTGGCTCAGCTGGCTAATACTCCGGCAAGGTTATCAATCTTTGAGCTACTGCGTCTCTCAAACGAAACTCGAGAAATATTAAGTGAAGTTTTGATGCAAGCCGATACCTGTCTGACACTACTCAAAAAGCCAGAGGAGCAGCCTGTAACCTGATTTCATTGTCATAGTGTGATGGAGCTGATACCCAATATCACCTTTACACAAGATGATATGCTACTGGAAGATAATCGTCATGACTGACCTCTCTATTTTACGGGATATGTCGATACCATGAAAGTTTATCGTATCTTGATCGACCCTGGGTCTGCACTCAGCATCATGCCAAAGACTCTACTGGATGCATTAAAGATTCCTATACATAATCTTTCCACAACTATCACAAACATCTTGGGATTTAATTCTGGAATAAGTGAACCCCTGGGGAAGATTCGCCTGAAAGTTCAAATTGGCAATCTTCGTACAAAGGTTACCTTCTACGTGATCGATAATCATAGCTCCTATAATGCTTTGCTGGAAAGACCATTTCTGCATGAGCATAACATTATACTATCCACTCTCCACCAATGCTTCAAATATATAGACGTCAATTGAGAAGTCCAGAAGGAAGTAGCTGATCTAAATCCTTTCAGAGGCATCGAAGCATATTGTACTGATTCTCGGATGTACAAGGAAGAGTTCATGAAGGTTGTACTGGCGATGGATAGTGAAGAAGATTAGAGAGACACCTCAGATGATGTTCTCATAATCCCAGTCAAAGGACGTACTACTCGTCCATGTTCTTCTCAGATGTTGACTATCCATCTTTCCTCTCATAACAAGCAGCCTCCTGCTAGAAAGATGGAACAGAGGGAGCTCACCTCTTCTGAGCCTCTTGTTATCGACCTTCGTCGTAACAAGCAGCCTCCTTCTCCTTCTCCTCCTCTAGTTATCAACCTTACCAAGCTTTCTGATAAGGCCAAGAACCATATTGTAAATGATGATGTACAAATCAATAAAGTATCATCTCCTTTTCAGTATACTGATGTCTTTTATTATAATCGATGTTACTTAGAAATGCTAGATAACTTCAAACCACTTATAATAGGAGCAGTTCAACCTCTCCAAGATGAAGTATTGCTCAAACCAGTGTAAGACTCCTTCTTAGTTCCTTCCAGGAAGAAAGATAAACTTCCTATACTTTTTAGTAAAGGTACAAAGCAGAAGACTACGCCCGATAACGAGGAAGAAAATGACGATAACGAGAGACTTCAACTACGTCGTTATAGTCAACAATCAAAAGATATTATTCAAAAGATGGGCTACAATTTTAAAGCTGGACTCAATGGCGGTAAGGGAAGGCGAACTCCTATTCGTATCCCTGCTCCAAAAGGAAAGTTACTGTAATATTACGGTAAAACAAAGTATGGATTGAGTTATACTTTGCCGATTTCAACCCTAGAAGCCTCCAAATCCGATAAAAATGAGCGATCTAACTCTTATAATTCTGTTTCATGGGATTATGATACCAGTGTAGGCCACGTCCATCGGGTGACACTATCTTCCAATATGGTGTCTGCTGAATTCTCAGAAGGCGATGATGACTCTACTGAAGCTCCTGAAGCAGACCCATGGGCATAAATGATGGACACTCAATGGTAACTTCGCTTTGAGCAACAAGAACCCCCTACTGAAGATCAATTAATTCAGATTGATGTTGGAGAAGAAGGCTCGTCAAGACCTATCTTCATCAGCAAGAGTCCTCCAGAAGCGGATAAACAAAAATTAATTCAGCTTATTCGGGAATACATTGACGTCTTCTCCCGGAGTTATGAGGATATGTCGGCATTGGATCTTCAGATTGCTACCCATAGGCTCAACATCTTGCCCAATGAAGGCCAGCCAAACAACAACATCATCGATTTCGACCTGATATCATGGATGCCATAGAAACTGAAGTCAAGAAGCTTATCTCTTGTGGTTTTGTCAAAGAAGAACAACATCCTGACGGATTGCCAATGTTGTCCTAGTTATGAAGAAAATAGGGAAGGTTAGAGTCTGCATTGACTTTAGAGATCTCAACGATGTTTGTCCCAAGGATGAGTTTCCTCTTTCGATCACTAATATCATGATCGACAATACTTGCGGATTCGAACGAATATCTTTTATGGATGGATTCTCAGGATACAATCAAATCAAAATACATCCAGAAGATGAGAAACATATATCTTTCCGTACTCCTCTGGGAGTCTATTTCTACACTGTCATACCATTCGGTCTTAAAAACGCTAGTGCAACTTATCAGCGGGGTATGAGTACTATCTTCCGTGATCATTTACGGAAGACAGTTGAAAGCAATGTAGATGATATTGCTGTCAAAAGTCATCTAAGGGAAGACCACATCCAAGACTTGAGAACTATCTTCGATCTAATGCGCCAACATCAACTCAAGATGAATCCCACCAAGTCATTCCTGGGAGTCTCTAGTGGCAAATTTCTCGGATTCGTTATTACCTCTAAAGGTATACACATTGACCCTGAGAAAATCAAAGCCATTCAAGAGATGCGTCCTCCACGCAACCTAAAAGAGCTACAAGGATTCCAGGGACGGCTTGCGTACATCAGGAGATTCATCTCAAATCTCTCTGGACGCGGTAGACCGTTCACTCAACTCACGAAGAAAGGTGTGTCTTTTATTTAGACTGAAGAATGCCAGCAAGCATTTGAGGACATAAAGCGGTACTTGATGAACCCTCTAGTTCTAGTGCCTCTAGTCTTGGAATACCCTTCCTGATGTATGTTCGAGCAATGGATCATTCATTGGGTGCCTTACTAGCTCAGAAGAACAAAGAAGGTCATGAGCAAGCTATCTATTATCTCAGCCGCATAATGATCGGGGCTAAATATTGATATAGTCCGGTGGAAAAAGAGTGTTTAGCTTTGATGTTTGCTATTCAGAAAACTAGATATTATATCACAGGCCAGACTATTCATGTTATCTCCAGAGTTAACCCTCTCCGGGTCTTGATGAAGAAGCCCAGTACAATCAATTTCAGACTTGCTACATGGGCCATATTGTTTGCACAATATGATATGGTCTATGTCCTACAAAAGTTTGTTACGGGTCAAGCCTTAGCTGACTTCCTCGCGGCTCATCCAATTTCGGAGACGTCTAAACTCTATGACGAGATTTCGGACGAAACTTTGGAATCCAACATGATTTCAGAAGAAACTCTTGTCCGGCGTCTATTCTTTGACGGTGCATCCAGAATAGGACCAAAAGGTGCCATTGTTACTAAAGTTGGAATCGTCCTCGTATCGCCAAAAGGATTAGCTATTTAAAGAGCTTATTCTTTAGACAAGTCATATTCCAACAACGTGGCTGAATACAACCCTCTGCTCATTGGTCTCCAATTGCCTAAACAATTGGATATTGAATATCTTGAAGGAGATGGAGACTCTAAACTGATCGTCAATCAGGTAAGAGGCACGTATGAAGTTCGGCACCAGGATCTCGTCCCATATTATGAAGCGGCAGTTAGACTGGCTACATCGTTCAAGGGCTTCTTCATTGAACATGTACGTCGGGCATGCAATACGGAGGCTGATGCATTGGCTAATCTGGCAGCCATATTAGCAATTCCAGTAAAAAGGCAACAGATGATTGTCATCACTAACAGAGAGTTATTTTGCATCGAGAATAACTCAAATATTGAGTTCAGCAATTCAACTGAAATCAACATCGTTAGTGAAGACTGGAGAGCTCCTTTCATTGACTTCGTGGTACATAACATCTTACCTGAAGATTCTAAGGAAGCTACAACAATCTGTAGGCGATCACTCAGATTTTATTACAATCACATTTCCAAGACCCTCTATCGGCAAACATTTGATAGTCTACTCTTAAGCTATCTTACGGGAGATGAAGAAAACCAAATACTACGTGAAGCTCACGACGGTGTATGTGGTGTACATCAGCCCGGTCATATGTTACAGGACCGTATCCGACGTATGGGCTACTACTGGCCCACTATGGTATCAAATGCCATTGAATATGCAAGGAAATGTCGAGCCTGTCAAATCCATGCAGATTTTATCCATCAACCGTCGGAGTTCCTTCACCCGACTGCCACATCATGGCCTTTTGAAGCTTAGGACATGGATGTCATTGGTCCTATCAATCTACTGGCATCTAGAGGACATCGGTTTATACTAGCTATAACCGATTACTTCTCGAAATGGCGAAAGCCATACCTTTATCTGAAGTCAAGACTAGCAGCATCATCAACTTCATCAAACATCATGTGATATACAGATTCGACATTCTTTGACGAATCATTCATGATAATAGACCATAATTCATCAGTTAAAAGTTTACTCAGTTTTGTGATGATAACAAAAAAAACAATATTGCTTCTACGGCCTACAATCCTGCATCTAACAATCTGGCTGAACCATTCAACAAAACTATCATCAAGCTTCTCAAGAAATTTATTTCAACCAATAAGAGAAACTGGAGTAAAATGCTTAGAGAATGTCTATGGGCTTATCGTACTACTATACACACTCCAACCGGTTGCACACCTTTCTTCTTGGTGTATGGATGCGAAGCTGTCCTACCATTAGAAATTCAAATCCCCTCCTTAAGGATTGCAATTGCCAATGAGCTCACAACAGAAAACAATGATCGTTTTTGACTTCCGAAGCTTGAAGCGCTTGACGAAAAGCGACTATTGGCTCAACACATATCGAGTTATATCAAGCCTGTATCTCAAAAACTTTCAACCGTAAAGTCAAAGTACGAGCATTCCAAAAAGGTGAATTAGTCCTTACTGTCAGACGTCCTATAACTATGACACACATAAGCAAAGGCAAATTCGAAGCAAAATGGGAAGGTCCCTATGTTGTAAGCAAGGTTTTCTCAAACAGAGCTTATCAACTAACTGGTATGGACGGCCGAGTTGCTATGATGCCCATCAATGGCAAATTCTTAAAAAATACTATGTTTGAAGAATGTACAAAACATCTTCTGAATATTATACAATTCCCAAAACAACGAGTTATAATATTTTATTCACTCTTTTGTAAATAAAACCTCAAATAATAAATCTTCAAAATCCCCAGTAGAGTGTATCCAGATTGTGTCACCTTATCACAAACCTCATCTTTTAGAACCCAGTTATTTTAAAAGATATCCTATCTTTGAGTACCAGCTGACTTAAAGATAATTAATAGATACATGAATTCATGTCCGCATTACCTCTGAATTATATTATCTACATCAGCGACCTATTAAGTCCACATTACCTCTGATAAAGTCGTCTTTTGAAATGGCAATATTATGAGAATTATATTCTGTCACATCCATATTACCTCTGAACAGATATAATTAGTATTGTTATTTTTTTAAGGAGATATGTCATGTCCGGTACCTCTGAACATATTTTCCTATTCTTATCTATTACTTACATCTACTATAGATATATAATAAGTAAAGGAACCACAAAAAGAGCATTAATTTTTATTTCATCGATGTTTAAAATGTCAAAAAGTACATCTTGTGAAAGACAACAAAAAGACAAAAAAGCTTCTATAGATCGCTTCACTGGGAGTCTGAGTACTGAGATCAACAATTAGTCTCTTTATATTCTTAGCTCTCTCTATTCTGGAGTCGAGTACCCTCTGCCTAGCTAGAGCTCTCCCAGACTCTGGATCAAAAGGTTGCAGCGAATCAGCTCGGCGTTCCAGTTCTGCACCTTCAGTTTGGATAAGTGCATCCCGTTGCCTCCTCAGGTCATCTAATTGGCTTGCAGCAATTTGATGCATTTCCAATACCTCCTCTTTACGTCGTCGAGCCGCTTTGAGTGCTTCTTGGAGCCGAGCCATTTCAAATTCTAAATCCCGAAGGCGAGCTTGACATTCAGTAGCTTCTTTTTCTTTCTCTGCAGCTTCAGTCTTATGGTGCTCAACAGAATAAGTTGTCTCGACAATGCGAGATTCCCACTCTGCAGAACGCTGTGAGAAAGCTACCACAGAAGCTTCGAAATCTATTTTTCGTCTTGCAGTCTCACGAACCATCACCTCGCATTCAACATCTATAAGTTTCTGGATGTTTTCTCTTATTATATCTTTATAAGACTTGATGGATTCTTCAAGCTCATTCAAAATATGATCTAAATAGTTGACTCTGTCCAAATCACCGATCTTACAGATAGCTCCAATGATGAAGGAGGAAGGGCCCCTTACTGACTCATAAGGTTGGTCCTTTTCCAAGACCATTTGAATTAGAGGCTTCACAGAAGTGAAGAAAGCATTAGTATAAGCTTCGACGACAGCTCTGTTCATCGCTGAGATACCCGGAGTAGCCACTTTTGTTTAAATTCTTACTTCTGCAGTAGTTGGAGAAATTACATATTGTACACCAGGAGACCCGAGTACTGGCATCATAGAAGAACTTCCCTCTCCTATTTGGATTCCCATATCCAAGGAGCCATGGTCGAGCTAAAACTGAATATGGTCGATGCAGCTGTTACAAGCTTCCCCACATGACCCAGTGTAATCAAGATACACAGTCATTATACATCATTAAAGGAATTAGGGTCAATAAAAGTAAAAAATTTACCTAATCCTGGCAATACGTATGGGTTCTCAAAGGGTATGTCCAGATATGAGCGGAGCATGGCCATGGTAGTTTCAGACACGTCTGTCTGACTACTTCCAGCTTCAGAGCCGCCTGATAGGAAACGGTTGCTTCCGACCCCTGAATCTGCTTGTTCAGTTGGGGCAATAACTTCTGCATCCTTGACCGCAAAAGCTTGGTTGGTTGGGGTTTGAGTCTCCTCAGTACCAGCGTTAGGATTTTCATTGATCCCAACATCTTCAGGAACTATAGTTTGATTTTCATTAATTCTTTCATGATCATCCGAATTGTCGTTGTTTTTATGCTCATCAGTTCTTGGACTTGAAAGCCCCTTTTCAAACAAGCGCTATGCGGCTCAAAGAGGAGCCACGTGGCCTGCAAACAGCTCTCTCCCTTGTCCATTACTGCATTAAATGCCTTGACGGCTGACAGCTCTGACAAGATGATAGTTCTGACACAAAGAAATCATTATGACTCCCTCATAATGACGAACTCCTTGGAAAGCGAAGAAAATCTCTGACACGATCCCCCGAGAGTCAGAAACTGTCATGCGGCCTTGACACGTAGACAGTCGTATACGGCCCAAGCGGAGACTCCCCCATGCGGCCCAAGCGGAGGCTCCCCCATGTGGCTCACGAAGACTACCCCTATGCGGCTCACGAAGATTAGCCCTATGCGTTTGACGAAGACTAGCTCCATGCGGCTCACGAAGACCAGCCCCATGCGGCTCATGAAGACTAGCTCCATGCGGCTCACGAAGACCATCCCCATGCGGCTCACGAGGACTATCTCCATGCGGTTCACTCATACGGTCATCCACACTCATGCGGATCAAATCATTACTATGCGGTTCAAATGTTCAGGGGGCCACTCTCAAGCAGCCTGGACACGTGGCCAGCCTTATGCAGCTCAATGAGGAGCAACCTTCCTGCGGCTCAGATTTCTTCAATGGCTCGACACGTGGCATGATAGCCGGCACGTGGCATCAGATTGATCAAAATCTCTCAACAAATCCCAATAAAATATTGGGATCAAATCAGATCATTTGCAAATAAGCAAATTAAAGACACGTGTCGAGAAATCCGAGGTTGGCATGATAAATCAGGTGGATTTATGTCAATCAGCATTAATTACGCACAAAAGATTTGATACAATCACATTTATTGCTCAAATCTCGATGAACGGCCCAGATCCAGTGATCCTTAGCCGCCGACTTTCAAGAATGGGCAATCATTGTAAACCATAATGAGGCCCCCACTCTTATAGATAGCAGGGTGCCATTCCCTTGCAAACACACACACAGACATATACAGAGACATATATAGAGGGATATACAGAGATAGAAAGAGATATACAGAGAGAGACATAGAGAGCCAGAGAGCCTGAAGAGAGAGCATTTCTTCATCAACGCCCAGCAGTTCTTCTACAGAGCCAAGGCTGCACCCGATCGTCCAAGGAGTAAGGCAGAGCTGCCGTCGCTTTTTCGAGCCTCTACCGTCACCCCCCAGAATCTAAAATAAATAATTGTACTTAGATTGTTGTACCTAGGTTTTCGTCCCTAGGCTTTCTTTGTACAAGCGAGTTTGTATTGTGAAGTAAAAGTCCAGTCCTCCGATAATTGTTCTGTTCTTTTATATTTTATGGCAAACACGATGGCGACTCTGCTGGGGACAAACTTCTCCACGGCTGAGGAGTTGGTGATGCAATCGGATGCAGCCAAACATGACTCCACACAACAGAAGATGGTTGTCCGCTTCGACCAACAGGCGTTTGAAGAAAAGCTCTCAGAAGGAAGTGTTGGCCCGGTCCAGAAGCGAACCCGCGCTGCGAGTGGAGGCCAAAATTATTTGTTCCACTACAAACTCTGGACGGGGTACTCTCTGCTACCCAAGACGGCGAAGGTGACTCTCATACGGCTCCACTTCGAGCCGTAGAGAACTCTGCTATCCCCAAGTTCGGCAGAGAAAAGCACTACGATGCTGGACTTGCAGGGACAAAGAGTGATTCTATACGCCCCAAGAAGAAGCCGAATACTCATGTGGCCAAGTCTGCCAACCACATGCAGGATGCTCACGCGGCTGAAACTGCCAGCCGCTTGAAGGAGGTCTATGCGGCCAGATCATCCAGCCGCATGAAGAAAACTCATGTGGCCGAGACTCCCAGCCGCATGAAGAAAACCTATACGGCTACGCCTGCCAACCGCATGAAGGTTATTGATGACAGCCGCATGACGCCTACTCCACGTGGCTCTGTCTTCGACCACCTCTCCTATGGTTCTGATCTCTTGTGCTCTCAAGAAGATATGTCTGACTCTCTCCAGCATCACCTAGACTCTTCCTACTATGTGCCCTTACGCACTAGAGCGAAGAAGTCTAGGGCAGCATGAGCTTGGCAAGCTCGGTCCGCTGATCCGATCTCTGACCATCCGAGCGTACCACATACTGTTATGCGGGCCTCAAATGGGTATTTATACAAAACCACTCGAGTCCAGCCCCCGACGGCAAACGGACAGAGAGGTTCGCAAAAGTCTCCCAAAATCTAGGGAGCGAACATGGTTGATCCAGAACCATCTGACTTGCATGAGGCCATCCTCCACAAACACAAGGAAAGAGAAGATACATCGGAGTGCAAAGAGTCCTCCCACGGGCGTCACTGCACCCAAGTCATTGTCAACTGCTGCTGCAATAACGCGAGGGTACGTAAAGATCGGCAGTCCGTCTTTCAAAGACTGCAACAACCGTCTTCAGAAGACGAGGCACTTCCCGTCGTCTCTTGCAACTCTGCTCAGAAAGTCCCCGCCGATGGGAGAGGGAAGAAGACGAACGTTCCCAGCCCGAAGATCTCAACAACCATGACTAAGAGACTGTCGTCTAAGCGGGTACCCACCACCGGAGTTTTCCAAGGTACCCATTCTAAGACAAAATCTGCTACAATGGGAGATCCGTCGTCCACACCACTGGGGGTTGCTGGGACTGGGGGGTAGCACTCCTCCGAACCTCCACGATAATCCGGTGTTCCAAGAAGACGAGTCAGGGGAAACAACTCTCCCATCAGATGCAGCAAACACTGACGTCCCCGAGGACGTCCACAACTCCCAAGACGATGCGAACTCGGAAACTGGGGTACTATTCCTTCTGAGTCTGAACCAGAGGAAGACATTCCCACATATCCCGATGATTTCTCATTACAAGAGTATGACTCGGAAGACACATCCTCCACTGTGCGATCCATCTCTCCTCACATAAGGACGGTATTCATGACGGACAGTAACCAAGGTGGTTCCAGTGATCGTCAACGCATCGACACTCTGGAGGCCATACCGCTTGCCTTGGTCAATGTCACGCCCCAGAACCAGAATACTGGAGAGCGGGGACAGACATAGCCAGCTACGTATATGAAATGGAATCTATCTCACTATACGGTCACGGCTGTCTAGATACATGAGGGTTTAACTACAAGCCAACAGTCTCTTAAGGTCATGAACAAGCCTAGTGTCTCAATCACAAGCAAGTAAATGAATGTTACAAGATGTATGATCATTAAATATACAATAATAAGGCGTCCCAAAAAATATTACATATTCAGCTGATCATGAAGCTAGTCGTTACAAAATGTTAGGACTAGCAATTGTTTAGTCGTACATGATCAACCCTATGATTTGTTAATCATGTTACAGCCCGTAGGCAGACAGTAAGTAAAAGTGCAATCGAGCTAAACAGGTGCTCGTCGGCTAAACGCCTCAAAAGAATATTTTACAATAAAGTGGGAGATCAAAAATAAACCCACTCGTTGCCAGGGTTCCGTCTAGTGGCCACCATCTGGCTAGAAGGTCGGTAGATCCTCTAGAGCAGCTCCGAAATCTTGCCACACAAAACCAGCTGGGTCAGACCCCAGAAAGAGCAAGTGCCACAAAGGAGGCTTCACTTAGGAACTAAAACCAGCAATCAGCACAAGAGTATAAATAAAAGTAAGAACTGGAAATAAATAAAATACATCAGGATGATATACGACGAGATAACCATGGAACTATTTAGATAACCAGGTTACAACCCGTAAACCAAACAAGGACCGGGGTTGTAACCCTTCGTCTGAACAGAACTTGGAACTCTCACCATTTATCGGTAAAATAAATATAAGCATTCTGGTCATGCAACAATCTGGAACAGGATCAGGGCAAGACTAGACTGGTTAGACTCCATCCAATCATTTCACGGCCAAGCAAGAATTACGGCTTGATACTTTAACTAACTAGGGTTGTCATAGGCCTAATCACTAACAAGATGCAGTGAGATTATTCCACAGCCACAAGTCCTGCAGACCATCCAGGTTACCCAGGACAAAAGATTAGGGTTGAATTTAGGTGTGTACATCGTCCAGGAAATGCATGTACCCTTAAGTAGCTTGAAGGGTGCAACACATAACAGTGTGCTGGAAATGTGCCCTACTCGACGGCAGGCTACAGATCCCAGGAGCGCCCAGGTAACGGGATTGCCTGTAGCTGGAAAATCTCTTCATGACTACTGTGTAATTCTAGTTATTTACCTTAGTCCATTTTAGTAGGTACTTCTGACCGTGGTACTCAGAAGTCCCTATCCTAGACATGATGTAAGACAGGACTGGTTCATTTGTACAAGCACAATCGCCCACGGTATCCAGGTAATTTATACAGGTCATGTCATGTCAGATAGCCGTCGCAACAGCTGTTCAAGATAATCATATCAGGTGTACTTGTCAGGAGTATGCCACGACGGGCCACTATCAGGTCATGCTCAATTATCATTTCTAAACATATTAAATAAATTCATGATTATCAAGTTCATGCGGCTAAATAGGGTTAGGCGCATGCGGCTAAAAGGGAAAGGCTTATGCGGTTAAAGGGGTATCAGTCATATGCGGCTCGGAGATCCAGTCAGTCATACGGCTGAGGAAGGCAAGGCATATGCGGCCAGGAGGATAGGGAACTAATGCGGCTGACGGGGGATGGGTCCATACGGTTGGCTGACCAATCACGTACATGCGACCGAAGAGGAGCAACCCATGCGACTGTGGAAAGCAATGACTATACGGTCAAAGGAAGCTAACCCATGAGGCTGGGAGACTGCGGTCTATGTGGCTCGCGAGTGTTGAGTTCATACGGCTCGGGATGGGCGGAGTCCTATGCGGCAGCGGAGAGCAAGGCCTATGCGGCTGGGAGCAAGGGGTGCATATGCGGTCAGGAGGATAGGGAACTCATGCGGCTGGCGGGGGATGGGTCCATGCGGTTGGCTGACCAATCACGTACATGCGGCCGGGAAGGAGCAACCCATGCGGCTGCGGGGAGCAAGGCCTATACGGCTAAAAGTACAAGAGCCTCATGCGGCTAGACTAAATACTTGCCTCATGAACTTGTCATGCGGTCAAGTCCAGTTAATAGTGCATGCGGTTAGAAGCTGACTTGCCGCATGAATGTTCATGCAGTCAAGTGCTGCCATGCGGCTCGGGACTGTGCTTCTTCTCAAATTTTTCGAGAGGAAGTACACCATGAAACCATGGCTACCAAGGTGCATAGAACCTTCATCCGGAGTCCAAATCCGAACTTCCTTAGGTCAAAATAGGGTAGAATGAAATGCTCTACAACATAGAACCATCAAAACTCGGAAATAACAAGATTAAGTAGATCAAAACCCAAGAAATTTGAAAATAATATAAATATAAATCTACAAGAATCTAGCCATGGAAAGTAAAAATTCTAAGTTCTAAAGTAAGTTAGAATGCTGTATGGAAGAGACTGAAGCAATAAAATTGGAGTTCCTCCATGAAGCAAGTTGTACTTGCCTAGACCTCTCTCTTCCTCTCTCTGGTAGGTGAAAAAGTAAATGGAAGAAGAAGAAGAGTAATAAAGAGAGAGAATGGAAGAATAGGTTAATAAATGGTAGTGGTGGTGGTAGGTAGGGGGTTCACCCTGGGTTCATAATGAACCAATAGCAATCCCAAACCGAACCAAGCCAACCCGAACCAAGAATAACCAAGCCACGAAGGAAGAGCTAAGCAAGGAACCATGCAATACAAGAATAAATATGTACACGTATTCCAAAAATACGCAATACGAACCACAGGCATTACAGTCAAGTCTGTGGACGAGATCAAAGTGGCCCTTCCAATTCTGCAAGGAGGGACGCCTGGCCAAACAAGCGCGGGTCCTGCGGTCAATGCGGACTCGAATTCAGCACCACCGAACCTGGACAACGATCCTCCTAAAGTAACGGCCCCCACCGTCGTGGATGAGGCCCGCTAAGCGAGTAGAGAGGTCCAGGAGCTCCGAGCCATGTTTTACGTTCGAAAAAATTCTTAAGACCTCAGAATACGGCAACCGTACCCTGCTGCATGGAGGGATGTCCCCTTTCCGCCAAGATATAAGCCATTCAATATCAATTCTTATGATGACAAGACCTCCGTAAGTCGGTACATCACTTACTTCGAGGTCACCACCGACCATCTGCCCCATGATGATGCCATCCTCACACGATTATTCATCGGGGTATTGGAAGGAGTCGCCTTCGACTGGTATCGTAACCTGCCAGACAACTGCATCCACTCCTTCGTCGGCTTCAAGCGCATGTTCTTGGAGAGATTCTAGGAAGTAGGACAGGACATTACAATGTCCACCCTCATGGATGTCGTCCAAGGGGAGAAAGAGCTGACAAGGAATTACATTGAGCAGTTTCGCCAAACCGTAATGAAGCTGCCGTCTGGAAATACGGATTCCTCCCTGATTAAAATTTGCCAAAAGAGATTGCTCCCAACAATCAGTCTCTGGATGGGCGAAAGTCAATTCAAGGACTGGAAGACATTTATCATTAGTGCTACAAGCACCGAAGAACGATTGAAGAAGGCTCGCCAATTAGGATTACACATCTCGGACGGAGAGAACAAGGACAAGCGTCCTAACACCAACAACGACAATGGGGGTAGCCCCTCCAACAATCGAGACAGCAGGGGTAAGCAGGCTATGGTGGACGACACATCACAGAAACCTGAGCCAAAGCCGGCAGACAAATAATGGCCGCTAATAACATACTCCTTCGAAGACTGTCACGTCAAGCCCATCTTGGGCATGCTCATACAAGGGGACAGACTTCAGCTTCCTCCACCAAGATAGGAACCTCGGCCGACAGACATGGAGAACCCAAAGTACTGCTATTACCACCGCTACATCCACCATGCCACACACGACTGCTACCAACTAAAACGGTACATCCAAAATCTCATCAATTCGAACGCTCTGGCCATCGACTTCGTAGAGGTAACTATGGCAGCCAATATGGTATCAGTGCAATTTGACAGCTTCCCTCCAACAAAAACTCAAGATGATGTGGTCCCCATCCCCCTGGCGACAATGGAGATTGCTAATCTTCCACCTCCCCGAGATCAGGCTGCTGGTCTAGTACCCCTCACCACATCACAAGGGGAGGTCATGTGGGTCCATCCAGACTTGGTATCAGAAGTGACTCAGCCCACACCATCTTCCATTTGTAAGAAGAAGAGTGGAAAAGTCAGGTCCTGCCGTACAATCTAGGCAGATATCGAAGAAGCTACGGCCGTCGTCACTCGGTCTAGAGCCCAATCCCAACATGTGGCTGACAACTCGGCTGAAGATTATCAGTCGGCTACAACTGACGCTCCGGGACCGGCTCAGCCTCCGACGACCGACAAGCCTAGGTCGAAGGAGACTCGCTTTGACAAATCCCTCCGAAAAGAGACACCACAAGGGCTGGAGAGGCTCTATAACTTCGAAATCTTGGCACAATTAGCCAACACATCGGCCAAGTTGTCATTATACGAACTTCTGAGACTCTCAAAGGATGTTCGCGCGGCTTTGAGTGAGGCACTCCAAAATGCCGACGCATACCTGGCTCAGGTCAACCTCACGGAAAAGAACCCGCCTGCTGATCTCCAAGACAGCGCTTACACGGGAGCGATGCCCAACATTGTCTTCACTCCGCAGGATATGCTCATCAAAACCAACCTGCACGATCGCCCGTTATACTACACTGGATACATCGGCGACGTAAAGGTGGATCGGATGCACATTGATCCTGGCTCTTCCATAAGCATTATCCCGAAGGGTCTGTTACATCATCTCCGTATTCCAATGCATCGTTTGACGCCTACAAGCACCGCCATCAGCAGTTTCAATTCGGGCAGGAGCTACCCAATTGGGAAGATTTGTCTGAAGTGTCAGATTGGCGATCTCCAATCAGATGTTACTTGCTACGTCATAGATGCGAACACTTCTTACAACATCCTCTTGGGGCACCCTTGGATACACGATTATATGATCGTGCCTTCCACGCTGCACCAGTGTTTCAAATATGTCGACAAACACGACTTCGTGAGGACAGAATTTGCTGATATCGATCCCTTCAAAGGGGTCAAATCCTACTACTCAGACTCCTGCCTATACAAAAAGTCGAAGAAGCACCTTGGTGAAGGAGATGTGCAAGCTCGTACC
Organism: Iris pallida; assembly: GCA_029216955.1. Taxonomy (NCBI): domain Eukaryota; kingdom Viridiplantae; phylum Streptophyta; class Magnoliopsida; order Asparagales; family Iridaceae; genus Iris; species Iris pallida. The sequence continues at coordinate 2,122,711 of JANAVB010013398.1, forward strand.
GAGACAGCCACATGATCAGAAGAACCTTTGACGATCCACCTTCAAGCTCGCAAACCTGGCAAGTCTGCACCCCTTACAGCCACTCTACGTAAGGACGCAATCAGCCTCTCGACACAAGAAGAGCAGATGATAATCCAGCTGCCAAGGATAGGCCGAGTGCCAAGACCCACAACGGAGCCACTAACAATCAGGCTGTCGAGAGTCGGCCAGCCACAAACGGAGAAGCTCAATCCCTCCGATAAGCCAATGACGATACGCCTCCCCAAGAAGAGTCGTCACCCCGATGCAAGGTCTGGGACTTCTAGCGAACCAACCACTCCCCGCCCAGCATCGAGTACCATGCTGGAGGTCGCTAGTCTGCCAACAACTCTACGCTCTGCTCTACCAGCTGAACCTCTGACGATCAAGCTGTCCAGGTCATTCTCTCAGTCTTCGTTTATACAGGGGATAGCCGAAGAGGAACCGGAGCTAGCCAAGTATGTGGCTGCCCACACTGATGTTCCTTCCGCAGATGATGCAATCCCCCTAGAAAAGATACCTTACTTCATCAATAAAGGACTATCTTTGAACTACCTCGAGCTCAATAAGCTGTGTACAACGTATGCTATAGAACACGGTATAGGCACTCACCTACACACACAGGTGACAAATGTGTACACCGCAATCCAGCTTACTCCAGTAGAAGACGCTTACCGCATAATCGAGGGAGGGGATCATCCAATCATCTTCGGCCGGAAGGACGATCCGCAACCCTTCACCGTAGAAGAAGTCGACCTTGAATTAGATGCCGGGAGACTGCCTCTGTATCTTTATAGCCTCCAATCCAAATATCTCATGCAAAAATAAGGGTATGATCTGGAGACTATGCCAGGCTTCAACTACGGCACTGGGTGACGATTACCTTTGAAGCCACCGGTCCCGGCTGGCAAACCACGGGACTACTATAGCAAAACTCGATGTGGATTAGGGTATGTAACACCCACGATGACCCCTGAGAGTTCAGATAAAGAATGTGACTGGTAGTCACATTCAACCGGGTCACCAACTTCTGACTCAGATACCAGCATCGGAGACGTATTCAGATAAGTCCTGTCAGTCAACATGGCATTCGCCGACGCTTACGAAAAAGATGAAGACATTTCGAAAATCCTCGAGTTAGAGCCGTGGGCCCAACAGTTGGATGCACAATGGAAAAAGTGGTTCGAACTGAGAGAACCCCTACTGAAGATGAGGTTATACAAGTGGATCTCGGTAGCGAATCTTCTCCAAAACCAATCTTCGTCAGTAAAAGCCTAACAGACGAAGAGCGAGAATTGCTACTGGAACTTGTCAAAGAATATATTGATGTGTTCGCCTGGAGCTATGAAGACATGCCAGGACTAAACCCCGAGGTTGCCCTTCACAAGCTCAACATTCGGCCGGATGCAAAGCCAGTCAAGCAACAACAACGACGCTTCCGTCCGAGCATTATGGATGCGATCGAAGTCGAAGTCAACAAACTGATAGCCAGCGGCTTCATTCGTGAGGAACAACATCCAGACTGGGTCGCCAACATAGTTCCGGTCCTCAAAAAGAATGGAAAGATTCGAATCTGCATCGACTTCCACAATCTGAACGAGGCATACCCCAAAGATGAATTCTCCCTTCCTATTACAGACATCATGATTGACAACACCTGCAGCTTCGAACGTATGTCATTCATGGAAGGCTTCTCGGGGTACAACCAAATCAAGATGTCTCTTGACGACGAAAAGCATACATCATTCCGAACACCGATTGGCACATACTGTTACACAATCATGCCTTTCGATTTGAAGAATGCCAGTGCCACATATCAAAGAGCCATGAGTATCATCTTCAGAGACCACTTACGCAAGACGGTGGAGTGCTATATTGATGACATCGCCGTCAAGAGTCGCTGTAAGGGAGACCATATGCAGGATCTGAGGACGGTATTTGATCTGATGCGAGCACACAATTTTAAAATGAACCCTACGAAGTCCTTCCTGGGTGTATCCAGCTGGAAGTTCTTGGGTTTTATCATCACCGTCCAGGGTATCCATGTAGACCCTGAGAAGACAAAGGCAACTATGGAGATTGGTCCCCCGAAAAATCTTTGCAAACTCAGAGGCCTTCAAGGGAGGCTAGCTTACATCAGGAGGTTCATTTCTAACCTCTTCGGGCGATGTCGACCATTCACCCATCTCATGAAAAAAGGCATCTCATTCGTATGGGATGAAGAATGTCAGCGGGCCTTCGACAGCATCAAAGAATATTTGTCGAATCCTCCAGTCCTAGTGGCCCCAGTCACTGGAAAACTATTCCTGCTCTACGTACGAGCAATGGAACATTCCCTCGGTGCTCTGTTGGCACAAAACAACGATGCAGGCCATGAACAAGCCATATATTACCTCAGTCGAATGATGATTGGACTAGAGCACCGATACACTGCTGTAGAAAAGGAATGCCTCGCCCTGGTGTTCGCCATTCAGAAGACGCGGCACTATGTCACTGGACAAACCATACATGTGATCTCATGAATCAACCCTCTCAGGGTCCTCATGACTAAACCAGGGGCACTCAGCTCTCGCCTCGCTACATGGGCAATATTGCTGTCCCCTTATTATACGATCTTCGTCCCACAAAAGGCTGTCAAAGGTCAAGCCCTGGCAGACTTTTTGGCAGCCCACCCGGGCTCGGAGTCATCCAAAATATATAAAGAAATCCCAGATGAGGTCACCGACTCGTATGCAACCTCTCACGATGATATATGGCGAATGTTCTTCGACGGTGCTTCTAGAACTAGACCCAAGGGCAACATCGTCGTCGGAGTCGGGGTGGTACTGGTTTCTCCTTCCGGATTGGTGATCAATCGCGCTTACTCTCTCACAGAACCCTGCTCTAACAATGTGGCCGAGTATAACGCTTTGGTCATTGGCCTCCAACTTGCAAGAGAGCTGGGGGTAGAATATCTTGAAGCATACGACGATTCTCAGTTAATCGTCAATCAGATCCGGGGATCATACGAAGTCCGCCATAAAGACATGATCCCCTATCACCAAATAGTGATCGACATCATCTCGTCGTTCATGGGGTTTTCATCGAGCACGTTTCCAGACTCCGAAATATCGAAGCCGATGCCTTAGCCGGCCTGGCCGCTTCCCTAGCAGTGCTAACTCATACTCATCAATCAGTTGATATGATAGGCCACAAACTGGTCTGCCCCAAGAATAACGTTTAATTCATGGCAAGTTACTCCGCCCAGACGATCGACGATGTCCCAGATTGGAGACAACCATTCATTGACTTCGTCGTCTATAATATCCTGCCCAAGAACCCAAAGGAAGCCACCTCCATCAGACGGCATTCTCTCAGATTCTTCTATGATACAGAGACGAAAATGCTGTATCGACGATCCTACGATGGGTTATTGCTTTGATGTCTGTCAAATGCAGAAGCCAAAGAAGCTGTACGATAAGCTCATGACGGTGTCTACGGAGCCCATCAGCCTGGCCCTAAATTGTAAGACCGTCTTCGCCGAATGGGCTACTACTGGCCCACAATAGTAGCAGATGCGATAGATTATGCAAGAAAGTGCAAAGCTTGCCAAGTCCACGTGGACTTCATCCACCAACCATCCGATTTCTACATCAGACATTGGCGTCCTGGCCGTTCGAAGCATGAGGAATGGATATCATCGGTCCGATTACTCCACCTTCCTTCCGAGGACATCGCTTCATACTCGCAATCACAGATTACTTCTCTAAATGTGCAGAAGCTGCACCGCTGGCAGAAGTAAAGACTTCAAACGTGATCAGCTTCCTCAAGCATCACGTCATCTATCGCTTTGGACTGCCCCGAAGGATCATCCATGATAATGGTGTCACTACCACTTTTCTAGCTTGAGGGTATTTTGGTTATTTCAAAATTTTGGAATTTCATTTGGAATTATTATTGTTTATAATTAATGTGATTTTTTAAGTGATTTTAGTATAATTAATTTTTGGTGTTTTAGTGGACTTTGACTTATGTTGACTTTAGAGACTAACCTAGTGGCTAACCTAGGTCATGACTATGGGATTAGGATATTGAACCCTAGGTTGACTTAAGTTAGTGATGATTAACTCATTGGAATTAGTTTGGGGAAATTAGGAGCTAGATTGATTAATCAATGGCTTGTGAAATCCCAAGTCATTTTATGACTTAAAGGCTTAATGGCCCATAGGCCCACACCCCTTGAACCAAACTCTAACCCTAAAAATCTGGCTGGCCACTATGGTCTCCCCCTCCCTATTTATATGCTCCTAAATTTTAGGGCTAGCCTCCATTGGGATTTGTGCAAGTTTTGGAAGAGGTAAATCTCCATCTTTGTAAAATCATATAAAATCCATTTCAACTCCATTTTCCTCCAAATAAATTGCATTAGGACCGAATTTTCCTGATCTTTCTGTTTGTGTAAGAATATTTCAGAGTAGGCATAATTTGAGGGAGTTTGGTGGCTTGAGGAACTCTTTCCATTTGAAGATTTTAACCCTTGGTTCATCAATAGGTATAATCCATTCTACTCCATGTAAATTCTGTTAAAATTCATTTCTAGGATGCCCTAACCCTAACCTAACAGTAGGATAGGCTAACCCTAGAATTTGAACCTATTTCATGTCCGTATCGGACACGTATCAACGTGTATAGGAACGTGTTCGACGAAATACCTCAAAGGGCATTTCGTTTGATTTTGTGGATTGTGTTTGAATAAGAAAATAGATTTTCACCTCGCTTATGCATTTCTGTTGCCCTAAACATGATTTCGTGTCGGGTTGGGTCGACACAGGCACGTGGACACGCGGTCGTGCACCCACGCGCACGGGCAAGGAGCTTGCCCTGCTGTTCGGGTGGCACTGCTCTTTGCACACAGCATTTCAACCCACGAAACTTGACACATGTGTTATTCTCATGACTGACACAAGAACCCCAGGCTGACATGAACCCTCGTGTCGTATCGGACACGCATTGCCTGTGCACGTGTCGTACACTGTGTATAAAAGTGTTTACAGTTTGTGTTCTGTGTTTTAATCGATTTTAATGCTTGTAAATTATGTTTTAACTTACTAAATAGATCCTAAATATAATGTATATTATGTGTTAGATTCAGTTTCAATATTAGTTTAGGTTTTGTTTAGAATTGTGGTTCGATTAAGGGTTGGAATGGCATTTCTGATACACTGTACTGATACATGGTTTTCCATTTGTTTTCCTAATTCTAATTCCATGTTTTGTTTATGTTTTCAACTAATTATGGTCCCTACATGTTATAATTCATGTTAGCTAAGTGTTAAACTCAACTATGGACTTTTGATTGTGAGAAATGGGATATTGGTGTTGGGTTGGGTTTCAAACTGTTATTGAAAACTGGAATTGAATGAGGATAGTGTTCCTTTTAACTGTGAGTATCTGAGATTACGAACCTGAGAATAGTTCTTAATTATCTTGAATTGATTCCCTTTCATTTTTGAAAATCTGAGATTTGCCTGTTGTCAAATAACTGATATTGGGTTCCTTTCCTTTTACTATACCTAAGTATTCATTCATGAAACCTGAGAATTCCAGTTGTCCTATTTATAAACTGAAAACTGATTGTGATTCATGATTTATGCAAAACCTAAGATTGGGAATGGGATATTAACATTTGGTTTGGCTTCGAATTGGCTTTATAACCTGAGACTTTGTTCCTTTAAACTGAGTTGATTCACTTTTATTTTACTTTCCATTGTTTCCAGTTTTCTAATAACCTGTGAATGAATGTTAGTTAATTTCTTAACTCCTGAACTGATTCCTGTTTTTTCCATCTCTTCTAAAACTGAGTAGGAATGTTGATTGTTATGTATTAAACTGAATTGGTTTTCCAATGCAAATCTGAGATTATGTTCCCAGTTTTCCCATTATCTGAGATATAGGATTAACTTACTGATTTGTTCATTCCTTTCGAAATGGTAACTGAGTTGGGTTTCTGTTGTAAACTGAGAATGGTTGTCTTTAATCTGAGACTACTTCCTATTTTAACTAAGGGTTGTTTTCCCTTTTTCCTTAACTGATTTCATGAATAGTATTCCATTGTAACTGTCAACTGAAATGTTGGCCTTTTCCTTTTGTTTAAAACTGAATTCCTGTAATAGCAACAGTCTTTATTTCCTCACTGTTCTCAAATTCTGAACAGTCACACACCCACACACCCTATCACCCTCTTTCACACACACACTTGAATATTCATGTGCCCCCTCTCTCCCTTCCTATGTACATAGATATATATGCATTATGATATATATTAGCTTCCTATATATGAGTATGTGTGTTTTTATATATATATATATATTAGATATATATAGTGTATGGGTGATACCATATGTTATAATGTATTATAGATATGATATAGGGTATGGATGAAATTGTTTAGTGGCTATAGGTTATATGTATTTGTAGCTCCCCTTCCCGAATTTTTTTTGAAATATTTACTTATTTGATTTAAATGGGGATTTTAGAATTTTTATAAATATTTATTTAGTTAATTATTACGGTAGATGATTTTAACCATGGTTGAGTTTTGAAGTAATAGACGACTAGGATTTGTGGCACGGGAGATGTAGCAGTGTGTCTTGACTAGTGTACTAGGCATGTCCGGGGAAACCTAGCCATAGGGATGTCCTAACTAGGAAAACCAGGCCAAGTTGTGACATGACCATTATAAATAGTTAATTATTCATTATTAATATTATTTGACGTCTAGGTGACCCGGTCGCACCCAAACTAGTCAAACTGAACCCAAACTAAGCCCAAGCCCATGTAGTCATGCGGTACGTCCAATGACCTTCGTATTGATACATTTTGGTATGATTGTGTCGTATTCCATTTTAGTGATCTAAGGAATAATCCTAAAATATTCTTAATTAAATATTATAAATATTGTGATTAGTTGATATTCAATAAGGTTTGTATAAGATAGGCCTTGTACATTTTCTGGGATTATTAGACGGTGCAATAATGGTATATACTTTATTAAATTTTGTTATTATTTTTATTACTATTATTATTTTATTGGGATTGTTATTTAATATTATTTTATTGGTTATATTTAATTGTATATTAAATTGTTATCTAGAGACTTATATTTTATGCACAAATATAATATATTAAATATGTGTACGTATATGTATATAATCAATATATATATTATACGTGTGTGTATGTTACGTATTATATATGTGCGTATATGTGTATATATATATATATATATGAATACGTATATACACATATGTATATATGTGTAAAAAAACAATATAGGTAAATATGTGTAAATATATAGATGTATATGTGTGTAACAATATATGTGTATAAATATGTGTATAAATAAGTATATAATAAGAAATATGTGTATAAATAAATATATAATATTAATTATGTGTATGTGTATATATATATATATATATATATATGGTATATGTGTATTTGTATATAAATATATATTATAAATATAAGTATATGTGTGTATATATAAACATATATAGTACGTATACGTATACGTATATGTGAGTGTATATATATATATGGATATACGTATATATATATATATATATATATATATATATATGAGAGTATATTAATTATATAAAATATACTAAGCTAAAAACCCAGGCCCAAGCTAATGCTCAGCCCAGCATACCCCAAGTGGCCAGCCTGAGCTGTCTCAGCCGAGTACTACAAACCGAGCCCAACACTTTGTAGACCCCAGGCCCAGCTGGGCCCAGCCCAGGCCAACCGAGCCATGGCCCAGCTCTCCACCTCTCAGCCCGAGCGGGCAACCCCCCCATTTCTCAGAACCGAGCAAATTCCTACCCATCCGAGCGCTTGAGGCCAACTGCTATAAAAACAACAGAGCACCTAAAACCCTAATCCCGTAATCTCCAACACATGAGGCCGCGTCCCGCCTCCGTCGACGTGTGCGCGCGGCCCACTGCCGTCGCAGGCCGCTGGAACACAGCCAGTTGCTGGCTGAGCACGCGCAAGTACAGGGGACAACAGAACAGCAGTGGCGAGTTATTGACCAATAATTGAGGTATGATTTCTCTCTATGTATTTCTCCAATCTCCGATCCGTAAATCGTTACCGAGAGCCTATTAGACCCTCTTCCAACCCCTTCAGATGGATTCTATTCTAGGATAGTATAAACCCTAGAAAATCGATGCGAACGTCGCCCAAAAACTGTTCTTAAACAGGACATATAGGTCAGCCCCGACCCCAACTTGGAAGGCCAGTCACGGCCAACCTACTAATAGTTTTCAGAAACTAATTGAACATGATTAAAGTTAACATAACCAGGATCAAAACGCAACTTTTAGTTCTATTTTTCGTTATGTGTGCATGAATTAAATCGTCGATGAAGTTCACCGAAAAACCTGTTTTCAAAAACTAGAAAACTCATCCATACGACGTGCGTCCCGCCATTCCGGGCGACGTGGTCGCGAACCGAAGGCATCGAAAGCTGCGTAACAGCTTCGTGGTCGTGTGGGCTTTGACGGAATTCAAATTGGTCGCATGTGCGCGACGAATTTGATGCGTATCCGTCAAAATTCATCGTATCGTGTACTTTGCAAATTCTCCAATTACTTTGTGCACGCTCGTCAGATCGAGACAAAACTTGCGCCAACAGGTCCGTATCGTTTTTCTGGTCCTGTATGCCAAGTTTGGTCCGATTCTGAGATCGTTGATAAAATCGTCGTTTTGCGGGCCCCACGGTCCCACTCAACGGGCGATTTTGTGCACGGCCCACCGGAATCCAACTCTGGACATACGGTTGGGTTCGTATCGGAAAACCGGATCTATAGACATGTAGTTTGATGACTTTAGAGACCATTGACCCTGGCACACTTTTCGGTGCAAAGCGGGTCCAACGCCGGACATCGTTTTTGCCCGAAATTATCGTTTTGCTCCTGTGTCCAGAATTGGACTTAAGGACAGGCAATCCTAGCTAATTTGACTATTCTAAGAATGTTGGTAACATTTATTTCAGCTTTCGGAGATACTTATGATGACTTGGACTTTCTGACTTGTGATTGGCGATACATTGTTGGTTCTCCATGCAACCCCCATGCAAGTATACCTTGCCCACTATACAGTATTTTATGCATTTTTTATGTTGTTGTTTCTTTTCTGTCATACTTGGTTCTTGCTTCTCTTGTTCGTGCCATTACTATTTTTCTCGCTTTATGTGCACATACGTTATTTCTTTCCTTCTGTATATCACTCTAATTCATGTATAGGTCCTGATAGTGTTGCCTTATCGTGAGTCACATTCACTTGATATGTCTTGACCTGTTAGTTGTACTTGACTTCATTCGACTTGACTGGACACCTGTATAGTTCATTGTGACATAGAGGACAGTTACTAGGCATGCGGGCTATATGATAGTTTCTGTTGGCCGGAAGTTCAGACGAGCTTCGATTGTATTGATTATTCTGTTGGCCATTAGTTTCGTGCTACGGTTGTGATATTCTGTTGGTCGTTATTCTCGGAGGAGATGCGATTGTGATTATTCTGTTGGTCGTTAGTTTTGGATGAGCTACGATTGTCATGGTACTCTGTCTATTAGCCCAAGTGTTGAACATTGTCCTTGATGTTGCGTTATCATATATTGGTTTAGAAGTAGAGTGTCATATTTCTGTTATTCCCTTTATGCATATTATTTACTGTCATAGTGGCATGTTTTATGTATCTTGCTAGTCCTCTGAGGACCTGATGATCTCTTCAGGTTTAGCGACTGCATGGAGTTAGTTAGCAGAGCAGGATGGTAGAGGATTTGCGATATATGATACAGGTATTTGCTTGTGATATTCTTTATTATCCTTCGTGCTTTATATTCAGTACCATGATATACTCTGCTTATTTATAGACTCATATCATTCTTGGAGTCTAATCGAACAATATGCTAATGGGCTGCAGACCATGACCCATACTTGTTCATTCTTGATTTACAATATTCATGTGGATTGAGATACCGTTTAGATTAGACATGATACCATGACCTTGACAGCTTATACGTACTCGAGTCGGGCTGGAGTCCGCTCGATAGGTAGCTGGCTTGCTCACGAGTTCGCGTCCGAAAAGCGGGTACGGGTCGTGACAAGTTTTTATGGTAGCCCATGCAGGTCAGAGCATATCGTACCGGTTACGTAACTGTACTGGTACGAGCCTGCGACTTTGACTAAACCTTAGGAATCTCAATCCACTCTGCTTTGAAAATCCTCCTAAAAATTCTCCACGTCCTTGAAAACTCTATATTTGCTCTCAATTATACATCCTTGCTTCCTGTGCCATTGATTCTCGTCCCTTTTATTTCGGGGTGACGAATGATCGTGCTATCTAGGATTTATCAGAAATTCTTAATTTATAGTATAATGTTGCTTGACTATTGAATATTGGTTGTTTATATATATGAGGGATTATAGGTACCATATGTCCTAGATATTTTGGTAGAATTATTAGTCACTAGTTAGAAGGTTATGGGATTTTAGTGACCAGTGTTTCAAGGGAGTAGTGTGACCTAAGGTGGGTAGAAGTCCTCGAGATTTCGTAAATACCAAATGACTAGAGAAGGCCATAAAATATTTTGAGAAATTAAATTTGGGGAGATGAAGGTAATAGTAGACTTTGAATTTAAGGGATGGTCACGAATTGGAATTTCGAGGACGAAATTATTTTTAAGGGGGTAGATTTGTAGCTCCCCTTCCCGAATTTTTTTTTGAAATATTTACTTATTTGATTTAAATGGGGATTTTAGAATTTTTATAAATATTTATTTAGTTAATTATGTAAAACCCCTAAATTTCTACTATATTTTTTATCGGTTTTGATACTGATTTAAAATCTTATTGTACGTTGCGTAGTCGTGTTGTACGTCGCGCACGAATTTATATTTTTGCTCATCGAGTACGAATATGTGCGAGCGTACATATTTTTAGAAAAATATTTTTATTTTATTTTTATAGTTTCAAGATAATATATATAATAATTATTTTTGCCATTTTACCGAATTTTTGAGTTGGTTATCTTAACCCTTCTTCTAATATTTATTAGTAATAAGTTATATTTCATTGTATACTAGAAAGCATAATTTTGTATAAATAATTATGCATACATGTTTTATAATTTATTTATTAGCTTATTTTAAAATAAATAATAATGTATTTTCGAAATTAATTATTATAGTATTTTTGGAAAAACATATTTTAAATTATTGGAACATTTAAATCTGTATTTAAATTTTTATTTATTTATTTAAATAGATAAATATTTGAAATTGATTTATCGCATGAATTTTATACTAGAAATTTAATTTGATTTAAATTAGATATTTAAATTGAAATTAGATTTGGATATAGATTGGATTTGGATTTGATTGTTTTAAATTAAATTAGGAATTATCTAAATTGGGTTTAATCTTTTTCTAATCCTACCTTAATGGGAATTCTCACATCCTATAAATAGGCAGGTACTCCTCCATTATTTCTCCACAAGCCATAACTCCACAAATATTTTCACAAGGGTGCTGTGCACTGTGTCGGTGTCCAGAGTTTTCACTATAGCCAATTTTACATATACATCCAAATTCGTCCATCCACCCCTAGAGCTGTCCCCAACTCCTCTCTATCCCGACCTGGTCGTTTTCGCCCTTCCCCTCATGGCAGCCACACCATGACCCCCACTTATGGCACTGCCGACTCTCTGATATCACCACCATCTTCACGACGCCATCTCTGTGGCCCTCTCTAAAATCGCCGCTCGACCCCTACTGTCCTATCTACCCACAATTCTACAGTCCATGCAAGGCCGCACCACCACGGCCACAGCCGCCACCTGTACTCCCCCATAGACACCAAACTCATCACCCAGCACCTCCATCAAGTATCAATACCCATGTCAAACAAACCATCGCCACCATTGCCACAAAACAAATCCGGCAACCACCAGACTTCGCCACCAATCCCGACCAAACCCTGGCCAAAGCCTCATCCCAAAACAAACACGAAAAACACCATCACCACTCACCTCCATCTCCGGCGACCTAGATCCGACCATCTAGCTCCCTATCCGTCGAGCCGTTGCCCATGATCCCGATCCACCATCCAGCCGCAACCAAGCCACCGCCGACCGCCCTGGTTCTCTGTGCCCGTCGTGTGCATCCACTTCCTCCGCTGCCAGCCAGTCGCCGCGCTCCCCCGGCTCCGGCGAGACCGTCAGCGCCTCGTACCACGACCGCTGATCCTTCTGCGCCTGTAGTCGACCTCCCCCTCCGTTCCCAATGCCGAGCTCGCCTCTACCATCTCCATCCCATACGGCCAGGACCCCGTCGACACTTTCCTGCGACGACACCGTGAGCGCGTGCCGTCGATCGGACCGCCTCCACCGCCCAGTTGCTCCACGAGCACGACCGGCCGCCCCCCTTTCACCCTTTCCGCGTTTCCCCTCCCACTTCCTCTCGAAACCCTCTCCCTCTCTCCTCAGTTTCCCTCTCCCTAGAAATTCTTCCTGATTTCTTAAAAAGGCTCTGTGCTTGCTTATCTCGTGCTGCTGAGAGCAGCTTTGAGAAGACTTATTATTATGTTTTAATTTGGGTATTATTATTCTTATTAATATTATTATTTATTGTTGGAATTATTATTATTATTATTATTATTATTATTACAAATTTTGCTATAGGACACAGTGTTGTCCAATTTATTTTCATTTTTGTGATTTTATGGGTTGCTTGCACTGTCTATGTTATGACTTCTCTCGAGAGAAGGAAAGGCTGAGCAACTACACAGTTAATTGCTTTTAGTTTATCTATTTGGCCACCATTATCTTTATTATTAATATTTTATTAAGACTAATGTTTTGATGATTATTTTAATTGGATTAATTATTTTTATTCTTATTATTAATACTTTTAAGATCTTGGTCCTACCGTATGTGGTAAGAGGATTGATAAACACTTAAAATAAAATATTATTATTTTCTTAGTATCAATTATTTATACAAGTTACTTGAGTAATTAAAATAGATAATTTCATAGAAACTATTTTTATTATTGGTAACAACAATATTATAGGCTAAGATATATTGTTGTAAATTTTCTATTTATTTAAAGTAAATTATTTGACAAACTTATAGTTTTACAAATAGGGATTTTAGCATTTAGTAATTTTCTATAATTATTTTGTTTCTCTTAGAATATTTTTGGAAAATATAGTTTTCTACCTAATTGTATTTCTACAAACTTAAGAGTTTTATGTGAATAAAGTTTCTTTTATATTTTAGTATTTATCTAAACACTATTTTTTTTAAACTTGTAAAAAATATAAGTTCTCATTTATTATAAATAATTTCCTAAATTCATATATATTATTTATCCAAATTCTATCGATCAATCTCATATCCATGACCAATCCCAATCTTCCTATTCCTTTGCTAATTATTTCCTTCCACCTATTAACCCTAATTAATTTGAACCTTCTGGACCCAATGGAACCGACCGTGTCACCACCCGTGGTCACCTTGTATAGTTGTTGTACCGAAGTCGCAGTTTGTGCCACCATGATTATCGCAGCACACCAGGCGTATTACCAGGCAAGACACCTTGCCATTTGCTGTTTAAATTATTTTAGCTCATATTTCATGCATGTTCTTTATTTTCTTTATGCAAAATAAACTGTGATACATGGCATAACTGTTAGAACTTACTGTTCATTTATTTTCCTGTTATGTATTATTTTCTCACATTAAATCTAGAATTAAGGGACCACCTTGTGTGTTGCATTCATTGGCCTTGACACGTTGTAACACGAGGTTGTGTGTCGTATGTAGAATACGGAAGTGCGTGATTGGTTGGCCACCAGTACGTACAAGCCGTGCGATAGGAATAACCGCTAATAGAGGTTGCATATTAGTTTGACTTAGCGGTTATAGTGGTTTATGTTGTGGATACAACATAGTAGGCATTGGGCGGGGTGGACAATTCCTTAGCGTATGGGCTTCGATGTACTTTCCCTTGTGACCCGGACTCTCCGCTGGAGATACGGGATTGATGACCCATGATTACTGACGGCCACTGACGATTCCGCGGAACGTTATGCTCTTCCTGATGGGGCCTCTGGTGCCCAAAGGGTGACTACGTCGATCCTATTCAGCCAGGGCCCATGCGTAGGAAGGATTGTTCTTAACAATATTTCACTTAGAATGGTAGGCTACCCCATCCGTTAGGTACGAGTACTTTTGGTTTGGGTACTTGTATCTGACCGTGGCTTGGAACAATAACTTGTCGCGGATTAGTTCGTCACATCTTGTCCTTGTTTGGTTGTAGGTGTGACTTACTACTTCGATGAGAAGGTATTGAACCTTGTTGGGGTCCGGATACCATATTGGATTCATAGCATGGAAAGATACGTCGCCGTGAATTAGTTTACCATCTCCTGTCCTTGTTTGGTTGGGGGGATGGTACGCTCGTTCAGTAGGTGCGTATTGGACCATGTTATAAATTCGATTGACTTATTTATTTGAGCAATATTTATTCAGTTTATATGGCATGATATTATGTGTCTTGTTACGTCCCTCTGAGGACCTGGTTGTCTTGCCAGGTGTGTGCTATTGTGTTTTGCAGGTGCTTTAGCTCTAGCCGTGATCCTCGCTACTTCTTCGAGGATGATTGCATTTGGATCGTCTTCGCTCTGCTCGCCAAAATTATTTATTCTATTTTATACTTTTCCTTATTTTGTTGGTAGTGGATTTGTCTCCGCCCAACATATTGTATCAAGACAAATTCATTCTCATTATATGATCTTTTATTCATTTATTCTGTGTGGATGAGATTAGTTATGGTTCTACTACATTTTACAGCTTATGTATTTATACGAGGCTTCCATATATTGGAGTATACTTCGTATAAATACAGTTGGCATGTCTACGTTTCTAGTCCTACGTATTTTGGAACTGGGGCGTTACATATTTTTGTGGTAGCCCATACAGGTCAAGATAAATTGTTTGGTTACTTTACAGTACCAAGCAAGCCTGCGTATAGGATTAGAAGTCTAGGATCTCATCAACATATTTGACCTCTTTCCTTGATTTTATCTACCGTTTGACTCATCAATTGCATCTTGCTTGCTTCCTTCCACCCCTATTCTTATCTTCCCTTCGTGCTTGCTAGAGATTGACCATACTAGTTAGTTGTCCCAAAACACCATTATTTTAATTCTTTAAGTTGGGTAGAATACCTTATGAACTAGCAACCCCTTTGACCTAGTGACCTATATTAGCAAGCTCATTTACATCCTAGAATCTAGAGGACCTAACCCGCCTAGCCAACCAAGGATTTGGACAATAAGACTATAGGACGACTGTATGACTTAGAATCATTCTATCTTCTTTAATTCTTAATCTCTCGTGCCTATGTATTTACCATTTTGACTAATGATGCTAATATGGCCTAGTGTTTGCAAGCTAATTCTTTATCGAGCTTGATCAAGGCATATGATATTGAGCGGCCGCTCATTAACATATTGTCTAATCAGAACCGGTACATGATGGTCTGATCAACCGAGTGCACTTTGGTTCGCTTTTGTCTATTATTCTATGTGGATGGGGACATAGCTAAACTTGTCCTTTAGAATCCCATCCACGACTGACTTGGCAATTCTTTTGAAATTATTTTATCGTCTTTGAATCACGTATTCGTATTCGATAAATGCCTCCTTCGAATTATATATTTCTTTCGCCTTCACCTATTTTAGGACGGCGAAAGCATTATACTAGAACTCCCTCTAGCCTTCCTATCGAATGATCATTCTCACTCGATATTGCTATAACTTCATCCTAAACTCCTCGTCCTTCTTCTCGGCCCTACTATGACTACCCACGACCATACTCATATTATTTTCTATGATCTAGATCGCAATTTCTTACGAAATAATTTTGTTGAAACCTTGTCATTGTTTGTTCCCCATCGATACCCCCTTGTGTCCTCTCACTCCCTACTAAGTCTTAATTTCGAGGACAAAATTCTTTTAAGTTGGGTAGGATGTAAAACCCCTAAATTTCTACTATATTTTTATTGGTTTTGATACTGATTTAAAATCTTATTGTACGTCGCGAAGTCGTGTTGTACGTCGCACACAAATTTATATTTTTGCTCATCGAGTACGAATATGTGCGAGCGTACATATTTTTAGAAAAATATTTTTATTTTATTTTTATAGTTTCAAGATAATATATATAATAATTATTTTTGCCATTTTACCAAATTTCCGAGTTGGTTATCTTAAGCCCTTCTTCTAATATTTATTAGTAATAAGTTATATTTCATTGTATACTAGAAAGCATAATTTTGTATAAATAATTATGCATACATGTTTCATAATTTATTTATTAGCTTATTTTAAAATAAATAATAATGTATTTTCAAAATTAATTATTATATTATTTTTGGAAAAACATATTTTAAATTATTAGGACATTTAAATCTTGATTTAAATTTTTTTTGATTTATTTAAATAGTTAAATATTTGAAATTGATTTATCGCATGAATTTTATACTAGAAATTTAATTTGATTTAAATTAGATATTTAAATTGAAATTAGATTTGGATATAGATTGGATTTGGATTTGATTGTTTTAAATTAAATTAGGAATTATCTAAATTGGGTTTAATCTTTTTCTAATCCTACCTTAATGGGAATTCCCACATCCTATAAATAGGCAGGTACTCCTCCATTATTTCTCCACAAGCCATAACTCCACAAATATTTTCACAAGGGTGCTGTGCACTGTGTCGGTGTCCAGAGTTTTCACTATAGCCAATTTTACATATACATCCAAATTCGTCCATCCACCCCTAGAGCCGTCCCCAACTCCTCTCTATCCCGACCTGGTCGTTTTTGCCCTTCCCCTCGTGGCAGCCACACCATGACCACCACTTATGGTACTGCCGACTCTCTGATATCACCACCATCTTCACCACGCCATCTCTGTGGCCCACTCTAAAATTGCCGCTCGACCCCTACTGTCCTATCTACCCACAATTCTACAGTCCATGCAAGGCCGCACCACCATGGCCACAGCCGCCACCTGTACACCCCCATAGACACCAAACTCATCACCCAGCACCTCCATCAAGTATCAATACCCAGGTCAAAAAAACCATCGCCACCATTACCACAAAACAAATCCGGCAACCACCAGACTTCGCCACCAATCCCGACCGAACACTGGCCAAAGCCTCATCCCAAAACAAACAAGAAAAACACCATCACCACTCACCTCCATCTCCGGCGACCTAGATCCGACCATCTAGCTCCATATCCGCCGAGCCGTTGCCCATGATCCCGATCCACCGTCCAGCCGCAACCAAGCCACCGCCGACCGCCCTGGTTCTCTGTGCCTGCCGTGTGCATCCACTTCCTCCGCCGCCAACCAGTCGCCGCGCTCCCCCGGCTCCGGCGAGACCATCAGCGCCTCGTACCACGACCGCTGATCCTTCTGCGCCTGTAGTCGACCTCCCCCTCCGTTGCCAATGCCGAGCTCGCCTCTACCATCTCCATCCCATACGGCCAGGACCCCGTCGACACTTCCCTGCGACGCCACCGTGAGCGCGCGCCGTCGATCGGACCGCCTCCACCGCCCAGTCGCTCCTCGAGCCCGACCGGCCGCCCCCCTTTCACCCTTTCCGCGTTTCCCCTCCCACTTCCACTCGAAACCCTCTCCCTCTCTCCTCAGTTTTCGTCTCCCTATAAATTCTTCCTGATTTCTTAAAAAGGCTCTGTGCTTGCTTATCTCGTGCTGCTGAGAGCAGCTTTGAGAAGACTTGTTGTTATGTTTTAATTTGGGTATTATTATTCTTATTAATATTATTATTTATTCTTGGAATTATTATTATTATTATTATTATTACAAATTTTGCTATAGGACACAGTGCTGTCCAATTTATTTTCATCTTTGTGATTTTATGGGTTGCTTGCACTGTCTATGTTATGACTTCTCTCGAGAGAAGGAAAGGCTGAGCAACTACACAGTTGATTGCTTTTAGTTTATCTATTTGGCCACCATTATCTTTATTATTAATATTTTATTAAGACTAATGTTTTGATGATTATTTTAATTGGATAAATTATTTTTATTCTTATTACTAATACTTTTAAGATCTTGGTCCTACCGTATGTGGTAAGAGGATTGATAAACACTTAAAATAAAATATTATTATTTTCTTAGTATCAATTATTTATACAAGTTACTTGAGTAATTAAAATAGATAATTTCATAAAAACTATTTTTATTATTGGTAACAACAATATTATAGGCTAAGATATATTGTTGTAAATTTTCTATTTATTTAAAGTAAATTATTTGACAAAATTATAGTTTTACAAATAGGGATTTTAGCATTTAATAATTTTCTATAATTATTTTGTTTCTCTTAGAATATTTTTGGAAAATATAGTTTTCTACCTAATTGTATTTCTACAAACTTAAGAGTTTTATGTGAATAAAGTTTCTTTTATATTTTAGTATTTTTCTAAACACTATTTTTTTTAAACTTGCAAAAAATATAAGTTCTCATTTATTATAAATAATTTCCTAAATTCATATATATTATTTATCCAAATTTTATCGATCAATCTCATGTCCATGACCAATCCTAATCTTCCTATTCCTTTGCTAATTATTTCCTTCCACCTATTAACCCTAATTAATTTGAACCTTCTGGACGCAATGGAACCGACCGTGTCACCACCCGTGGTCACCTTGTATAGTTGTTGCACCGAAGTCGCAGTTTGTGCCACCATGATTATCGCAGCACACCAGGCGTATTACCAGGCAAGACACCTTGCCATTTGCTGTTTAAATTATTTTAGCTCATATTTCATGCATGTTCTTTATTTTCTTTATGCAAAATAAACTGTGATACATGGCATAACTGTTAGAACTTACTGTTCATTTATTTTTCTACTATGTATTATTTTCTCACATTAAACCTAGAATTAAGGGACCACCTTGTGTGTTACATTCATTGGCCTTGACACGTTGTAACACGAGGTTGTGTGTCGCATGTAGAACACGGAAGTGCGTGATTGACTGGCCACCAGTACGTACAAGCCGTACGATAGGAATAACCGCTAATAGAGGTTGCATGTTAGTTTGACTTAGCGGTTATAGTAGTTTATGTTGTGGATACAACATAGTAGGCATTGGGCGGGGAGGACAATTCCTTAGCGTATGGGCTTCGATGCACTTTTCCTTGTGACCCGGACTCTCCGCTGGAGATACGGGGTTGATGACCCATGATTACTGACGGCCACTGACGATTCTGCGGAATGTCATGCTCTTCCTCATGGGGCCTCTGGTGCCCAAAGGGGGACTACGTCGATCCTATTCAGCCAGGGCCTATGCGTAGGAAGGATTGTTCTTAACAACATTTCACTTAGAATGGTAGGCTACCCTATCCGTTAGGTACGAGTACTTTTGGTTTGGGTACTTGTATCTGACCGTGGCTTGAAACAATAACTTGTCGCGGATTAGTTCGTCACATCTTGTCCTTGTTTGGTTGTAGGTGTGACTTACTACTTCGATGAGAAGGTATTGAACCTTGTTGGGGTCCGGATACCATATTGGATTCATGGCATGGAAAGATACGTCGTCGTGAATTAGTTTACCATCTCCTGTCCTTGTTTGGTTGGGGGGATGGTACGCTCGTTCAGTAGGTGCGTATTGGACCATGTTATAATTTCGATTGACTTATTTATTTGAGCAATATTTATTCAGTTTATATGGCATGATATTATGTGTCTTGTTACGTCCCTCTGAGGACCTGGTTGTCTTGCCAGGTGTGTGCTATTGTCTTTCGCAGGTGCTTTAGCTCTAGCCGTGATCCTCGCTACTTCTTCGAAGATGATTGCATTTGGATCGTCTTCGCTCTGCTCGCCAAAATCATTTATTCTATTATGTACTTTTCCTTATTTTGTTGGTAGTGGATTTGTCTCCGCCCAACATATTGTATCAAGACAAATTCATTCTCATTATATGATCTTTTATTTATTTATTCTGTGTGGATGAGATTAGTTATGGTTCTACTGCATTTTACATCTTATGTATTTATACGAGGCTTCCACATATTGGAGTATACTTCGTATAAATACAGCTGGCATGTCTACGTTCCTAGTCCTACGTATTTTGGGACTGGGGCGTTACATGTTTTTGTGGTGGCCCATACAGGTCAAGATAAATTGTTTGGTTACTTTACCGTACCAAGCAAGCCTGCGTATAGGATTAGAAGTCTAGGATCTCATCCACATATTTGACCTCTTTCCTTGATTTTATCTACCGTTTGACTCATCAATTGCATCTTGCTTGCTTCCTTCCACCCCTATTCTTATCTTCCCTTCGTGCTTTCTAGAGATTGACCATACTAGTTAGTTGTCCCAAAACACCATTATTTTAATTCTTTAAGTTGGGTAGAATATCTTATGAACTAGCAACCCCTTTGACCTAGTGACCTATATTAGCAAGCTCATTTAGATCCTAGAATCTAGAGGACCTAACCCGTCTAGCCTACCAAGGATTTGGACAATAAGACTATAGGACGACTGTATGACTTAGAATCAATCTATCTTCTTTAATTCTTAATCTCTCGTGCCTATGTATTTACCATTTTGACTAATGATGCTAATATGGCCTAGTGTTTGCATGCTAATTCTTTATCGAGCTTGATCAAGGCATATGATATTGAGCGGCCGCTCACTAACATATTGTCTAATCAGAACCGGTGCATGATGGTCTGATCAACCGAGTGCACTTTGGTTCGCTTTTATCTATTCTTCTACGTGGATGGGGACATAGCTAAACTTGTCCTTTAGAATCCCATCCACGACTGCCTTGGCAATTCTTTTGAAATTATTTTATCGTCTTTGAATCACGTATTCGTATTCGATAAACGCCTCCTTCGAACTATATATTTCTTTCGCCTTCACCTATTTTAGGATGGCGAAAGCATTATACTAGAACTCCCTCTAGCCTTCCTATCGACTGATCATTCTCACTCGATATTGCTATAACTTCATCCTAAACTCCTCGTCCTTCTTCTCGGCCCTACTATGACTACCCACGACCATACTCATATTATTTTCTATGATCTAGATCGCAATTTCTTACGAAATAATTTTGTTGAAACATTATCATTGTTTGTTCCCCATCGATACCCCCTTGTGTCCTCTCACCCCTACTAATTCTTAATTTCGAGGACGAAATTCTTTTAAGTTGGGTAGGATGTAAAACCCCTTAATTTCTACTATATTTTTATCGGTTTTGATACTGATTTAAAATCTTATTGTACGTTGCGTAGTCGTGTTGTACGTCGCGCACAAATTTATATTTTTGCTCATCGAGTACGAATATGTGCGAGTGTACATATTTTTAGAAAAATATTTTTAATTTATTTTTATAGTTTCAAGATAATATATATAATAATTATTTTTGCCATTTTACCAAATTACCGAGTTGGTTATCTTAAGCCCTTCTTCTAATATTTATTAGTAATAAGTTATATTTCATTGTATACTAGAAAGCATAATTTTGTATAAATAATTATGCATACATATTTCATAATTTATTTATTAGCTTATTTTAAAATAAATAATAATATATTTTCGAAATTAATTATTATAGTATTTTTGGAAAAACATATTTTAAATTATTAGGACATTTAAATCTTGATTTAAATTTTTTTTTATTTATTTAAATAGTTAAATATTTGAAATTGATTTATCGCATGAATTTTATACTAGAAATTTAATTTGATTTAAATTAGATATTTAAATTGAAATTAGATTTGGATATAGATTGGATTTGGATTTGATTGTTTTAAATTAAATTAGGAATTATCTAAATTGGGTTTAATCTTTTTCTAATCCTACCTTAATGGAAATTCCCACATCCTATAAATAAGCAGGTACTCCTCCATTATTTCTCCATAAGCCATAACTCCACAAATATTTTCACAAGGGTGCTGTGCACTGTGTCGGTGTCCAGAGTTTTCACTATAGCCAATTTTACATATACATCCAAATTCGTCCATCCACCCCTAGAGCCGTCCCCAACTACTCTCTATCCCGACCTGGTCGTTTCTGCCCTTCCCCTCGTGGCAGCCATACCATGACCACCACTTATGGTACTGCCGACCCTCTGATATCACCACCATCTTCACCACGCCATCTCTGTGGCCCACTCTAAAATCGCCGCTCGACCCCTACTGTCCTATCTACCCACAATTCTACAGTCCATGCAAGGCCGACCACCGCGGCTACAGCCGCCACCTGTACTCCCCCATAGACACCAAACTCATCACCAAGCACCTCCATCAAGTATCAATACCCAGGTCAAACAAACCATCGTCACCATTGCCACAAAACAAATCCGGCAACGACCAGACTTCGCCACCAATCCCGACCGAACCCTGGCCAAAGCCTCATCCCAAAACAAACAAGAAAAACACCATCACCACTCACCTCCATCTCCGGCGACCTAGATCCGACCATCTAGCTCCATATCCGTCGAGCCGTTGCCCATGATCCCGATCCACCGTCCAGCCGCAACCAAGCCACCGCCGACCGCCCTGGTTCTCTGTGCCCGCCGTGTGCATCCACTTCCTCCGTCGCCAGCCAGTCGTCGTGCTCCCCCGGCTCCGGCGAGACCATCAGCGCCTCGTACCACGACCGTTGATCCTTCTACGCCTGTAGTCGACCTCCCCCTCCGTTCCTAATGCCGAGCTTGCCTCTACCATCTCCATCCCATACGGCCAGGACCCCGTCGACACTTCCCTGCGAGGCCACCGTGAGCGCGCGCCGTCGATCGGACCGCCTCCACCGCCCAGTCGCTCCACGAGCCCGACCGGCCGCCCCCCTTTCACCCTTTCCGCGTTTCCCCTCTCACTTCCTCTCGAAACCCTCTCCCTCTCTCCTCAGTTTCCCTCTCCCTAGAAATTCTTCCTGATTTCTTAAAAAGGCTCTGTGCTTGCTTATCTCGTGCTGCTGAGAGCAGCTTTGAGAAGACTTGTTGTTATATTTTAATTTGGGTATTATTATTCTTATTAATATTATTATTTATTGTTGGAATTATTATTATTATTATTATTATTACAAATTTTGCTATAGGACACAGTGCTGTCCAATTTATTTTCATCTTTGTGATTTTATGGGTTGCTAGCACTGTCTATGTTATGACTTCTCTCGAGAGAAGGAAAGGCTGAGAAACTACACAGTTGATTGCTTTTAGTTTATCTATTTGGCCACCATTATCTTTATTATTAATATTTTATTAAGACTAATGTTTTAATGATTATTTTAATTGGATTAATTATTTTTATTCTTATTACTAATACTTTTAAGATCTTGGTCCTACCGTATGTGGTAAGAGGATTGATAAACACTTAAAATAAAATATTATTATTTTCTTAGTATCAATTATTTATACAAGTTACTTGAGTAATTAAAATAGATAATTTCATAAAAACTATTTTTATTATTGGTAACAACAATATTATAGGCTAAGATATATTGTTGTAAATTTTCTATTTATTTAAAGTAAATTATTTGACAAAATTATAGTTTTACAAATAGGGATTTTAGCATTTAATAATTTTCTATAATTATTTTGTTTCTCTTAGAATATTTTTGGAAAATATAGTTTTCTACCTAATTGTATTTCTATAAACTTAGGAGTTTTATGTGAATAAAGTTTCTTTTATATTTTAGTATTTATCTAAACACTATTTTTTTTAAACTTGCAAAAAATATAAGTTCTCATTTATTATAAATAATTTCCTAAATTCATATATATTATTTATCCAACTTCTATCGATCAATCTCATGTCCATGACCAATCCCAATCTTCCTATTCCTTTGCTAATTATTTCCTTCCACCTATTAACCCTAATTAATTTGAACCTTCTGGACCCAATGGAACCGACCGTGTCACCACCCGTGGTCACCTTGTATAGTTGTTGCACCGAAGTCGTAGTTTGTACCACCATTATTATCGCAGCACACCAGGCATATTACCAGGCAAGACACCTTGCCATTTGCTGTTTAAATTATTTTAGCTCATATTTCATGCATGTTCTTTATTTTCATTATGCAAAATAAACTGTGATACATGGCATAACTGTTAGAACTTACTATTCATTTATTTTCCTATTATGTATTATTTTCTCACATTAAACCTAGAATTAAGGGACCACCTTGTGTGTTGCATTCATTGGCCTTGACACGTTGTAACACGAGGTTGTGTGTCGCATGTAGAACACAGAAGTGCGTGATTGGCTGGCCACCAGTACGTACAAGTCGTGCGATAGAAATAACCGCTAATAGAGGTTGCATGTTAGTTTGACTTAGCGGTTATAGTGGTTTATGTTGTGGATACAACATAGTAGGCATTGGGCGGGGAGGACAATTCCTTAGCGTATGGGCTTCGATGCACTTTCCCTTGTGACCCGGACTCTCCACTGGAGATACGGGGTTGATGAGCCATGATTACTGACGGCCACTGACGATTCTGCGGAATGTCATGCTCTTCCTGATGGGGCCTCTGGTGCCCAAAGGGGGACTACGCCGATCCTATTCAGCCAGGGCCCATGCGTAGGAAGGATTGTTCTTAACAACATTTCACTTAGAATGGTAGGCTACCCTATCCGTTAGGTACGAGTACTTTTGGTTTGGGTACTTGTATCTGACCGTGGCTTGGAACAATAACTTGTCGCGGATTAGTTCGTCACATCTTGTCCTTGTTTGGTTGTAGGTGTGACTTACTACTTCGATGAGAAGGTATTGAACCTTGTTGGGGTCCGGATACCATATTGGATTCATAGCATGGAAAGATACGTCGCCGTGAATTAGTTTACCATCTCCTGTCCTTGTTTGGTTGGGGGGATGGTACGCTCGTTCAGTAGGTGCGTATTGGACCATGTTATAAATTCGATTGACTTATTTATTTGAGCAATATTTATTCAGTTTATATGGCATGATATTATGTGTCTTGTTACGTCCCTCTGAGGACCTGGTTGTCTTGTCAGGTGTGTGCTATTGTCTTTCGCAGGTGCTTTAGCTCTAGCCGTGATCCTCGCTACTTCTTCGAGGATGATTGCATTTGGATCGTCTTCGCTCTGCTCGCCAAAATCATTTATTCTATTATGTACTTTTCCTTATTTTGTTGGTAGTAGATTTGTCTCCGCCCAACATATTGTATCAAGACAAATTCATTCTTATTATATGATCTTTTATTCATTTATTCTATGTGGATGAGATTATTTATGGTTCTACTGCATTTTACAGCTTATGTATTTATACGAGACTTCCATATATTGGAGTATACTTCGTATAAATACAGCCGGCATGTCTACGTTCCTAGTCCTACGTATTTTGGGACTGGGGCGTTACAAATTATTACGGTAGATGATTTTAACCATGGTTGAGTTTTGAAGTACTAGACGACTAGGATTTGTGGCATGGGAGACGTAGCAGTGTGCCTTGACTAGTGTACTAGGCATGCCCGGGGAAACCTAGCCATAGGGATGTCCTAACTAGGAAAACCAGGCCAAGTTGTGACATGACCATTATAAATAGTTAATTATTCATTATTAATATTATTTGATGTCCAGGTGACCCGGTCGCACCCAAACTAGTCAAACTGAACCCGAACTGAGCCCAAGCCCATGTAGTCATGCGGTACGTCCAATGACCTTCGTATTGATACATTTTGGTATGATTGTGTCGTATTCCATTTTAGTGATCTAAGGAATATTTCTAAAATATTCTTAATTAAATATTATAAATATTATGATTAGTTGATATTCAATAAGGTTTGTATAAGATAGACCTTGTACATTTTCTGGGATTATTAGACGGTGCAATAATGGTATATACTTTATTAAATTTCGTTATTATTTTTATTACTATTATTATTTTATTGGAATTGTTATTTAATATTATTTTATTGGTTATATTTAATTGTATATTAAATTGTTATCTAGAGACTTATATTTTATGCACAAATATAATATATTAAATATGTGTACGTATATGTATATAATCAATATATATATTATACGTGTGTGTATGTTACGTATTATATATGTGCGTATATGTGTGTATATATATATGAATACGTATATATACATATGTATATATGTGTAAATATATATAGGTAAAATTGTGTAAATATATAGATGTATATGTGTGTAACTATATATGTGTATAAATAAATATATAATAAGAAATATGTGTATAAATAAATATATAATATTAATTATGTGTATGTGTGAATATATATATATATATATATATATATATATATATATATATATATATATATATATATATATATATATGTATATATATATATATACACATATATATATATATATATATATATATATATATATATATATATATATATATATATATATATATATGGTATATGTGTATTTGTATATAAATATATATTATAAATATACGTATATGTGTGTATCTATAAACATATATAGTACGTATACGTATACGTATATGTGAGTGTATATATATATATATATGGATATACGTATATATATATGAGAGTATATTAATTATATAAAATATACTAAGCTAAAAACCCAGGCCCAAGCTAATGCTCAGCCCAGTATACCCCATGTGGCCAGCCTGAGCTGTCTCAGCCGAGTACTACAAACCGAGCCCAACACTCTGTAGACCCCAGGCCCAGCTGGGCCCAGCCCAGGCCAACCGAGCCAGGGCTTAGCTCTCCACCTCTCATCCCGAGCGGGCAACCCCCCTATTTCTCAGAACCGAGCAAATTCCTACCCATCCGAGCGCTCGAGGCCAACTGCTATAAAAACAACAGAGCACCTAAAACCCTAATCCCGTAATCTCCAATACAGAAGGCCGCGCCCTGCCTCCATCGACCCGCGCACGTCGCCCACGGCCACCGCAGGCCGCCGGAGCACAGCCAGTTGCTGGCTGAGCACAAGCAAGTACAGGGGACAACAGAACAGCAGTGGCGAGTTATTGACCAATAATTGAGGTATGATTTCTCTCTATGTATTTCTCCAATCTCGATCCGTA